>VWZZ01000850.1:516755-544591 GCA_013399095.1 Psophia crepitans | reverse complement strand
GAAGTTGTGGCGAGCTGGGGGGCTGCTTCTTCTTGCAGATAATCAGCAATAGGACAAGGGGAAACAGCCACAGGTTGTTCCAGAGGAGGTTCAGGTTGGAGATTAGGAGAAATTTCTTCTCGGAAAGGGTGGTCAGGCATTGGAACGGGTTGCCCAGGGAGGTGGTGGAGTCCCCATCCCTAGATGTGTTTAAAGAAAGGTTGGATGCGGTACTTAGGGACATGGTTTAGTGGGTAATAGGTGATAGAGGGACGGTTGGACTAGACGATCCTTGAGGTCTCTTAATGTTGCTATGACGCTATGACTCAAACCATGACTCCAGGTTCCAAACATCTTATATGGGAGTAACAGTATTGTATGGAGCAGCAGACAAAAATCAGGACAATCCTGACTCTCGGGTAATATAAACCAAATTGTGCCATTGCATGGAACCACATCAGCTGCAGAAGCCTGCTGAATGTCATCACTTATAATGCACTTTTCAGAAAATTTATAATTCTGAGGTTTTCTTCTGTATTTTGAATTACATGGCCTCAGCTTTGTATCTGAGGGGCACACAAAGCTGTCTGGTGGGATGACAATTAAAAACGCTGAAGTATCCTATAGCTGAAGATGTGAAAGCATAGGCTATTCAAATGATTTGTTCATGATCACAAAGATAATCTAGGAACCGTTGCTAAGTGTTCTGAAATATTGTTCTGGCCCTTAGGCTGCTTTCTGAACCCTCTTTTTATCACATGCCTCATAGCCTACTTTATCACGGTGAATTGTTTCATGAAAGTACGTCACAAAACCATTCTAGATGGAGCAAGATCTGACACTACTCTAACATCTTGCTTTAACTTGCAGATTATTTATCACAACTTAATTCTCAAAGCCACCACAAGATAAAAGACATCAAGTCTACACTGACCTTTGAAGGCCTTTGTGTTAACAAAGCAGCTAGCACGCAGACAGACTGTTGTGGCTTTCGTATTTATTATTGTTTTACTTGCCTTGAAATATTGTGTAAATGTTCTTTCCCAAATACTTAGGAAGGTCATTTTGATAATACAAACCTCTGCATCTTCTGTTTCCTAGTTGTCTTTAGCTTCCTCTGGCCACTTTCCTCCATAAATCATTGCATATATAAAAATATTGGTGGAAGGTAGTTCATATATACATCTCTGTGTGTGTGTATGCATATCTGAGAGATATACCATAGTTCTTCAGTATTATAAAATATACCCCCCAAACTTATCAATTCTCTTGTAACTTATTTTTCATTTATTCACCACTTTCTGGGCATGCGTTACAAATAAGCAGAATATGGTCTGTACCCGGCTGCAGGTAAGTTCTTTGACTTGGGACCTTTACCCTGAGTAGGTTTATGTACTTAGGTTGCATGTGAGCCAGAGTTTGCTCACAATCTACTGCTGTGGCTGTCTCTGTACTTCTCTTCCATGGGATTTAGCCTGAAAACGGAGAGCCCTTATTAGTGCAGGCAATCGCTTTGTTTTTCTCTCTGTCCTCACATGTAAAATGACATCAACAGCTTCTCACACATGTTTTTGAAGGAATCCCATTCCCTTGGAATGAAAAATATCAGGTGAATGCAAGGTGGCATTATGCTTAAACCCATCTATGGAGAAGGCCGAAACGTCACATGCTTTTATTGCCACAAGAAGTTTCAGATGACTCTGAGTGGGAGCTGTATGCCTGTTTGCTCCGGTCTCTTTCAAAGAGCCCAACCTAAAGAGTTCTGTGTAAATTGGTCTGTTGTACTACAAAATCCTTCTGAGAATATTTCTTCTCTTCCCAACTAGGCATTTGCTGTCTTCTTTCCCGACACAAGTGAGCTGATCCCTTTTGCCTTCATACATGTTTGGGCTGGAAATGAAACAACTTAATCCCATGGCTTTTTCCATTGAGTTTTCTGGACAGTTACTGCTAAAACAAGAAACATTAAACCTTCACTGGTTCCTACTGTGATCAGAGTCACAAGTAAAAGGAGCAAACAAAGTTCTATCTTATTTATACACTTGTGTAGCTTTTCCATAATTCTGCATACTTCTTTAAAAACAGAGAAGATCTTGCAATATTCAGAGAATATGGAACAAAAGCATTTCTGAAAGTGAGTTTCTCTAGAGGAACTCACTTTTCATTAATCCTCTAGATTAATGAAAAAATAGAGAGTAAAAAGACTTGGAGACACAATGACTCCATACAATAAATTCTGCTCATGTAAGTGCCCTTCTGTGTGACCTTGATCACAGCCTAATCCCTTTGCTGTGCCTTGATTTCCTTTTCTGTCTCCTACTTAGCTGGTGAGCCTTGCAGGGGAGGGATAAACAACATCCAGCACAATGGGGTCATGATTGTTGTGAAGGATTCTCACAGTTTTTGCAATAATAGTGATTTGTTTCTTTCTGGCGGCAGAATTGTGTTAAACTATGTTTAGATTAAGCTAGAAGATCCATTATTTTTCTCTTTTGCCATTGAAAGTCCCTGGAAGGCCCTGCTGACTTTTTGCTGTGTAGCTGACACTGTTTTGTTTTTATTGCTTGTGCATGGGCAGTATAATTCATAAGTGGATTTATACCACTGTCAGTCTATACTTGTAAAGAAAATGGAGCCCCGGCTCCAGTAGAGCATGGAAAGATGTGTACATTATTCCTTAACTCCTCTAGAGGGAACTCTTACTGTGTTTTAAATCTCTCCGTGCATTTCTCTGTAAATGCTGCAGGCTGGCCACGATGAGGGAAGAGTTACAATCTCTTCTGCCGGAATGAAGCCTGGTGGAATCCCACTCGCTGGAAACCAGCAGTAGCTGTCTTCAGCTGACAATGACTTCCAGTTTCACCGGAGCTCCTTTCTCAGCCTGACCCGGCATTTCCATTTCTAAGAAACATGCAGGATACAATGGTAAATATCCCCCCAAAAGCTGCATTTAGGTATTCTCCAGTCCTGCTGCTGTATGCGCTACACCAGGTCTCCAAGCTGACAGGTGAAGCTTGCATTCTCCTTTTTCTGTATTGGTATCAGATAACAGAAAACTTTGTCCGGAGCATTCAATGCAAGAGATCGCCAGGGTGCAGGGGGAGGTCTGAGGGGGAGTGCAGAGAATAGCAACTGTACTGGAAGCACTTCCAGCCCACACCATCCCTCTATGAAGCTACTTTGTTAGCTGCAAAGGCTGAGGCCTGGTTTCCCATAAGCCCACCTGCGGTAGGAACCATCACTTAAGTCAGTAGTGTCACTTTCAGGCCCAAGTAGGTTTCAAGGTCTGTGGGCGGCAAATAGAAGAGGACTTCTCCATGGGAGGGACAACTTCTGCATTCAGAGGAGTGTGGAGAGCACTCTGTATGGATATCATAGGGTCTCTGTTTTGGGCCAGGCTAGTCACGATGGATGAGCACAGCTGTCACAGGACCTCAGGGGAATGACTGGGCAATAGGGCAGGCTCTTTCCCACTCCCCCCTCCGGTTCTGTGCCTTTCCTGAAGACCAGCGTTAATCTGCCAGCTTCTCTGATTACCCTTATATGGAAAAGTAATAAATCACCACTTCTGTTCATATCGGTGTAGTGCCAGCCTTCCTACACCCCACAGATGCCTTTACAGGGAACAAGCTGTGACAGAGTGCAGATGCAAACCCAGCTGTGTGACCTTTAACTAGCTTACTATTTGGAAAAGGGACAGCCACGAATATAGAAGAACTTTGGTCTGAGTCAGCATCCTCGTCAGGAACAATCTAGAAATTATAATAAAGAAGATGGAGAAAAGTGGACAGCTAAGTCTGTTGGCATTCCATACCTTGTCTGCGTTTTTCACAATTCTCCAGTCCATCAGCTTGGCCCTCTAGTATGGAGTGCTTCCAAAATCCTCCAAGAAACAAAGCATGTTCATGCTCGTGATTGAAATGATGAGCAGTCTGAAGTCCCCCCACTCAACTGGAGAGGTCAGGTGGTGCAGAAGGCCTGTGTGCGCTGGAACCAGAAAGAAGAGAAATAATAAAACCACAGCTTTTTGTTCTTTTCAGGTTTTCCAGATGAGCAAAGATTTGCTGTAGGCAGAGATTTCTGATTTAACAGCTATGCTCTGTGAGGAAAAGGCATCAAAACAAATAGTCACCGGACAAGAAAAATGTTACAGATCAAAGAGAAATTACCCGCGTTCCTTGTTTGTAGGCAGTTGTATGTGAGGAGAGCCTCTTGTTAGTGCTGACAAGGGGCTTAGGTACATGGTAGACTCAACTGTAACAACAAAAGTAATCACAGGATCTAACCTGATTCCACGAACCCTTCAACTGGACAAAGTGAGTGATCAAGGAGCAGGCATGGGCTATACTAAGTGGTATTCATACCATGCCTAAAAACTCAATTCTTCCACCTCTGATTCCCAGCTTCTGTCTCACTTGTTTCTGCTGTGTAGCTCCCCTGATGAATTTGTGTATGTACCACAGTGCTTAGTTCTCTCTTAGTGCTGAACCCAGCATTTTTCTGCTCTGCTCCATTGTTCTGAGAGAAGTCACAACAGATACATACCAGAGGAGTACACTCTTTTCAGGGAACAAGAATCAATTAACAGCGCAGACGTATACTAGCAACTTTCTAGTCTAGGGAAGAACCTGCTTTGACTACTTCAGTTTTTCTGCCTTAAACTGGATCTGTTCGTACTGCCTTTACAAACAAGGATAGGACATGAACCTAAAACAAATCCCTAACTGGTGTAGACTTGGTATTTTTTCATGTGGAATTATTTCATCCACACTGTATATATTGTGACCCTAATCCCCAGGACTTCACAAGTAATTGCTTTGTTATTTTAACTGTATTTTTCCTGGGTCAGTCATTCCTTTTCTTTAGCAAGAAGGCCCTATTTGCAGATCGCAGTGACAATGCCATGCTGCTAAGTATGTACATTGAATGATGTGTGTCTTGAGAGGGGCAATACAGACTCAGAGACTGAGGGGAATTCATGTTCTCAGAACTTCTGTTCCTCTGTCACCACACCACATCCATGATCAGAGCATCTTTCTTCTCTAGCACAGGGGAAGAAGAAACCCTAAAACCAGAATAATGTATGGAAACAAGAAAATAGGAAAATGCTGGCTTGTGACTCCCAGGTTATCATGTGACCTGCTACTGGGCTACTGTACCTAAATGTTATCCCTTACTTTTCCTACACCTTCACAGGGCCCAGCACCTCTGGGTGAAAGAGGACATCTTTCCCATGACAACATCTGTTACTTGGCACTAGGAAGAAGGCTATATGTACAGCTTTTGGAACATAATAATTTCAGGCTTCCAGAAATAAGTTATCTTTGCCTCAGGAGCAGTCTCTTCTCAGCATGGAACAAATGCGAAATATTTTCTCATGAGCCGAGAAACCAATAAACCAAAACCCACTGAGTGTGAAGACATTCCTTAACTGTTAATTAGCCTCTGTCTGTCACCTCCCTGTCCTGGGATCTGGGATCCTTATAATGCTCATTTACCCAGTAAGATGCTCGGACTGTCTATACTGCTAGACAGAGTGGGTCTCACAGTGGGACTAGGTACTCCAAGCCATAGTATAGGACGAAAATAGAGAAAACAAACAAAGACCCATTGCAAAGCCTTAGCTTAAAGTCTAACTCATCCAACATGTTAACAAATGAACATTCAAGGACTATGTACCTTGGGCTTCAGTATAAACAATTTAGCAATAGTTGGTATCATTTAACATACTGTGCACCTGCATAGAGTTGGTGTACAGTTAGATACAAAAATTTAACTTCTGTGCTAGACTTCTCAGTTTATCCAGAGGCCTTCATTTTATAGACTGAAATCCTCACTGTCCCTACTACTACAATACTCATTTTTAATTTCTATTAAGGCAAAAAGTGTTAAACTTGTTAGAATAGAAAATCAAATATACTTGTATATCTATCATCTGGAAAGTTTCACATTTTAAGATTTTCCACAAAGAAAAGAAAAAGGAAAAGGGCCCACCTCCAGCCCTTTTCTAAGTCCAATGAGCAGGAGGAACCTTACACATTTACAATTGGTTTTATGCAACTCTTTCAGACAACCCTGAGAACCAAGACATTTAAATAAACCTTGTTCAACTGTACTAAAAGTGCTCCCATTTGGAAGGTGAACAACCAGTAAGTAGGACTATCAGCTAGAATACATGAGAATGGCTGGAGCAGATTACAGTTTTTTCCAGCTGGGAATTTTTCTCTAACAGTGGCTAACAGTAAACACCTGCAGAACATAGCAAAAGTAGCCAAATTTCTCCAAGATGCTATTCCAGCCTCCAGTCATCCAGTGCCCAAGGATTTCGATTGTACATGCAGTATTGCTGTGCATGACAGCCCTAGCCTAATCTTGAGGTCCAAGGTCTTACTGCAAGGTTATTGGCCTTCAACACTGGCGCAAGGAGTGGGAAGAACGGGGAAGAAAACCCACTGTCTAACAGTGAGAAAGCCAAAGCACCTGCCCCAGAGTTAAAACTAAGTTTCGTGTGGAAATTACCTCAAGACACTATAGAAATGCTCTGCTGTGCTCCTCAGCAAAACAGGATTCAGTCTTTCAGACCCAAGGAATGCCATACTGATGGATCCCTGAAATGATTAAGTGACTGAGGATCAGAAATGGGAAAGAAGGGTTGGTTAAATGAGGATGTTGCTTTGTTGCCTTTTCTTTCCTAGGATTTTACTTGCTCTTGAAAGTAATCTTGAACTGGTTTTTGCCATTGTACCTTTTTACAGTGATCCCAATTTTCTAACACACTTGGATCTGAGGTAACTGGAAAGTTCTTTTCTACTCTTAATTATGTTCAAAGTGCCTGGCAGGAAAGAGGCTGATGAAAGAATTTTTATGAGCACTGGGAGACCTGCTTTCAAATGCTGAACCATCCATGATCTCTGTAGGTGAGTCATTTTATCTTCCCCACTATCTGTTCTGCATTTCTTTAATAGACTCTAATGAGAACAAAACTCATTAATGATTGTTGGATAGGCAAGCTGTAGGAAGGTGTGGGCCCACAAGTGCCTAGATAACAAAGGGGGGGAGAAGGGGGGAGGAAATAATATGCCAGTTCAAATCTAAGCTCACTAGCAGTATCTTGGGAAAAAAGGTCTTTCAGCTCCGTCTAAGATTGTTCTTCAGACTGCCTGTGTCCTTAGCCAAACCAGTCCTTTTGGACATGTTACTTATAAAGCCAAGTGCTTGAAACAGCCTAACATCTTCCCTATGCATCAAACCTTATGTTCACCCCCGCACAAGCAGCAGTCACGTGCAAATAGCCATCCTGCTGCTTCAGCAGGAATTTGTCCGAAAGTAACCTTTCTCGCCTGAAGCAGCGGCATTGTTTAATTCCCTGCTTATGTTAGTCTCATGGTGGGCTGCTTTACGTGGCTGTCAGGCAGTAGCTATCTAACTGAAAAGCTAAGCAGGGAAAGGAGCTCAGAGTCAGTATGCAAATAAGTATATAATCCATGTATAAATACAAACATATATACGTATATGTGGTGATTTTAGAGAGAGGTGGTACTGAAGGCTGCTTATCTCAGAGATTTCAAGCCTTGCTTTCCCCTGACAGGAAAGGAAGGTTTCATTTCCATGGTGGAAGTGACTGGCATGGGCTCTTCGACATATATTTCTATGTCTTCCTCTTCACTCTCCTCTGGTTTCCCTCATGTTCCTCATTCTGGGAAAACTGCAGAAAAGGAACGGCCAGCCTGAAGATATGAGATGGTCTCTCACAAAGGAGAGGGAGGTCAGGAAGGCCCTGGAAAGAGCTGTGCCCCTGAGCACTCATCTGTAGGCTAGGGGTGGGGGACAAAATATATTTGAGAAGGTGAGTAACATTACAAGGGTGCAGTGAGTAACTTCTCACAGCCCACTCATGCCATTTGCGTGACATTTCTTCTTAGTCTATATTGTTTTCAGACTGCTTCCTCTTTCAAAGCAAGTGGTTCCCCTCTTTGCCTGCTGGTGCTACCTGCTCCATGCCTACACACACCGGAAGAGGAAGGGCACATCTGCTGAGGCTGTGGCCTTCACAGATGGTGTTGGGGCCTAAGTCACCACTACCACTGTTAAAAGAAAACAACTGGCGCTTCAGCTTCTCATACAGCTCTCGAACAGCTCTAGGTCCTTCCTTTGAGATTTCCCCCCTTCTAACTGAGCCCTCTCCTCTCGCCAACTTATCTTCTCACCATGGGGCCTCTGAGGGTGACAAACAAGTCTCCCAGGAACTGATAATCTGTTAGAGCCTTTTTCAACATGTGGTCAGAGTGAGACAGGAAGCTTACTCACAGCTCTGTGAAAATACCCCAGGCTCAAGGCCTCTTTTCTTCCTGTGAAAAGTATACAAAGGAGGTGTCTTTTAGGGACGAGTGGTCAAGGGTCTGTCTTTCCAGGAGAAGCAAAGGCTCCTAAACCTGTCCACCTGATTCTGCCATTTACCAAGAGAGCACAGCAGATATCCCATAATAGCTGGAGCAACCCACTAGCTGCTCCATACAATGTGAAGAGCTTGTGCACACCTGCTAGTTTTCTTTGGTCAAGGCTGGCAGGAAATTAAAAAAAAATGTGTGGGTATGTATGTGTGTACATACTGTATAGTCCATTGTAGTACATTGAGTGGCGATGTGATGGACAAGTCTAGCAAAGGAGACTGGAAATTCATTCTTTTCATATCAGCAGGACCTCCAACATCCACAGGGAGAGTACAATGTCAGACCACTGGCCCTCCTGCAATGCTGCCCTTGTACGCGTATCTCTGGGACAGTACTTGGTAGTGCTGTAAAATACCATTTTCATCTCCAGCTGTATTCTGAGGTATTTTTCAGTAAAAGAAAAACCTCTGAGCCTAGAAACACTGCCTGCCAATTGTAATTTGTGAACACTAGAGAGAGGAAAGGATAAGATTCACGAGTTCACTGTTAAGTCTCTATGCCTTTGAAGAAAATGGATTGTTCTCACACTGCTTGGGGAAGAAGAGGAAGATTGGGGGTCAGTAACAATATAAGACAACATGTCTGGTAAGCGATGTGGTAAGAAGACAACTTAGCTGTGCTGTGACTGAGTAAGGAGGACACAGCTAGCTAACTGCCACAACATCACAGAGCTGGGAGGGTGAGCATGCATGGTGTCCCAGCACTGCACAGCAGTGACTAGCTTATCTTCAGCATTCAGTCTTCAGAGTACTGAGTTACTAGGAAAGCTTTTTTTCCGCCTGCCTCTCTTTCCCTCACTGGTTTTTAACAAATGTGAAAGGTGCTGATAAGCACTGCAAGTGAATGATACAGTATTTACTCCCTCATGCTCTCCCGTTTGTGAATTTATTTGTCTCAGCATTGTTAAAGGGCAAAGATCTTTACAACATTATATCACTCTTTCACACAGGAATGGCTGAAGCCCGAATACTGACCAGTGTCTTCTCCTCTGCATCAACCCTTGCTGCTTCCAGCTGCTCAGGGTGTTACACTGGATCTTTCTTTCTTTCTGGAAAAGCTGCTCTCAGGTTTGCACTCTGTGGTTAATCCAGTAGGAGGAACACAGCCATGTTTCCTGCCAGCCTGTTTGTACTAACGAGCTGTGTGCCTGGCTACCTTTTTTTGTAGCACTTCACATGTCTGTGCATGGTGACAGCAATATTGACAGTTCTCTTTTACGGGAGAAGATGGTGCAGAATCAAAGTTACCAGACCAATGGAAGTGCTTTGGTAGAGGCAACAGAAATATTGTTGACAGCAGCTGCCTTGTGATGTGTTCTCCTGTGTCAATCCTGAACCAAAAAATGCGGTTTACTCTTGGGCCTGGCTGGATCCAGATCATTCTTCTCTAAGCTTTGCATCCACTCTCTGGTTTCCGGAATAGTTACTGTCACATTGCAGATGGCTTTGCTCAAGGCAGAGAGCTGTACGATACTTCCTCTGAAGTAGCAGCACTTGAAATCCCCACCTTGAGTGACTTTAAGTGTTGCCACAGATCAAGACATTTTACTTGCTCATGACATACATTTATCAAGAGATAGGAGTAAGAGGTCATTACTGTCTGCTTTAATGCCATGGTCCTGCATTACTTGGTCATATTGATTCTCTCAGAGTTAAAATGTACCAATATAGAAAGGACTTGTGTCACAGGAAAAAAAGTTCAGAAAACCAGTTGCTGGAGTTCTATTAGGCTCAAGTACACCACTGATGAAGCTTGATTTGTAGGGAACAGACAGTTAATCCTCTTCTCTTGCAATCAAACTGGTTTTAATATAGTTATGGGGATTCATCAAATCCCTATTCCAGATCTTCAAGCAAGTCTTCCACAGCCAACTGAATTTATTTCCGGTCACCATCAGTTCACACAATATGAGAAGGTATAATCTGGCACAGTGGCAGGAGAGACTTGAACTTAATGCAATGTTTACTCTGTGGACAGCCTTTCCTTCAGTCCAGTATAGAGTGTGCTGCTTAATTCAGTGATGAAAGTTTTTCTTTTCAAAGATTCAATATTCTTTGTCTCATCTCTAGAAACAATAAATATAGGACTCAAACTCAACTACATAAAATACACATTTGGTGATTTTTTTTTTTTACTAACACTAGGTAAGCATGTAAAAGTTAATCCTACCAGCAACACACATACAAAACCTTGCAGGGAGAAATGTGTTCCTGCTTAACAGCACCATATGTACATCAGCAATTACTACTATAGGAAACAGGACACAGAGAGGATATTCTCTACAGGATATGGATCAAGAGTCCCCAAAATGCCAGCAAGTTGCACAGAGGAAAGTCCAAACAGGAAACTACTGGTATTTCTTTAAATGAACATAATGTGCAATCAACAGAAGACAGTTTCACAGACAGGTCCTCTTGTTCTGATACATTACATAATCAACTCATGGAGGGTTTAGAAACACCTGTCTTGTTATCTCAGTATGGTGCTTCTCTCTCCCCATCTGTGGTGGCTTTTATACAAAAAGCTGGAGTTAAAGGGAACCAAAGGGGAAAAGCAAAAAAATGTTGTAGAGTCCTTAGAGAGGTACCTGATGCAGGCTCATCTCCTAGCTGGCTGGAGGGAGGATAGCCTTGCGAAGAGTAATGCACAAATTCACCAGGGTCCTATAAGGCCGTGGGACAGGGAGCACAGGGGCATTCGTAGGGGAAAGGATACTGAATTCTACAAACTTGGTCAAAAGTGAAACGAAAGGAGAACTGGAAAACAGGATTCAGCAGCAAGCTGGTATAACTTTGGAGTGAAGGTCATGGAGGCTTAGTCATACCTACACAAGGATATCCAAGCATCTGGTCCAAGTTTGGTAAGGAAATACAAATTCTACTCTCTGGTTATTTAAAAGCTACTTTTCAGAGTTCTTTGCCAACCTGGTCACACTTTGTCTGGAAGAAAATGCTCTCATGTAACTGCAGTCATCGCTACCCCTAAGATGCCCAAGGAAGTCTTGAAGGCAATGGGACTATTACCTTGACAGCTAACAAGGTGCTATCATGGCGATCCTGTCACACAATGGAAGAAAACAAACAAAGTGATGGCCAGGGACCAGTCACTCAGAAGAGGTACTGCTGAGTAACTGAAATGTCTCAGAGAGAGCTGCTTGAGCACTGGCAAATAAACCTTGTATAGAGGGTTTGCCCTCTTGCCCTCTTCTGATGCCTCCCATGACAATTCAAAATGATGCTTTCAAACGCAGAGAGGGAAAAACTACACCTGATTTTGAACGTGATTGGGTGCTTAAGCCTTCCATTAAAAAGCACCCAGCCACAAAAATGCCATTGTTTTATGCTCCAAATTTAAATCTACATACATTAAGTAAGGGAGTAAAGTTACTGTCAAAAGAATGTTCCCCAGCATTTCCCTGATTTCTCTCCAGGGTCTTTAAATTCAATGATGTTAAAAGAAAAACAAAGAACTACAATAAAGTGTGTGAACACAGCTCTATAAATAAAAAAGAAAAGGGGGGGGCGGGGGGAAAGACAAGCATCTTCCATTTCTTGAATCAGACATTGTGTAGGCATTTGCTTACTGCATCACTGCTCTGTGCTCAAGAACTTAGGAGAAGACTGATATTGGAAGCAGTCTTTCTGTTGCACTGAGACTGGCCTATGTCTCCTGTCTAAGGCCTGGAGAATAAAATGAGAGAGATTAAGATCTAGATTTTACCCTTGTACTGAAAAACCTTGCAAGCAAAGGGCAAAATTTTGCCAAGATAAACAAAAAAATTGGCTTAATTTTGTGTCTGAGTTATAAATACATTAAGAAGGGGGGGTAAATTAGTCATATATAAATAATAGCTCGATTACATTCAAGAGTGTGTGGGTGGGTGTTCTGGGTGGAATAATTTGCTAAGGCAGAGCTCTTCTTCCCTGTTTTTCCTCTTCCTCTTAATTTATTCTTCTTGCTTAGTAACTAACCAGCTGAATATGTGCTTCTACTTTTTAACCTTTATTTGTATCTTGCTCTTCATTCTGTAATCTGGAGAATCTTTCTATAATGGGTCTTTACACATTTTTCTTTAGAATTGGTTTGTTATGGACTAAACTTTTTTAATAGATACCAACACATTATAAAGCACTGGAGCCTCAGGTAAAGCCTTGCCTCAGGTGCACACTTCCATGTTCTTCATGTCAGGAGAATGTGCACTCAAAATCAAGAGAGTGCTTAACAGCTTTACTGTGCTAGTCTTGGTATGGTTGATTTCACTACATCACAGTACAATATTGTACAAGCTGTTGCAACACCAAAGGCCCCGTCTTCACTGTTGCCTCTTCTAGACATTTCTACTCTATCTTTTGGCCTTTTGTTGGTGCTGTTCGTTTGGTTTGGTTTTGGTTTGATTTCTCAAAATTGATACGGACACGTAACACAGTGCTCCAAAATTTAGACTTCTGTCAAGCCTCCTAACTGTTGAACCTCCCTGCTACAGCTCAAGAAATCACCTGCTCTAGCTATGTTATTTCCCATTTTGCAGCTTGGCAGCGTGATTAATTTAAGAATCAGTATGACCATACCTGCCTTCAAAGCAAGACTCAGCAAGGGTCTGGAGGGGGAACATCAGCTGACATATGGGGGTTAGCATGTCACACAGAGCAACTGAGATGGAGCTACATTGGAGTATCCCTGAGATGGCTCCCACTGCCCATGGGAATATCTGGCTTGCCAAGAAAGCCAGGACAAACAGTGGGTTTGCTTCGGACTGTCTTAGTCTCATACCCTCCTTACAGGAGCCCCTGAACGTTAAATGAGGTAGTATGTACTATGCCTTTCTCTCTCTCTCTCTCTCTCTTTTCTCTTTTTTTCTAAATTTTATCTGGATGCTATTTACATCACTGCAGTTATGCTGTTTGTTCTGGCATCCCATAGATAAGTAAGTCTGTACTGGCCAAGAGATGCTGGGAATATTTGTGAGAAGTCACACAGAACTGGTATTTAATCAAGTGCCTGAGCAGATCATGACCTGGCATTGTATGCACTCAGTTTGGTAGCAACACATAAAAAGACAGAACACAAGAAAGCTTGAGCTGTGCTTTCATTTTAAAACACGTGTCATGCCAGGTGCTAGGAAAGCACTCGAGCCCTCATAGTCAATAAAAAGTTTTTTCCTAGCCTCAGTAGGGTTTGTATTAGGCCTCACATTGCAACGGTAGAGTTGGCCTTTTCACCAGGAGCACAAGCTCAGTAGCCCTCTCCTAGAGGAGAGGTTTTTAACCCCAAGGGTTAAGGGAGCCTTGTGCAGCAACATCCCAGGCTGCGGGAGGAAATCGCAAAACCTCCCAAATGCAGCGTGCCGTAGGAAGGAAATAATGGCCTCACCAAAGCCTGAGGACCTGGCAAGGAAACGTTTTGAAGTCTTTTTTTTTAATGCTGCTTCTGAAAAATTGTGGCTATTATTAGCATCTTTTCAACCAGTTCTAGCATGGGAATCTCTCTCTACCACTGCTAATTTCTGTGGAGCAGAAATCTTTGGTAGGTGGAGCAACACAAGACATGTCCTCACTTCCTGGCGCTTTTGAGAACAGCCACATGGCCAGTTAGACAGGTGTCTTACTGCTCACCGAGTGGTTCAGCATGGTGGGGTGATGAGCAGTAACAGACACTCTCCAGGGTCATTTCCGAGAAGTGAGACTAACGGTATCAGGTTACTTTCCACGGGAAGGGCCTACAATTAAGAACATGGTGTTTATCTGACATGAATGGCTCGGAGATTACATCATTGGCCACACAGTGCGCCCCCATGCTAACACCTCCTACACCCAAAGTGGGCCCTGTTTAGCATCTGCTTTTCTGATGTGGATGCATTGTTCTGGCTGAGCTAACTTGAAATGATTTAGGGAAGCATCCTGAGCATTGCTGAGCAGAGATAGCACCACGCACGGATATAAAAGCATTGTTGAGACAAGTTCTACATGGGATGTTCTGCCAAATGGTTCCCTTCCCTTCCTTTTCTCATTTCCTTGTTCTCCTTCAGTCACTGGAGAATGCTAATCCCTTTATTTGTTTATGTGTAAACTGGTGGCTTTCGAGACCTGCTACAAGACATTTGACTAGAAGACTTTTCTGGAAAGAGGCAGCAAGAGAAGCTGGGTATTTGCTTCCTGAATGATGACCTGGTGGCAGTTGGATTGGTCCCCTTGGACCTGAGGATATTAATATTGGTATGTTTGGATTGACAATCAGAATACGGACAGTCCTGTACTGACAACTGCAAACAAAAAGGAAAATACTACAGTGACTTTAATTCTTCCCTTTTATTGAAAATTTGTTTTCAATATCTGGTTTTGACCAGCTTTAGAAACAATACATTTGCAACACCTTGCTCATCCAAAGCAGCAAGCTTCTGACGTTTTGTTCACAACATACAGAAAAAAGCCGACACACAAATATATCTGAAGGGAGAAAAGCATTTTGCAGAGCTAGTCATCACCATTTGTGAAGGGAAAAAAGTGTTGGTATACAAAGATGTGGGATTTATACAGGCCTTCATGATTTCAAGGCTTGTGGAAATCAACAGACATGAAAAGAGGAATAGTTTTCTCACTGCTGAATCATTGGGTGCTTTCTCAGCTTTTATAGAGGAACTAATCTTGGACTTCAGATGATAAGCTATCATTTGTGCCTCCTCCAAGCTGATGTTTAAGGCCTGTGCCCTCTGACATGAAACCAGGTGCCACATTTCAGGCACCTATGAAGAACACGGTGCCTCAGCAGGGGAGTCAAATCAGCTAACTACCAAACTCCTGATTGAGTATGGAGACACCTACAGACAGTACATTCATTGCTGGTTCCTAAAACTTATCAGAATAAAACATGTAGAAATAAAATCTATGCACTGGGTACTTGAATTGGGACTTCCTTGCCTTGGAAGTACATTGGCTGAAATCCTTTTCTTCAACAACCTCTTTCTAGCCAAGAATGGCTCTTTCTGCTTGTTCAAACCATCGGTTAAGGGTGGGACAGTCTATCCTCCCCATAGCTCTCTCTGCAGGCAGTTGGCAGGGTGAGCAGGCACCATCACCTTTCCTGATGTGGCTGGGCACTGCAGAGCAAGATGCAAGGGTATAGGGCCAGAGATGGCTCTGAAGGCTCACAGGGAAGACCTGACATTCTTGTCCCTGCACCAAAAAATACTTCTCTGCTTTACCTAATAATATGTTTCGTGTAGTGAAGTTTCTGGGTCTTTAAAAGAGTTGTACTGTCATGGGGCTTTTAGAAGATGCAGCCACAGGCCTAATCTTGTAAAACTGAATGGAGTCCTTCCAGTCACCCAATCCAGCCACTGACACTGGGAAAGCAGCAGTATCCTTAGAACACTTGTTGCGAGCCTTTCCATGCATTCCCTCTGCAGACTGGGTTCCTCTTTCCCATTCATTCCCCCCAGCGTACTCCCTGCTCATCCTTTGCCTTTGTGCCCATCCCTTTTCCATTTCAGATCTTCCCTCTGCTTTCACAAGGAGTGAAGCTCTTGCTCCTATCAAAATGCAGTCTCTTTGACTAAGTATGAGTGTTGGAAGCAGAGTATTTAGCTGCTCTAGAATACTCCTAATAAAGTACCCCACATGCATGTCACTACAACTGTCCTTACGTCTGGCACCTCTCTTAAAGAGCCTTGGTAGAGCCTTGCTGTGTATCACACAGAGCAAACTGTTCTGGTGATAACCACTCCTGAGCTCAGCTGTGCTCACAACATGTGGGTCAAAGCGATTTTTTTCAGTTACTCCTTTTGGCAGTAGTGGCAAGGGACTGGTGCTTGCTTCCTGTACCCACAGGGTCAGAACATCTCTATTTTGGTACTGCAAGGAGCAGAAGCATAGTTCTGACAACTGGGGAAAAAAAAAAAAAAAAAAAGGGACATATGCGTTTTGAAATAAGAGCTATTCTTAGAAGGGCATGAAACTTGAAAACCCACAAACTGCAGGTGACCAGCTAGTTCTCTTGCAATAGAGATACTTGCTGGCACATAGTGATTCCTTGATGCCTTGATACACGATTTCTGCATTTACCAAAAGAAAACAGAAAAAAAAGGATCACACATTGCTTTCAAAAAAAAAAAAAAGTCTCACCCCATCTTTTCACCTCTGAATCCAAGTAAAAGGCTGTGGTCTTCACATAAAAGATATACAGCAGATTGTTTCACCAAAAGGAAAATAATGACTTTGGCATCAGTTTGAGAATTTTATTAAAACCACAGGTTTCCATTCTGTACAAAACTGAGGAGCTTTCTTTTTTTTTTTTTTAAAAAAGTATTAGCCACATAGGAAATAATGCAGTGGTTTGTTGATAAAAACCTGAAAGCTATATACAGGATTAATACTTCACAACTGTATTGATGTAGAGACTGTCAGCAACTATAGCAATATATACAAACTACCTTTACACACATAAATATCTTATTTACAGCTAATAAATAACATCCAAAGCTAAATCATGTGTCCTCATGTACAAGAACGTTCACTATTTTGTATCCAAGTTTGTGTTTCTATTTCATCCTGTATTAAGAGCACACCCATTCAGTTACTTTATTTCCAAAGAACTTAACTCTTAAGAGAAAATTGCAAGAAAATGTGAAGTCTATAGGGAATAAATCATTATATTTATTTTTAGAGGTCTCAAATGCAGTGGCTCAATACTCAACCCCACCCTCAGTGACTCATCACATCTCTGCTGTAGTTTAAGGGTTAGGAAATCAAATGTGAGCAATTTCAGAGTTATTAATATTCCAACATATTGCACTGTTTAAGACTTTTATCCCCAAATATACTAGCAGCCACGGCTGGAAAAAACAAACTGTGCACATAAATGCATACATGTTGGTTTTGCTTTCAAGATGGGATGATACTGGAGAAATTGCCACCTCCACACTGTCTTGCACATGCAGGAAAAGACTACCCGGCATCAATAGCTCACATTACATCTCTCCAAGTGTCTACCTTCAAGCTCTTCTGCCCCCCTCAGTATTTTTTTTATCTTTTATAAAGCTAAAAGAGGGCTATTGAACCTTTTAGAGTACTAGATAAGCTACATTAAAGGGGGAGCAAAACGCTTCCAATGTCTATTTTTGGCAACTTGCAACATGTTTAATTCAAGTGTTTTTCAGAGCATTCATTCTTGTGCATCACACAACCAGGTTCCTTTTAACTGTCACACCTCCCGCTCCTTGCTGAATTCTACCTTGTGTCAGAAAACCAAGCAGATTCTAGGATCTAGCACTGTATTGCAGCTAAGCAACAAAATGGGGTGGGTTACGGGCAGTCCCAATTCCAGCACAGGGAAGTGTGAGCATGCTGGTCACGACCAAGTGGATTTGCTTGCACTGAGGACCTCATACAGCAGCCACTCAACTGCATGACTGACATTTGGTATCAAAGAGCAGAGAAACTGTCACAGTTTCAGCATCTGGGGTGCAATCAAGTGGTGGGGAAAAACAAAAATCTTTTTTCTGTAGTTTCTAGTAGCATAATTCCTTTGCAGTTGCTTGTTCACAGTGTTGGGAGGCTAGATGGTTTCATTTCCAAGGAATGAAAGCACAGATGAAAAGTTTAATGTTTGCATAAGACACTGGTATTCCCGTCTTCTCCTACAAGTGCTATTTATTCCAGGGTAAGCTGCACAGAAGTATATAGCTTAACAGATCATACCTATTGCTAAGCAGCACTGGCATCTACCCCCAGTAAAACACATTCATAACCACAAACTATAAAATTCATCCCCATATTAAGTCAGTCCCTGACACCTTTTAGTAATACACACAGCAAAGGTGTTTTTTCACACAAGAAGCCTACTTATTAGCTAAACACACACTTGAAGACAATGAACTCTAGGCACTGAACTGTTTGAAAATTCAGTTAGCCAAGCCAGGAAAAAAAAAAAAAACAAAAAACAAAACAAACCACAAACCAACCATGTCCAGTTTCAGAAGACTCTTGAAAAGAAAGAAAAGCCAGGTACGGGGCTTTGCTTCTTTTCAATATATACTAGAAAATTGCTATAGAGGATTTGATGTCAAGAAACCTTGTCACAAGGCACCATGATTAAGCAAAATTACTTACTCCTTCCCAGCACTCAAGCTTTTGCTAAGTTGTTTTGCAGGTTTCTTTTTGTTTTTAACTATTTGGATAATGTATCTTTACGGTTAGTAACTTTGTATGCTGAAACTTCCTTACGAGAAGTCCCCTAAGATAGCTAGGAATAGCAGGCAAAACGCCAGCAGTGGCTAAATATTTCTATATATTTGGTTCTGAGCATCCAGTCCACAGGGATGAATACAGTCTCCTCCTCCCCGGTGTGGAAAATCTTCATTCTTGTCACTTAAGCAGATTCAAGAGCAGAATTTTCTTTAGAGGCCTTCTTGGCACTGGTGGGGGGGAAGACAGATAAGGTGAAGAGGAAGACAGAAGATACTTATTCCGTTTTCACTTATTTTTGAGACTTAAGATTAAAAGCTACTACTTAACAGGAAAATGAATTATGTGCTTGGGCTTTTCCTGGCTGTTGCCTGATTTTACACATGCCAAATACACACACAGAGCTCCAAGGCCTACCCAGGTCATTGCCCTGTACTGAAGGTCAGCACACGTGCCTATTTATGCAGAACTAGACCTCAGTGTAGAATTGTCCCCATGAGACCTTTCACACACAGCAATTGCACTAAAACAAATATAACTACTTCTCCAGCTCAAACTTTAGTGAATAAAGTCCAAATAGATCTGGCCCCATATTTGAAAGTTTACTTTGGGTCAGAAAAACTATTGATCAAAAAAATTAAAGTGCACATAAGGGCTACTGAACACAAAAATACTCTATCTCTGATCCAAATCAGAGACGCAAATCTCAGAAAAGTCACTCACCTGGCGGTTGCCAGCAGAAAGCAGTGCGCCAGGGAGAGCACCTGTATACGCCTGCTCAGCTTCTGCACCAGCCTCCAAATCTGCTGCTGGCCAGTGAGAAGGGAGGGCTCTGGACTGACTTAGTACGGATGTTCTTCAATTAAGGGTAAATGTACGGCATCTTTAGATGGAGGTATGCTTTCCTCTGTGTTAGCGCCTTGTCTGTAAACCCTTTCTAACAGTTATTTATACTTGGCCACTGTGTGAATGTGAGGGGCAGTGACTTGTAGTTGGTTTGCAGACATGCTAACAACCACACAAGGAGATGGTTAGCGGAGGGGCTTTTTAGGGGGTTTTAAGCTGCCATAAGCAGATTCCAAGTTAGTCTGAGTTGTGATGCTTCTGAAGCCTTAAAAATACTAGTGCATAAATTAAATCACAAAGTTTTAAATCCTGCTACCACTCACATTTCCCCCAACCCCAAAGCAACGATCACTCATACCCTCCTCTCTTCCTGTGGACGGGCTGCTCCAAGCATTTCACAAATATTGCAGCCTCTTCTCCCTTACTGAGACGCGAGGTGCCATCTCGAGAACAGAACACCACCCTGTGGAACAAATATCAGACCATCATGTGATTGAGCCATACATCCCTCTTCAACCATAGGAACAGGACCAGCGCTTGGAAGCATTCTTTATGCTTTGTCATGTGTGGGACTCCTACTTTACAAGCCTGTGAGAAAACTTTTTAAAAGAGAATTCTGTGACAAAAAAACACTGTGCAAGAAAACTGGTAAATGTATTACACATAGACCTCAAACTGTATCCATAACTTCTGCTAGTCCTTTGCATAAAATCTCCTTGTGGCTAAGAGAGCAGCAGCTCTGTCTCAAAGTCTCTTGGATCTTTATTTACACTAGTTCTTATGTTACTTTGTCAGGTGAACGATCTTGGAAGAAAGCCTTGTTCCCTCAAGTGTTTGCAAACAAAGTAGGTTGCCAATTCCAGCAAACCTGAGCACTTGCTTTTCTATTTATCAGTACTTTCCCCGCCCTTATATTTGTTCAGCTCTGATAACTGTTCTCTGATAAAGTGATGGCCTTGTTTAGTCAAAGGAGGAACATATTATTCAGAATACTGTACACATGACATACACACTCTGTTCTGTGTCCATTTTCTTGTAACAGACCTCATATCTAGCGAATACGAGTATTTCAAAAGATTCAGGTCAAAGCAGTTCTGTTCAGACTTTGCTGTTTTAATATTCATGCACCAGCAACATTCTGCAAGTCATGTGTTTCAGTTTTCACCCACCATTCAGGTATTCCCAGCTCCTAAGAAAATCCACCATAATTAAACAATGATTTCTTCTGCAAACGCGTTTTTGAAGGGTTTCTAAAAACATGCTTCAAAGAATGCTCTTTGCAAGAAAGCCTATGCAAGTGTCCAGCATGAGAAAGGAGGAGAGGAACTGCAAATACAGAGATGGTGGTTCATGGAGATCCTCTCCTGCATGTTATAACTACCTGAGACACATGAGACAGCAGTACGCAAATCACTATCTGAGAGTAAAAACGATAGACTGCAGATCCCAGTGGAAGCAGACAAATGAACCCGGCTGACATAAATGCCAGTTTAGTGCCACTGGAGCCTCAATTACCCGTGCTGCACCCATCTGTAACTGCTTTCCATGTTTGTCCCGCCCTGCACGATAACTGGAAGTCAGGAAACAGTATCACTTAAAACTAATATAGCTTATAACAATAAAAATGAGTTACTTTTTCTGAGTTTCTCCTGACTTGACTCTGACCCTCTGGATGTCAAACGTAAAAGGAGTCCACCAGTCTGACCAGCTGAAGAAGGTGTCTTTTTCCCACTGCAGCTTCAGCATAAGCAAGTCACCAATGTCTACTTCTGTGTAAATCAGGAAGGAGAAGGTCTTGTTTGAAGAGACTTCAGGCCTGTGGGAAGGGGAATAAGAAAAAAGAAATAGAGAGAAATGTTGGACAGATAAAGAAAATTAAGGGAAGACTTAGAATAAGGACTTTATGTACTTCAGAGAAGCAAGCAACCTTCTCCATAGTTCCGAGGATGGAATAAGGAAAAAAAAAATATCCAAAAAAACCACCTCAACTTTTGCAGAGGCACAAGGAAAAGCTTTCTGCAGCAAGGCTGGTAAAACTCTGAGACAGACTGCCAGGCAAGGGGTGTCTTCTCCAGTGCTGGTGGCTCTCAGAGAAGCCAGACAAGCAACAGCTAGGAACAGTTTAGGTTCCTTGGAGTAGAAAACAGACTTTGGGGTTTTCCAGCCCCACTCCCTGCCAGCCCATGTGCAAGGATGTACATACAGACTTCCGCTTATTTGCAGAGCTGTGAAAGCAAACACCATGGCTCCCTCAGTCTCTGCACTGAGGCCTTCAAACCCATCAGAAAATTTAACTCCAGGTTGCAGTCTACTTTTAAGGAGCTTTAACAGAGATAGAACACAGCATAAAGATACTGAAGAGAGAAGAAAACAAAAAGCCTGCCACACCAGAAAAAAAAAAAAAATCTTATTAGGGTGACCCATAGGTCAGACTTCACATTTCTGTACTCAGATCTCTTATCAAGAACAGCCCCAATAGAGCTTAGACCATTAGCTTCAGCAGTGAATGTGTCCCGTTGATCAAGGGCAAAAGCACATTCTGGGACCTGTAAAATTTCTGTAGCTGGAGCCAGAAAAAGTTTTTCAGCCAGGGCTTTAACAGTTTTAAGTAGACTCAACAGTACATTGCAGTTGTTTCTGTAGCTACTCACAGTGTGAAAGCAATATTCTCACTCTCATCTAGAGTGCCATAGAGAGAGATAAGGAATGGTTGGTTTGTCTTGGTCGTATTAGTCTTTCCAAAGAAATGAATCTTGACCTGGTAATGAAAGACTGGAAGAACACAAAAGAAAAATTCAACCTCCAAAGAGATTGCTGGTGACAAAACCACCCAAAAACCCCCATGCAAATCCTAGGCTGGAATATGCCAACTTCACTAAACCAAGGAGCTCAGTTCACTGCAGGTATCCAGGAACTACTTTTTGTGAAGAGGTAAAGGTTAGGGTGGAAGGGAATCACAATTAAAAAACACCTTTGCAATACTTGCACCTAAACTCTGCATTTCAGTTGGCTGTCACTATATTAATCCCCAAGTCTGCAATATTGCCTTCAAACCT
Organism: Psophia crepitans; assembly: GCA_013399095.1. Classification (NCBI taxonomy): domain Eukaryota; kingdom Metazoa; phylum Chordata; class Aves; order Gruiformes; family Psophiidae; genus Psophia; species Psophia crepitans. The sequence goes on along the minus strand of VWZZ01000850.1, from coordinate 522,082 downwards.
GTTATAAATCTTTAAGACTTGTCATCGTTGACCTGGAACAAGTGAGCTGTGCCTTCCTCAAACAGGAGCCTTGCTGAAAAAAAAATCAGCCCACTGACACTGCAGATTAAGCAGCAAATGCCAACAAAACACTACTGTTGCAGCTCTTCTAACACTGCAGGAATGTGCCCTCTGGTTGCTGGTCCATCACACAGTGCACACGAGTGCCCCATGTGGCATGGTCAAAAGCAGGGAGGGGAAAAAAAAAAAAAAGTAGTAAAATATCCAATTCAGAAGCTATTTCCCCAGCTGAAAGACTTCCAGTTCTTTCTGGCAACGTCCTTCTCAGACCTACCACTGTGGCAAGGGGAATCAAGAAGTGCTGTGATATTTTAACGAGGGCTGGTGCTCTTCTGGCAAAGGCAATACGAAAGGCACAAGTCTGATGGTTGCCTATCTTTAAAGAATTTGCTAATCAGGCTGAACTCTGCTGATTATTTTACCAGCAGTAGGAAAAATTTATCTGGATTAAAAAAATAGCAAAAACTCAGTTGTTCCAAGTGACCAGGTCACAGACTAAGTCTTCTTAATTTTGCTACTTGGAAATTTGTTACAAAATACATTCCTTTTTATATTTTAACCCCCACCTCCACACCTTGAGTAAGATGACACTGTTTTTCTGAGACTGCACTTCGGCTTGCACTTAATGGCAAACTGCAGGCAAGCTTCACCCCCGCCCACCACAGGCACCAAAGCAGCAATATTGTCATCGGCAGCACGCGCCAACTCTGACACGCAGCTGAGCAAAACTACCAGTCCTGCTCACCAGTAAAGCAAGCAGGACCCACCTTTATATGGCATCTGAGCACGGGTCTTCAAGTACATTTTGGTGTTTCTCTTCGTTCTCACTCTGTTGACCTTGTAACCCAAATTGTTGCAGCGGTTCTTCCGGCAGCTCAGACAGAGACCCTTCTCAAAGGCCTCCTTTGTGTTGCAGCGGTAGGCCATGCTGGGCTTTTCTTCATAGAGAAGGGAGTCAATGAACAAGTGGATGGATCGTTCATGGGAGCATTTCACCAGCTGATCCACATCTTGAAATAACAGAAAACATGTAGTATGTATACACACAGGCATTTTCTGATAGAAACCCCTAAGCCATGCAGTCAGGCATGACCCACTATGCCAGAACTGAGCTTTACATAGGGTGATTTTAAAAAGCACCTAAGAACAAGTTCCTGTGCCTCTCAGATATTTGCTTGCAGGAAACTTGCAGGCTATTAAAGATCTCCTTTTGGATCTTACACGGTTTGTTTCAGAGCTGCCTCACCTGCGAAGCCTTTTTCAGCAATCAGACGGAGTGCTTCTCCCAAGTTGCAACCTGGCTGGAAACCTCCCCCATTAGGATAAATATCAATGTGTCCAACAGGCTTCTGGATCCCAATGCTGCGGTCCGGAGAGCCTCGAGTGTAGGTATGGAGGACATCCACAAAGTCAGCATCATCCGGGGAGAGGCGAGTGAGGGCATCAGCATACTCAAAGGTGGGACCAGCTGGATCCAGCCCTTTATGAGGCAAAGCACACACACACGAAAAGAAAAAAAAAGAAAAAAAAAGAGAAAAAAAAGAGATGATTGTCTGCCAAAGACACTGCCAGTAGTAACAAATGCCAAACTCAGGTACCACACTGGGCTGGAGTATTGCAGGTGGTGTTGGTGTCACTGCAGACATTACACTGGGATCATTTAAGTAGCATTCATGTATACAGGAGACTCAAATACTCTACCCTGAAATGCTGTCACCGTTTAAAAAGAAAGGTGTACGTAACATATGTAAACAAGCCCAAACAACTTCTTTACAGCTGTAGCATTTCCAGTGAATGGAAGAAACAAGCTAGTAAAGTATCTTCTCAATATCTTCCTCTCTTGTCAAAAGATAGAGGAATTGGAAAATTTCTATCTGAAGCATCTGAATTGTGGAAAATGTCTTGCTGCTAAATCCCTGCTAGGGGAACAAGTAGGAAACAAATGAGCTTCACTGCCTACATGCCTAAGGGAAGGGGATTATTATGGTAAACTGTCAAGCTGCAGCAACACCGACATCAAAAACATCCAGAGCTATTCTGCCAGGGAACAACTACTATCTCTTGAATCCAGACCCAGTACCTGAGAGACAGCTGAAGGCAGAGCTGAAGAGACATGTCTTTTCTGCAGTCCTCAGCTAGGGATAGGCACCTAGGATGTCCACCCCTGGTTGGCCTCACCTAGTCTAAGCTGCCTCCCCCTATGCTGTCAGGACTTCAGGCACCAAATCCCATTGCTCCCTGTGCTCAAAGGCGATGCTGCCTCCCCAGGGAAAGGTTCATCCTCGGCACCAAGGGCAACCATGAGGACATCACAGAGGCCTATGGTATATGAACGATTTGGCAGCCTCAGTGAAATCAACAAAGCTGGAGCTGAGAGAAAGGACGGGTAGAGGCCCTACTGCTTTGGCCTTCTTACTTTAATCTGCCACCTCTCAGGAGTCAGCCTTTCCTGACGCGACTGCTGTCTAGCCCACCTCCCCATCCCAGCGTGCTCACGGCTCTGGGATCACAGCCAGGCAGGCTCAGGTGGAACGGCAAAAGGGTGCCAGGAAGAAGGGAGCTAGGCTCCCATTTGAATGCTGCTCCCAAGCTCTCTTATCAGCAAAGACACCACAGATTTTCTCAGCCCCGTTCACTGATGTTGGCATTTCCATTGCCACCAAGATCAGTGCTAGATGCTCAGCTCGCCAGGCGCTGGGCTGTAAAACAGCCCCAGAGTAGCTGTGCACTCTTTGCCTAGTACACTTCTCAGCCTTCAAAAATCACCCTAAGCAGACATCTAAGCATGCACAGACACAGAGCAAGGATATGTATACCTCCCCCTCCTTTCCAAAACTCTCCCAGTATTATTTTCAGCCTAGAATATTACTTGAGTCTGTTAGGATAAGTTGGTTTCTTTTAGTAGCTCACATAATGAGAAAAGATCCTTTTTTCATTATCTGTTCAGTCTCCCTCTGAGCACGTGTGAACTTCTGCCATGCGATGCTGCAGATGGAAAAGAGCTCTGCAGGTGCTAGACCTAGAACCACTGCAGGATGATCTACCTCCTATTCTTTTTGAATGGCTCCCACCAGCCAGAAGGGATGACCACCTGGATGAAGACAACCAGATGAAGTTCTCATGCTGCAAGAGACACTGTGACCTTCTCCAAGCCATGAATTTGGCCAGTCTCAATCACACTCCCCTCAACTAGCCTCTTTTCACACTCAGTGAATCCCTATCTGCTCACTCATCTATTGTGCAGAAGCAGAATTCCACCCACCACCATTGTTGTTCTCTTCTGAACCTTTTCCAGTTCTACTACAGATATATCAGCCCTGCTGATTCAATAAAGAATGAACACATAACCTAAGTACTGCCAACAAGAAACAATTATTCTGGTGATTTTCCAAAGAAACATAATGTTTCAGCATGAGAGAGACAGGACTCTCCACCCTATAACCACAGACGTTCTTACCAGTAATTCTGTTCACCTTCTTCTTGGTCAGACTCCCAGCAATCCCGGCAGCATGAGCTCCTAGACTGTATCCCAGCAAGTGGACGTTGTTGAGAGGATAATTGAATTGCTCCTGCAGAAGACAGTGATTTGTTTAAAGTTTGAAGTCAAATGGCAAAACATCAGAAGAAAAGGAAAACGTTTTGTAGACATTAACTAACTTCAGGCAAAATTCTAAGCAGAGAGGAATGCAGAATGAAGGACAGAACACAGGGCTGCGTATTGTATCAAAGGTTTTCAGCCACCCTCTCCCCACCAGTTTCTGGATCTCCTAAGTATTCCCCAAAGGCAGGGCAGACTTCTGTTTCCCACAGGCTGGCTGCAGTATAATATATAGCAACCTGTCTTTCATAGCTACCTCTCACAGAGCCTTCAGAAATACTGTGGAAACACCGAGCTCCACAGACCACAAGGTAAAGTTTCTGGAATGTACTACAAAAGGTCTCCTTGTGTAAGAGATGACTATTAAACTAAAGCTGAGATTTTACCAGTCCAGCAAGAGTAGTGTCTGCAACAACTTAACTCCATCTACCCAATAGGAGATGATTAACACAGTTGCATCATTGCTGTTCTGGGTTCCTGGGAAATTATGTAAGATGTGAGACATCTGACTACATCTTACCTCCATCCAGTCAATAAACAGAGCAACATCCTTTCCCACCAGCTTAGTGTATGCAGCGGACACTGGGTAGTGCTGCTGAGCTCGAATTAGCCAGTCCACCACTATGACATTTGAGTCAGGTTCCCTCTTGTACAGAGCATCCACCAGCTTCGGGACCCAGCTTTCATACATTCCTGTCACCTGTTGGTGGATTTTTAATTAAAAAAAAAAAAAATCTTTATATTATCTGCAGTGTATAGACACCTCAGCTGAGGTACCTAGCACAGTTTATCAGGGGTGTGGTTAAAAGGGAGATTCCTTCCCCTTTCTTCTTACCGTCCACCCATGGATCACCACAAAGGTTTTACTGGTATGGTTGAAGTTGCACCGTGCCAGGCTGTCCACCTGCCCAGGAACCAGGTAGCAGACATCCTCATCAGGCTCTGCAGGTGTCCGTAAGGAAAACTTGCTCTCAATTCCCTCAAAATTGGTCTCAGCTTCTGCTACACAAGAGCACAGGAAACATACAGCAGTGTTTAGAAACAGCAAACAGTTCAGGTACAATGTTGGAGAGATATCAGGAGCAGCCAAGAAATGGGACATGTGTTTTCCATTTCCTACAGCACTCCTTTTGCACCACAACGGCCCTGTAAAAAAGAAATCAAAGGGTGAAAATTGCTCGCCGTCCAAGGTCCTGCAAAAACAGTGAGAATCTGGCCAGCTGTCAGACACGTATGAATGAATTCCTTTCGGGAGTCAGTATTTTCCCAATTCCATTATTAACAGGAAACCTGTTAATTACTACAGGAGTGCAGAAAACTGCACAGGACAGTCATAGGCAGTACATGCAGGAAAGCAGCAAGTTCCTAGCATACTATAACATACTTCAGTGGTCCATCTTCCACATCTCTTCATCAGTTATCACTGCCTAACAAAGCGCTTCACAGCACCCAGTATTTGCAGTGCATTAAAGTAAGAGCTGCAAAGTCACCACTATTTTACAAAGTCCTAGTTTTAATTTACCAACAAAGAAAAACGGCAGGAGACCAGACACCCATTAACTAACGTGAACTAACAAAGCAAAAGCCTGTTGTTTTGAAGGCACTATTTTTTCAGATCATCTGATAAGCAATACTGCAGGAAAAAGTCTTCCTCTGCCTGAAGCTATTT
>VWZZ01000850.1:467788-510193 GCA_013399095.1 Psophia crepitans | reverse complement strand
CCTCCCGGCGGCTGGCGACCCAGCTCCGCCGCGCCTCAGATAACATCTTCCTTATCGCCCGTGGGTTTGCACCGGGAGCCGCTTGCTAATCTGCGTTTTCAGTTCCGCGCCTGCCAGGGGCCTTCTGCTGTACCCTTGAGAGAACGTTGCCGAGGCCTTGTGTTGCCAGCGCTCAAGGGAGCACGAGTCTGGAGCGTAAATGCCCTGGAGATTGCATCGGTACTCTGGGGAAGGGCGAGGTTGCCTCCCTGAGCTTCGCAGCGCGCCCTGCCCTCCCCTCAGCGGTAGGGTTTGCGAGCAGCTTTGCGTTGGTGGCCAGCGGTGAAAGATCAGTTATGTAAGGACGTGTAATAGAGAAACATCACATTAATAATAACACCCGTTTTCATTTCGGTGTGCTGTGCGCCGTCAAAGGCCCAGCTTCATAAAGCAGCTGATGACACTGACAGGGAATGAGGGCTCCCTGCGTGTTGCAACGTGAAGCAAGTGATAGCCACTTCGAGGGTAACTGGTTCTTCTCAGAGCACGCTCCTGAGGAGACTGAAATGCACCTGGTTCATATTAGCGAGGCTGTTCAATAGGAGGTGGCATGAGTGTAGCAGAACTGGGTCACCTTTGCAACGTTAGGTTCCATTAAAAGACCAGTAAGATCTGTATGTGAGAATACATCTCCCCCAGGACACAACTTGAAGTTCCTCCACTGCCAGTCCCTATTTATATCCAAAAGGCGTTGGAAGAATTTAATGAGGGTGCAAACTGATCATGCTGAGACTTGCTTTCCAATTGAGACAACCAGGACAGCAGGGTCAGGGAGGGGGGCTAAAGCAGTGGGTGATGCACAGGGAAAGGGTGAGAGTCAGAGGCAGGGGGTAGCAGGCTGAAGAGTCTGGGGGTAAGCAGAGGGACCAGCCTTCTGCACCAGAGGATGGTGGTGGTGTGAGCAGGGGAAAATATGGTTTGCACTGCAGCATGCTAAGTGTCAGGCATATCCTCTGACTGGTATTTGAGACCCTCTCATCAAAACAATAGCAAGAATTTTCTTATGTATTTTTTTTTTTTCCCTAGTGTGGACTAAACAATGCGTTTTGTCTTGATCTGATTTAGTTGAAACTCCATAGTGTAATTTCCCCCCCTAGAAATCAGCCTGACTCTATCTAGGTTCAGACATCCTTCCTAGAAAATTCCATGCAGGCAACACTTGGCGAACTAAAATAACAAACAATTTAAAGCAAGCTGCTTTAATGGAGACTGTCAGGCCACCTTAATCACAGGTGATGCTACCAACCCAGTCAAAGCAGAACAGCATGAAGACCCCCTGTTTTGCACAGCTGCATCCATGGCTACTGCAACAAAAACTTACCGTGTGACTGTGGGAAGACAACTAGGGTAGTTTTAACTGCTGATCGGATCGGGTTAAGCAGGTAGGAAGGAGCAGCGGCAATGCTTGGACAGCCAGCCCTGGGTAGACTGCTGGTTCCCACTAACCTCTGCTAATCCACAGGCTGTAATCAAACTTTCAGTTCATTCCCAATACAGATTGAGAAACCCATCAATAGCAAGGGCAGGCAGCAGATTTACAAACTATGCAAAATAAAATCTGTTATACAGAAAATGCCCATTTGCGTAACTTTTTGTTGCTTCTCATGCCCATGCCTCATTTTAAGACATAATCTGAAAGAGTCTCCACCTAAAACAAAGAAGGAAAATTAAAAACAAAACATAGAAAGAAAACTTGCAAGTTACAAAGTACATGGGTGGGGGGATACTTCTGGCTTCTTGAATCTTGAACAAGTTGCCTAAATCTGTTGTAAACCCAGCTGCAAAATAATCTGAAATAGATGAGGCTTCATGAAGGCAGAACGTGTCCCTGAACACTATATGCTGTGCAGTTGCACCAGTTTGACACAGCACATTTTCCACCGTTTAAAAACTTTCTTTCCCTTGCAGATAATCATGATTGGATGGAGAAGGAACTTCATGGCATCAACTCCATGAGCTTCAGTGCAACCATTAACTGGATTTGAGTTTTGCTTCCTCTGTAAAATACATAATCCTATAGGGGTAAGCAAATCTCCATCTGTAAAACAGAGCCTGATTTGTAGTACGCAGGGATTCCAAAGTGGGTAGAAGGCAATACAGTGAGAGCCAAAATACATTATTTCTGATGGTGGAGGTGGGGGGGAGGAAGTCTGGAGGAATTGAGACAGGAGTTGCATAACTAGGCTGGTGCTTGCACCCACAGACCATGTGGAAGGTTAAAGTCAAAACAAGCCCAAAAGTGTCTCCAGCACAAGGTGAGCAGCATTGGTTTGTGTGGTGCAGCTGTGCTAAACCCTGAGTAAAATTACTGGCCTCGCAGAACAGCAAGCATGAAGAGAATCAACCCCAAAATTTCATTTCCACAGCAATGTTCCAAAGAAAGCTTCAAACACAGGGCAAAAGGAGAGGAGAGGGAGGCAGGGACCAACACCAACTTTGAAAATTCCTGTGCTGCTTTAATTTTATTCTTATAAACAATTTGATAGCTGAAGATAAGAGGTCTTCCAGGATGACAGGTCTTCCGACAAAAGTACCTGCTTAGAAATGAGCAAAAACCATGTTCTGCTCTCCTTCCAGCTAGGAAATGCAAGTAGGAAAGAAGACTTTTTTTCTTCCTATAAATATTTAATTTCTCCCCCCCCACACCCTGAAAAGGAAAAGTGAACTTGTCAGAGTGAGCCTCCAGGTGATTTCTGTGCTAGTGAGTTCAAACAAACAAACAAACAAAAAAAGAATCCTTTTCTCCTACTTTAAGTTTGTTCAAAGATATCAATTAATTTTGTTTTAAATCTGTCTTTGTGAAAACCAGCTATTTTTAATGAAACTGCAGTTTGGCGATGAGAAATGACTCTTCCCTGTCTGTGAGTGTAATGACTAGTTGGGCTACAGCAACAGCTTCACATGCAGTGGAAGTCCTCTGGTCCTGGGCTGAGCCTCTTTGATGTGCTCTGAGTAAGGAGCAACATGGCATCAAGCCATCCAGGGGCTTGAGGGAGACCTGTGGCAAGCCTGTCCCACCAACACTGACATGCAAGGCCTTTTCGTGGCACAGAATTGCCTGCCTTTCCACACTGCCAGTGAGCGTGGCGCACAGGTACCTGTCAGTAGGAGCAGGGGCAGGGGCAGTGACAGGCTGGCATGCAGGCAGGTGAGCGCTACGGTTGCAGGAAAGTCTGGGTGTCATGACCATCTTGAATCTCCCTAAATGTGTAGCAGTGGGAAAGGTGGCAGCAGGAACCGCCTGGGTGTCTGTTTACGCAGGCAATCCGCACAGCTTCACTGTTGTTGGTACCTGGAAGAGCTCAGCTGAAGGCACAGAAATGTGTGGCGTGGGGGGAGCTGTGCAGCATCTGCACCTCTGACTGCAATAGACAGGGCACCTGTTCCTTGTGCTTGCTTTTCTGTTTTGCAGAGAGGTTCCTTCAGTCTTCAGTGCCACACGGGCAACAGGAGGAGGGGGTCCTCCTTGTGTAAAATAGCTTTTAGCTTCCTTGCCTTGTTTATCCTTTCTATTGCTGTGGTATGACTTGCTGTTCTGTTCCCAGGTCTTATCTTGCAGACAAGGTCCTCTCTCACTGATTAGCACAAGGATTCATTCCTTTTCATCCCACACTCTTATTTCCAGTGCAAAATGCAAGCTGCCTACTCCTTCAAATAGATATGGGCTAGCTAGAGCAGGATGCTCTACTCCGCTGGTGAGCCGTGGATCTGGCTGCGGAGCAAGCTTGCACTACCATTTTCTAAACTGTGCTTTAATTAATTATCATGCTGCTGGTAGTGCCTGCCAAAGTCAGCTAGCTGTCTCGCCAGACACATCTTTCAAAATGCAATGCCAGGGAGAGACATTCTTGCATCTCTTTCGGGGTGGCGGGTAGGGGAGTGTAGTCCAGCTCCCTACTCATTGGCCATGGAGCTGGTGTGCTGATCAAGTATGGTCCCCCTTGCTGTCCCTCACATGGCTCCCAAGCCCTGCCTGCAGTAGGTTAAAGATGACGTTGTCTGAAACTTTTGCAAGGTTACGAAAATGTGCAAGGGCAGGAGGAGAGAAGGAGAGAGAAGAGGTCTTGACTGGCTGAAAGTGCTCAGGCCCAGCTGTGCTCGGATGCCCGCGGGGGCAGGAGCCAGCCCCTGCATCTTGCCAGCAGAGTGGTTGGTCAAGAGACTTCAGCATCCCCTGCTCTCTCTTGTTCTTCTCCTGCAAGTTGCTAAAGTCATGTCTCTAATGAGGGGAACAGACCCTTCTCGCTGAGGTCCCAGCCTGGCAGTCTGCACCCCTGCTTGCCAAGGGGAGAGCGAGTCGGGCGAGAGAGCAGTGCATGGCATCGCCAGTGTGGGGAAATGTATGTGTCATTTCTGTCTCAAGAAATGTATCGGGGAAAAAAAGCCACTTCTCTGGCCTCTGGGCTCTCCAGTGAGGGAGAGGATAATTGCACACTCTCTGCTTTTCCTTTATGTTGCTCTGCAAGGCTGACAGATGGTGTGTGGTGCAGCCAAGGCTGGATTCCAACATGTATCTCCTTCGGTCGCTTGCAACTTACTGAGAACAGATTCCTCCTTGGGCTGACATTTCTATGTCATCCCAAAGGGGATTTGTTTTAATTTTCATTTAAAGTTTAGGCTGAGTTAGCACTGCTGCTCTGGGATTTCGCAACGGGTAAGTAAAAACTCCCTCCTGGTGCAGCACTGCTGCTGTGGACATCCATTCCGTGTGCTCCTCGAGTGAGGGGGGTACTCCCAAAGGACAGTTCCAGCCTGCCCGTGGTCAAAGCACACCCGTGCAGTGCCTGCAGGAACTACAGGGGGATCCTGCAGTGATTTTGTGCTCCTAACTTCTATGTGTTTCAATTTTTAGGTCTCAAGGAGATTTAAAAGATTTTGAGCAAAGCTTGAACTCAGTTAGTGATGTGCCTTTAAAGTACAAATAGGAAACAGACCAAATTTGCATATGCACAGTAAAATTTCTTTGTCTGGTCTGTTCTATTTGCTGCATGTAAATAACCAATAAATAGTATTTATTTCTACCTACTTTTTTCGTCACGTTACTTCACTATCTTGACAACTAGGCCAACGCTTTGTAGGAACGTGTACAGCTGCGCTCTCTGTCCCAGAGACACGCCTGCCAAGATAAATGGCAACCAAGAGGAGATGCAAACAAGGGCAGGGGAGAGGGAGGGTAGGGACTGCGGCAACAAGGTCCCGCCGTTCGTCAGTTGGTCCCAATCACCATGCAAACTACGGCAGAAGCCTGAAAAATAGCAGACCCGATTCCTTGGTCACAGAGGGCTTCAGATTCCATAGACAGGATTCTCCAAGTTGTAAAGTGACCTTTTCCCTGGGGACCCCACATTCAGAGAGAACCTGTGAGGGAAATACATCAACTTGGCCTTCAGGGCACCAAATGATACCATCATTGTCATCTATCTGCTCATGGCAGCCACAAACCTGGGGGAGCTTTCTTCTGTTTTTAAAGTCCCAAAGTAGTCAGTCTGGCACCTTAATGTGAAAGGCAGATGCCTGTCACTGGAGGCATTGTCATGCGGCATGCCAGAGAAGAGGCGTGTTCCAGCTCCTGCTGGAAGGCCAGGGCCACCAGCCCTGGGTGTCAAGGGCAGCCCCGGAGGCAGAAAATACAGCCAGTTCACAACAATGTCCTCTCTGCCAGCAAAAGCCCACACAGATCAGGTGCAAGTGTGGCTGGTTTGGTGATCTCTGATACCGTTGTCCTCCCCAGTGCTTCTCTAGCATTGTGGCAGACATCAGTGAGGCTCGAGGGGGAAGCCCCAGCAGTTACTCTTGTCTTCTGCAGCTCCTAAGGCCATGTGTAAGCATGCTACAGAGCAAGCAGGAGGCTGAGGCACCAAAGATTGCAATGGCCTGCCCCAGGGCCGCGTATAAAGTCAGGAGCAGAAAGAGACTCAGAGGCCAGACCGCTTTTTGGCAGGGCAGGCTCCCCGCCTGCTGGTCTTCTTAAGGGGGATAAAAGCAGAATAAATAATGAAAATCTGGAAAAGTGTTTCCTGCCCCCATCTCCTCTGGACACCAATGATATCAGACTCCACCAGTGCCTTCGCCTCCTCCACATTCACATCTCCCAGCGCATCCTTGAAGTCCATGCGGGAATTTTTGTTTTCATGTCTAGTGGTGAGAAAGTAGTCATGTATGTTTATACACAAGGCTGTGCTTGTGTAGGTGGTGGGATGCCAAACAAAAATGGCTATTCTTATAAACCTCCTTGTTTACTTACTGTGGCAGCTACCTCAGTAAATGTCCCTGTGTTTAAAGTTATAAAGAGGCCATTCAAGGGATCACTGAAAAGCTTAGAAATCTCAGAGGATCAGACTCCAGGCATGAATTAGGTAATGGTGGTATTAGCATAGCCTGTTTTTCAGAGGCAGCTGATAACATTGTAACTAACCAAACTATGACATAAATTTGCCCCAGGAAACAGGCAAAATAGCTCTGTGGGTTGTTTCAAATTACTTACCCTGCGGGAATTTTAAGAATTCCTGTTAAATAATTAGGGACACATGAATTTGATTTCCAATCGGTCTGATGCCATGAGAACGCTGGGAATGCAGTTTTGTAAAGAATATTGGTTCGTTTGTTGTTGAGTGAACTTCTCCCTCAAGTTTTGTAGGGTCATGATGTTTAAAGTCATTCATATCTTTAGGTATTATTTCATATTTGAGTAAGAACTAAGGCTTCCACATCCTTGTGTGTAGGAACATATAAAAGTTTTTTGACCTAAGACAAACATAAAAAGCTTTTTGACCTGAAACTCTTGGGAAAATAAAATCAGCTGGAGAAGTTCCTAGTGCATACAGCATTGTGGACTCATACAGCTGAGATGGGGATGCGGATGCAGTGAAAATTCCCTCAGACAAGTGGGAAGATCCGAGGGATGCGTCTGCTTCACTGATGGGAGCAGACCCCCACATCAGCCACCCACCAGCCCCCTGGGCCACAGGATGGGCTGTTTTCACTGGGCAAGGGAGCACGCCTCCAGCTGCGTGCTGCCTCCGACAGCACGTCCACGCTGCACCAAAACTAGGCTTTTCCTCTCCAGGGAAAAGAAATTATTAACTCTCCGCTGCTGTTTTATGTTCTTCTCCAAGCATTGAGGCTTTCCTGAGGTCGTTTTGATGTAAACCTGACAAAATTTTGTTTTGCACAGTATTTCCCACAGATCACCAAACGGTCTGAGTCTTCTTGCCACTCAGCTACTGCTGCATGCCTCAGCTTGCCCCCAGCCCAGAACCAAACAGCACTTTCCCATCTAGCAACTGTAGCACAGGTTATTACGGAAAAGGTAGCTTCTATCTCTTCCATGTGCTCGGACGCTCCTAACAGAGATGGCTTTTTCTGAGGACATCTGCATTTACCAGTCATGGGCTAATTCTGTAGATGCTTGGCTGCATGATGCTTAGGCACCCTGGAGGACAAAATGCAGGACTCTGGCAGCAGTCCTCACCTAGACATGGTCTTGAATGCAGATCTTAGAAATGCCACCTAAACCCATCATAAGTGCCACTGCAGAAAATGTGAGGAGATGCTGGGAATGGGATGACACTGCCCTTCCCCACAGGAGAGGTGGGCTGCGCATGAACCGAGCCCATGCATACCTGTTCCACCACACAGAGAGGCATGGGTGCATCCAACCACATACATATGTTTTAACCCTGTGGTTTTCTACAGCTGCTGTAGGTATAAGGTTGAACTAACAGGCCTGAGAAGCAGCTGTAGGAAATACATTCAGCAGAAAGAATGAACACCACGCAGTCTAGCTTAAAAACTGCTAAGCTTTCTTTGTTTTGTTTCAAAAGACAAATGCTGGGTTATTTTTTATTTGCCTTCTGGTCTTAACGTTTAACATTCTTGTCATCAAACTCTTCTCTGTGGCCATGAAGGCTAAACATTTACTCTTCTGTAATGCAAGCTGTGAGTCCTAAGTAACTACAGGTCTGGGAGAGGAGTGTTATATAAACTACCTGCTTCCACGAGACTCGCCCTCATTCCTGAGAGCTTCAACCCCTTTTTGGACTAGTGAGCAGTTCACAAGCTGCCCCTGGTTTTCTCTTCCTTGTTAATCTCCAGTCAGATTTACCGAATAATTGTTTTATCATTTATTTATGTTGGCCAGCAAAGTAATGGCTCCTAGGTTGCAGCCACAGACGCCCTCTGACTCCTTCAAAGGTTCATATCTGGATATTGTGGTTTGTCATATCAGCCAAGCTGGAATTTTTTTGTTGTTGTTCTGGCCTGTGTATTTGTTTTCCTTAACAGCCTGGAGACAAGAAAGCTGTGTGAAAGAAAGAATTAACCTCAAAGGAGGCTGTCACCTGTGGACATGGAAAAAATGGTTCCTATATAAGAGTTTTCCTTTCACAAAGGAAATGTAAAAAAAATCTTCCCGTGTGTTTTAGGGACATTACAGGACCCTGATCAGAGGGGAGAACCACCCTGTGAGTTGCTTTGGGGGCAATTGAAGAGGACAGTCGCTGCCCTGTTTGGTTCTGGGCCGTCACCTTTATTCCTTCCCAAGATAAAGCAGAGACAGACAACAGAGCAAACAAAGCTAATGGATTAAGGCAAATTTGGGGCTGATTAGGCATGGTAAAGGAAGGAGTCAGTGCTCCATGGATAATTCACGATGAAACAGCTGCAGGCTTCTCTTTTGAGGCAGTAGAGCTCAGCAAAGTATTTTCAGTCTAAATAGTTGTTGGCTTTGGAAACTTACCTTATGACTCAGTCACAGTATTTTGCAGATTTGTGCTGAATTAACTGAATTGCTCAGGATTAAAAAATAATGCCACCCAAACTTTTTGGTTTGATGCTTTTTAAAAAAAAACACTGCTCTTTTTTAAAACTTTCTGGTTGAAACCTCCTTTCAGATTTGTTTTTTAAAAGTAGGAAAGGAAATGATCACCCAGCTCTTGAAATCAAATTTGGATATTGAACACTTTTTGATTTATTGAGTAGTTGCTGATCACTGGGGGTTTTAATAAGTAGCTGTGTTTGGCCTCAGGAGGTATTTCAGCTGTAATGGTTTTTTTGTTCCATTGGATCTCCTCCTGCATCCAACTATTTTCCGTTCAAATATCTTACATAAATCCACACAGGCCAATACAGCTGCTCTGTGCCCTGTGCAAGTGCCAGTCTCAGAGGTGCTAAGCAGCAGTACCAGATGGCAGGATAAGACATGTATCTCCTTTGCTTTTGCTGGAACTGTACTAGCCAAAGAAGTATACTACAAACATGCCGGCTTCCCTGATCCTGACAGAAAAATACCAGTCTTAACGGTAACCCACTGCCAAACTTCTCAGTCTGTGTTTTTGGGATCTCTGCAGAAGATCACGTGTGCTTGTGCAGAGAAACTCAGTATCACAAGCATCATTACTCAAACCTGCTCCCAGACATCTGGGACTTGCAGCAGACAGGACACATTGGGTCCGTTGCTGGCAGGTCTCTGTGTACAGATCTGTGCATATAGGTGCGTGATTTATGGTCTGAATGAATGCTGCAGGAGCAACCCTTCCAATTTGCCTCGCAGTGCATTAGAACAAGTGGTCTGTTGTCCACTTTCCTACAGAGTGAGGCAAGAACAGGTCTGTATATATATGTGACATATTTAGTCTTAAATTTATGCATACATTTTGAATTTCTGCCTCTGAGCTTCCAATTTCCTTTCCCATTCCAATTTTTGTTTTTCTGAAGAAAAAAAAAGGACATCGCATTTTTAAATTATATTTTTTGTTAAAAATGAAACATTTCTATCCCCACAAAGTAATTTTCAGAGCTTTATAATAGCAGCATAAATTCAAAAACATGGATCTGAAAATGCAAACCCATGAAAACCATAAATTATTTCTCATAATTTGTCATCTGTTTAATTGTCAGATGTGCTCTGTCTGGAAAGATGGAAGTATTCAAGGCCAGGCTGGATGGGACTATGGGCAGTCTGGTCTAGTGCAGGGTGTCCCTGCAGGGAGGTTGGAACTAGGTGATCTTTGAGGTACCTTCCAACACAAACCATTCTATGATTCTATGATTCTATGGTTTTCTTTTGGAATAACATACAAGATATAGAAAACTAGCTCTAATCAGCTACTAGTAATTTTGCAATAGCCAGCAGTGACGTCTAAGCTTTCCTTATAGTGAAACAAGACCTTTTATTAGATGGCCTTTTTTCTGGCCAGATGACCGTCCAATGAAGGGTTTAGACGTGTTGTTGCAGATAAAGGTATTTGACATGGTTACAATTTAGACAATTCAAAATTTAATAACAGGATGATTTAAATTAAAGGTTGAATTTTAGCAGCACTCAATGATTGACTAGTTTAAAGATTTACGAGTCATTCAGTAAAATACTTTGTGATCAAAACAGTGATTTAATTTCAGATTTGAAGATGAAAAGATTCACACTAGCTTACTATAAAGTATCTTAAATCAAAGTTTATAGATATATACATATGTATATATATACAAACCACCATAAAATATGCAGGTACAGACAGAAATATTTGGGCCCAGTGACATATATCACCCACATTCGTGAAGGCAAATGTGTATATTTAAACACAAAGACAGGTAGGGAGGTGATGAAGGAAGCTAGCTCATAGTTAAAGTTTCCCTCTCAAGTTTAGAGTGAATACTCACAAAGCATCAGCGTTCCTCAGCAGGTGACAGCTGAGACTCGAGGAGGCTGGCTTCGCCCTGGCCATCCATCAGCAGATGGTCCTTGAGGAGTTTGTACCCGAGTGGTGTCCCAGCTCAGGGTGCGCATGTCCCAGCTCAGGAGATGCTGGTCACAGCCCAGTGTGATTCAGAAGAACTCAAAGGGTCTCACTTAGGATCACTATTTGTAGGATCTAAGATAATTTACTTTTGTCAGGTACTTTTCCACTTTGGCCCAGCTCAGATGGTAAAATATTCTCGTCTTTTCCATTGGTGCACAGACTCAGAACTTTTCTGGGATCACACCCTTTTGGGCCACAACCAGATACAGGTGTACCAGGCTGTCCAGAGGTGATTGATTGTCATTATTGTTCCCAAACAATAAGGGAGCAAGAGCGTCACGGTCCAAGTACAGATGTACCAGGCTGTTCCCATTCCCAAGCGAAGCGAAAACAAGGCACATTAAGGGGGTGCCTTAATGCTCTGGTCTGCTGCCTAGGCCTGTGGCCCAGAAAAGGGGGGACAAATTGCACCAAGCACCGAGCAGCTCAAGGGCAGGGAGAAGGGTTGCACCACCACAAGCGTGGAAGCAAAATCTGGTACCTCCTCTAACAGGAGAACCACTGCTTATCTCAATAGGGCATGCAAAAGAACTGGCTCATTCTTCCCAGCCTAACCTGTTGGTAGTTTTTGGTCTTGTTGAAGCCTGGGGCTGGGAGTATTGATTGACTTGAGCAGGGGCAGTATTAGTTTCCTACTGGGGGCCTGCTGAAATACGCCAGTGTGCGTATCTGTGCCTAGTTACTCCTTCTGACGCTCAGTGAGAAATCCCTTTCTCAAAATTTTTTTACCACGGTTGGATGCTGGCGTAGAGCGTGCGAGTGACAGCAATGATGTATGACCTTACCACCTGTCATCCCATGACCACAGCGTGCATTGCAAAACCTGTTTGCAAAACCTTCTCAGGCTGGGTCACCCCAGGCACCGGAGAAAGGAAACAGTTTGGAGGAAGAGGACTCTTGCATCCCAAA
The DNA here is from genome assembly GCA_013399095.1 of Psophia crepitans. Classification (NCBI taxonomy): domain Eukaryota; kingdom Metazoa; phylum Chordata; class Aves; order Gruiformes; family Psophiidae; genus Psophia; species Psophia crepitans. The sequence continues at coordinate 498,449 of VWZZ01000850.1, read as the reverse complement.
ACTGCATGTGAAATTTACACTGACAGTCCCTTAGGAAAGCGTGGCCTCTGGGAACACATGAAGAGTATAACAGCTGCTGAATCCAGTATGTGGAGCCCGGAGGCACATATTCCTTTGTGTCAGCTGGCTAACTAGCATTAGTCATGTGGACTGGTGTATCTGCAAGCCTTGCCTTAAGCACCTGTTCTTGAAGCAAAATTTTGGGCTGGCCAGACAGTGGTGTAGCTTGGACCATACATGGTCTGTGTTGTTTGTAGCACTCCTGTAACATCCAACCCAAAATTCAAAGTACCAAGGCGTACACAACAGCCCTTATGAGAAGTGTCATGAAAAGAGATTCTGAAGTTCCTGAACTCCAGGGCCCCACCAGCTCCGCAGAAATACAGCAGACTCATGCAGAAGTTTGCTACTTTATATGCCAAATAATTCTTGCAACCTCTGAATAGCGCAAAGGAGGCTTCCCATCTACCCAACATGGATTCAAGCAGGATCAGTTCACTAGCTTTGTGTATTATGACTGCATGAGCTGGAAAGACTTCTGTCCTTTTAAAACATTCAGGATATGTGGTCAAACAAGGAGACAGTGTTTTCATAAAAAAAAAACACCAAACATTTCTTGCGGAAATTAAAAATCCTGCCCAGAATAAAAGTGAGAAAAAATTATAAATTCAGTTATTAATTTCTTTTCTCTGACCAGCCTTTTTTTTTTTTTTTTTTGGTGTGGCTATTCATTCTCACACTGCTACCCAACCTACCAAACAAATTGGCAAACTGTAGAGCTAAAGTAGATGCTGCTAATGCTCTTCTACTGATAAGGTCTCATGTGACAAGCCCCTTTTCTCAGCTGTCCTCATACAGGGCTGCATTGCATGAACATAACCCTTTTCTAAATCTTTTTCTTGTGTTGATCACTTTTCTGCCTTGTTCTCACTGGAGAACATGTCTTTCAGCTCACTGAAATCAAACTTGAGCTTAAGGGTCCTTGCACTTGGATAAACGATCTCAATAAATCACTGTCTAACAACCCAAGAGGAGAACCAGGCCTATTCCCCTCTAGCCTCAAACTTTCTTAAACCCCAGCTTGACGTTTCGTTCCAAGACCTTACACCATCCTTTCTCTCTCTACACCCACACCCATCGGAAAACTAACCTCTTCCCCAAGGACAGAGAAGGGCAATCCACGGCCCCTGGGAGTCCAGCCATGACCTTTTTAAAGTTAGAGACCTTTCCTGTCTGACACAATGCCCAGGAGGGTGTACACAGCTGAAATTGCATGAACTGAGCTTGCCTTGCAACCAGCCCAGCCAAGTGATTGCTAAATACAACTTGACATCCACAGCAGATGCTTATCTACAACCTGCAAACACCATCTCTCTGTGTTGAATCTGGGGGTTGGTGCAGCTTTGGGGACAGAGAGTTGATGTATGTTGATGTGCACACCAACGACTGAAAACACTCCGTTGTAAAACTACTCCTTGAATACAGCTGCTGCATGTCGTCACCACCTTCTGAGACTTCTCATTCATTACTTGTGTTTGTGCATTTTGGTTGTATCAAGTGTTTGTATCTGTCTCCATATACAGAAACACAGAAGAAAGAGGGTGTTACGCTGGAAACCGTCTTGATTATATGATGCCTTCCCTGTGAAACTGTGTCATGGGTTTCAAGCAGGGCCTCTAAGATGCATTAAGCCCTTACGCAGAAATGCCCTGATCCAGCGCAGAGTTAGCACACTGAAACAACTAGGTGCGTCCTAAGTGGGAACAAACCACCTTCACAAGACTTCAGCTGATGAAGACCCAGCACACAGTGAGGTCTGCTGAGAAATAAGCAGAAAAAGAGAGTCTAAGTACCATGTTTTTCATGTTTTGCCCCTCTCCCTTGGTAAAGGGGCAGCACTCAGCACTTTAAGTCCCTCCAGGCCCCCAAGTGCCATGGCAAACATCCAGGATCACAGCCTTTCCCACCCATATGTTCAGCCCTGTAAAGCCCAAGAGAGTCAACCCTCTGGGACAAAGATGATGCTGTTGTTATCCCTCCACCTACTCAAGTCTCTATCACCAACTTTTGGCAATCACTTTCTACATTTTTTCCTTGCTCCTTATTCCTCAAGAATACAATTCAGCCCCCAGAAAGTCAAATACAAGCTCTAAGAGCTGTTCAGCTAATTCAGCCAGAGGAAAGTTCCAGTTGTTTTTCTTGGATGACATGCAGGATTTGATGAGCAAGAAAACAAAACAGTTTTAGGGCCTGATCCAACTCAGAGAGTGCTCCCACTGCATGCTGTCTGAAAAACGTTGTCAAGTCACAGATCTCATGCTGTGGCCAAGAGATTTCAAAGTTTCTTAGAGGAACACTTGACAACCATTTATTTCTGAACTGGACACCCAAATCCAGTAACTATCCTGGAATAACTCAGCATTAGTAGACAGTATCAAAAGCAGACAATAAGCCATTACAGAGGAAACTGTCTGCAGGAAAAATATGAGAGTTCCTCTATGTTCCAGGTTGGGTCTTCAGACATGAGAGTTAAAAATACACACAGTTCTGGAAGATCCATTACTGGTTTTCCATACCCTCGGCAAAGAGCCCAAGGACATTTCTGGTACATAAGGTGGGGGCAGAGGAAATGCTGAAAAGGGGAAGAAGAATTTGCAGCTCCAACAAATACATCATTAGATACAAAAGATAAAGGAGGAAGCCTCTTGGGGGCTACTGTCAAGGCAGAGGTAGTTAAAATAAGGCGGTGGCGGGGGGGTGGGGAGGTATTCCCATAAGTCTGTAACACAAGCAGTGAAATGCAAAAGAAGGAACAAAAACCTCCAGACAGAAGATCTTCATTGTGCTACAGAAGTATCCAAACTGTTGTGAAAAATCAGGAAAGAACAGCGTGAATTGGTTAGTTATGCAATAGGACATAAACTCCTACCATTCATCCCTAGTGTACGGTTAGGAAAAAAGATGGTATTACGCAAATTATGAAACATATTGCTAGTCCTGAGCTATTTTAGATTTTCTTCATTATTTACTGAAATTAAATGCAAGCTAAGAAGTTCAGAAATGTTTCTTAATAGGCTTTTGCCTCAGGAAAAGGTCACTTGCTACAGAAGAATTTATTCCAATGGGGATGATCAATACCTTTAACCTGTAGCTCTCTTTCAGCGATCAGGTTTTCACCATCAGCAAATTGACCACAGACAGCTTATTACACTGCAGATAAAACACAGTTTAAATCTTAAAGACACTTGAAGCATGCAATCCCTGCCTTAAAGCAAGTATTCCTACTTTCAGTTCAAATATCATGATCAATATTGAGATTGTAAAACTATCTGGAGTAATTTTGTCTCATACCTTTTCTCAGATGCATCCTCTGCAGGCCTCAGGCATGGGCATTTCAGGTCTGCAGGCAGGAACAACTGTGGCCTGTGAGTCAATACCTTTTTGTGGTGAGCTGTCAAAGAAATTGTTCACACACCCCCCACCCCCCCTCCGGAACTGAAACACAGTTATGCAGTCCTAAAGAGCTGCTAAAAGACCATATGACATGATCCTCAGAAGGAGAAAGGAAGGCATAAGGTAAATCCCAATTTTAAACTTCACCCAAAAGACATTGGTCACTCAATACCCTGGCACATGGAGATCAGCTAATGTTTGTCATGGACAAGAGATCTTGTTTCTCCCACCTTGGGTCCACAAACACCACCAAAAGAACCTGAACACTTTGCTATGCCTCAGTTTCCTTCCTTGGGTCCTTTATCTGCCAAACTCTGCAGGAGACACCTTGAGCTCCACAGCACTACACAGCTGAGGATCGTAGCCAATTTGTATTTCCAGAAGAGCAATCACAAGCATATTCAATGCACACTCTTGCACTGCTCCGCAAGCACGCAGCTCCTTGCCAAACACAGCCATGGCAACTCTTACCATAACTGATACAGCCTTGGAAGGACTTGCTCCTGAACTGGAGGAGAAAACCCCTGAAACCCAGTTCAAACCTGCTAACAGAGTGGTTTGACAAGAAGCTGGGTGTCTGGTAGCTAGTTTTGTGCTCAAGTAACACTGGACCTCACAGAGGTTGAAAAACTCTTTCACAATGTGCCTGGGACATGAAAGTTAAAGAAAGCAGGACCCTGGTTTCAGGCGGCGTCTCCAAGTTCCAGCTTAGCGCAACTAGCAGCGTCCGGCACGCCTCAGGTCAACGCCAGTGCTTGCTAATGGGGTATAAATAGAAGAAAAGAGCTCTGGGATTCATTGACTAAAGCTGCAAGGAAACATGAGGCCGCTCTGTCTGTGGTATGTTCAGAGCAGCTTATTACTCTGTCTCCTCGTTAATGAAGAGATATCCGTTGGCTGTTAATCCAGTGGTTGGGCAGCCTTTCAGGGACACATGCAGTGTTAGAACAATTTGTCATTTTACTCCCTCTTGTGCTCCTGGGTGGTTTGTTTAGCTTTCAGGCCCCAGAGCAGTCCTAAGGACCTGTACATCCTGGGCTCATCCTCTCCCTCCTGATGGGGCTTTGCAGGCCCTACAGACACTTAGAAACAAATAAGGGTGCCAAAACATGCTTACATGCCTTCTCATTCCCTCTGGGTGCCCGCAGTAGAGGGAAATGTCTCTCCAGCACGGTCATCCTTCAGAGGCTTTGCATTTCCACTTCCTCACCATGTCCCTCCTTTTCCAGAGAGTAGCATGCTACACTCATATCAGTGACAACATCCAAAAATCTCCCAAAAGCTTCTGGACAGCTGATCTGTCTTGGCACTGTATCCTAGGCTAAAAAAATTATTTTTATATTACTCAGGAAGGATCCTTTTTCTCTGAAGTCAAGACATTCAGGTGCGTGCAGTGTGAGCAAGCAGAGAGTCACATTTTCTTTCTTGTTGTCCTCCTTCCCATCCATAGTCAACACAACCAACACGGCTCTTGTAACAGAGCCCGAAAGACTCCTAGAAGCAGCACGCTTGGGGGTAAGTGGCCCACTACGGGGACCATGGCCTCAATATTCACCAGCTACCCACACTCAGGCAGCTGAACCATTCTCAACTCTTGGCTACCACAGCAATACCACAATATGCACCCAAGCAGGCTTCAGAGCTAATTCAGTCCCAATGAGTCGATATCATGACAGTGATGATATACCTTGCAAGATGAAAAACAGAGTTGAGGCAGGGCTGCGAACAGCCGAACAGGTCCCCAGCCAAGTCTGAGGAGGAGACACCATGGGCTTTGTGCCACTGCAGCCTCTGGAGGAGTCTCTCAATCAAAGGAACAGGCAATCCAGGTCAACCTGACCTATGAATTTGCAGCCAAGGCCTTCATGGCCACAGGTGGAGGAGTGGAATTACCCAACTTCAGAATAAAAGAAAGCAGAGACATTTAAAAAAAAAAAAATCACTGCTGAAGCATAGACTGCCTTCTACTTGGCTGTCAGCTCCTTGATTGCACAAGTGAAAGAGAGGCATATGTAATTTCTTGTTGTCAAAGAGGACAAGCTGTATATTCACTGGTTTATTTTAACCCATAATTTCCTACCACAGAAGCCCTTCCTTTTCTCATTTCCCCTTCTTATGCAAGTCCATTCTGGCTGAGATGCTCTGGGCATGACGTAGAATAAACTGGTGATGAGCTGACTATTAACCCAAGAGACTAATTCCCCTGTAACTCCTCCAGTGTTAGGGAAAAACACTATTTTTCCATTGACATGTGAATATGGAAGAAACAATCTGTATTGCATAACAAAGGGGCCAGCTACCAAAGTTTTATCTTGCAGTCAACAGTCTGTGAACCCTGTGGGTCCATAGGTGCCATAACAGACCTGCTTACTCTAGGTGGAAGAGCTGGACACCCCAGGAATGTCTAAAATAGTGCTGGGTACATATGTTTAGGAACTTGAATCACCCTCAAATTTTCTGTAAGAGTTTGCAACCGAAAATGGTGAAGTCACTATATGAGAAGACAATCTGACTCCATCCAGGAGAACATCCCACAGCCTGTCATACGTCACTTTCCAAGAAGAATAGACTCCAGTGCTTTGCTGAAATTTAAAAATACATCATGAAAGTGTAATCTAATTAGGCTCCATAGAATTAATATACAATGGAATCGAAAGTCTTTTAATTCACAGTTAACATCGTCTGATGCTAATTATACTCTTCATTCAGGAGTCTTCAGTCTGGGACAAAGGAATATTATGATACAGACTGAAAGGTATTTAATAATGGTCATCTGATAAGGAAATGTTTTCTGCAGGCCTTGCTTTCTTGCTGCACAGCTGGTGTTCAGGGGCCAAAATCATCAGCTCTAGTCAGCAGTTTGAGGTGTCAGGTAGAACATAGGACCTTTCAGGTATGGGTGAAGAGGAAAAGGGCCAAAAGTCACTGTGTCCTGTGGTCTGGCTGATGGTGTGTCTTCCACATAGCTCAGGTTCCTGTGCTAGATGAGCCTCACTCCTAACAAGGCCTAGGGTGGCATCTCAGTGGTGTAGATTAAGGATCCCAACGCACAGGAGAGACCATGTAAAGTCCATTAGGGCTATTTCAACTCCTGAAAGACCAGACATGCAGTCCAGTAAGCCTTTCCTAATCAGAAGATAGGGACAGCACAAGGCAGGAGATCACTGTAGAGCCAAGAGCAGCCTGCTTGCCTTTGCCATGGGCAGCTTGCATTATGCCTCACGTGTGTCCCGTATTCGTGTCAGATGCCATACATAGCTGAGAAAATAGTGGTCAGCAGTGCACCAGATGTGCAAAGAAAGGCAGAGTCATCCTGAGTACTGGCGCTGGAGCACTGGCATGTGCAGTATATCATCTTAACAGTAAGATGTAAACCAGCCTGATGGAGGGCAAAACAATGGTCTTTGACCAGTTCATAAAACTTTCCCCCCCACCTAATGATTGTGCTGTGTAGTGGTCCAGGGCTGATTTGGACCTAGTTCTCCTTCAGACAGCTGCTCAATGTTTTCATACAGGTTGTCCTCTGCCCAGAGCATCCCCTCAGAGGAAGCAGGCAAATCACTCAGTCTTTCATCGTTATGCTCAAAGCATACCACATTAGCTGTTGCAATGTGACACCTTGTGCCGGTGACCTGGGATGTGATGACGCAGAGATGGCTGGTTAGAAAGTTGTGCTTGGACCTCCGCTTCCCTGAGTCGGGATGAGCAGCATGATGGTTAGCCCCCTGCTTCAGAGAGGAGTGTCCAGGGTGATCTTGGGCATGCCAATGTATCCTGTTCACTTCAGTAGTCCCCTCATGAGTGGACCAAGGATACGTCTTCAGCTCGTAAGTCTAATCCAGTGCTGATGAGTGCTGGGAGAGTCCTCCAGGAGACTCCTTGCCCACAGAGACAAGAGAACCTGAGATTTTCTTTGGAGTCATGTATGTGTCTGTGTAATTTTTTATGGATGCAGAACAACATTGGGAGGGATGTGTGTGGCGGCGTGTGTGTGTGTGTGTGTTTACCACTTAGACTTCCAATTGCCTTTGTGCTGCTTGCCTTTCTCCTCATATGCCCCTCCTCTCCTAGTAGCCTGTAGACAGCCGTCTCCTGTGATGACACCATAGCCGTCCCTAGCCTGCCAAGCTCATTTTCCTGGAGCGCTGACTCTCAGCAAAGTTGCATTTGCAGTGTCAAACCCAGGAACTTTCAACATCCACTTCGAAAACTCCCTACAGCCTTTTTATGATAGAGAGATGATATGCCATGTGCTTTATTTCCAGGACAGGAAATGGCTATCCATTGGGAAGAGAGATGGCACACTCACATCTTTGGCAGTCTGTGCCATGGAATGACACAACACAGTTGCAACCACGATTGCAACGCAGCACAAGATGATGCTGTAATCGTCAGTGGGCCAGCTCCATTGAGCACACTACTGACAAGGTCGTGGACTGCACTTCTTTAGTATCACAGGTAACCACACCACGCCATCCTGTTCACCAACTTATCATTTTACAGCATAAAATGACCTAGTTTTTCTGCCCCTGTAATTCCAGCAGGGAAGTTCTCACACAACCTAATTCCTCTGGTGGTTAGAAACCAGACTAATTTCCAGCCTAAATTTAGACACTGGATTTGGATGCAGTTGCAGTGTTGGGAAAGGTGGAGAGACCTTTCCAACAGGGTACCTCTAAAGGCAAGGCCAAATGTTTTGCTTACATTTCAGGCATTTAAGAGAGTAAGCAATGCCACCTACTGGCACCAAAATGAAAGATTTAACTACTCCAGTGGGTTGGTGCGCTGGAGAGATCATAAAGGATAAGGCTGTCGTTGTTCTTCAGATGGTCTTTTGCAGCTGAAAGCAAGGTGTGGGCAAACAGGAGCTTTTCTCCTCACAAGCGTTACTCGACTAAGCTCCATAGGAAACATTTAGCAGTTGACTCACTTGCGTTCACCATTTGAGAATGAATAGTGAGGAAAGCAGCAGCTAGACCTGGTGGTGGAGTGCAGCCCGCATGCCAGGGCAGTCCCTGAACTTCCCCAGAAGGTGAACATGTAGTGATTAAGTGAAATTACAGCCTTGCCAGGAAATATTTGTGGATGAGTGCAAACTGGGTGTAGGAAAGCCCTCTGAGGAAGTCAAGAATCTCATGCAGCTTCAGGAACTGAAGGATCAGGACTTCATTTCAGAAAGAGAAGTCATAAAAGGAAATTTAAAGCTATGCCTCAAATAATGCATGGCTTGATGGATGGGCAGCTGGGTAATTCCACTCTCATAATAACACATCGATGAGCAAACATTTGCAAATAATAGGTTTAAAACACATGAAGAGAAGTAACAAAGCCTGTAACTAAACTAAGGAAGTTCCTGGTCCAGGATATTCTTGAGGTGACTACCACCATTTGTGTGGGTTCCCCCATCCCATCTCCAGAGGCCGAGTGCACTAAGGTAAGCACTTACACAAGAGTTAGAGCATCATTGGAGAGCACTGCCAGGGAGCTGACTATTTCCCAGCCCTGCTCCCTTTGAAGTCATGAGAGGAATGCAGGGTGCCGCAGCGTGCATCTGCAAAGCCTCCTTCTGCTTCAGAGAGTACGCTGGTCTCCAAGGCGCGGGGGAAGTAAAACCCGGAGAGACCACTGCCAGGAGCCAAGCCAGAGAAGGTCAGTTGTGTTCCCTGGCAGGATGAAGGAGAATGCCAGAGCTGGCACTGCACCAAAAGCCCTGGGAGGGCAGATACCCTGCTTTTCCTTCAGCAGCTGCCAGTCCTGCCTTTCCCTGACCCTGTAAAGGGTAGCTGTGGCCATTTTGTCAGCCCTTGTTCTTGCAAGCACAGGTATTGCCCCAGGCACCCGGCCCAGAGCCAGCCCTGTGTCCTTGACTGCACCGGAGAAGAGCTTTCCCCTTAGTTTGCCAAGGTTTCCTTTTCTGTCCTCCTTCATCCCTCAGGGCAAGGATAGTTGAGTTGTGTCAGGGACAGGGATGGGTCCTGCTGAAGGCATGTGTAGTCACACTTGCTGTACAAACTAAATGAGACAATGTTGACTGCCTCTGCTGTGCTCCTGGGCTTCTCTGGATGAGTGCCACAGAAGAGAAGGAGCATGGTGGCAGCAGAAGTGTAGCACAGCCCAGGCCTGGCCTTGCAGACCCCAGGAATCTCTGACTGAGCCAGAAACCACTAGAGGATTCTCAGGCCTTCCTCTGTAGCACTCGCTCCTCATCACTGCTGGAGTCACACATAAGGCTCAGTGTACCATGGATCTTGGCCAGCTCCTGCATTCCTACCTCTCACTTCTGGCAACGTGGCTGTATGAGAGCACGCAGTTTTTAATGCAAGAAAATGAGTGCCAGGTCTAGAAAGGGGGCTTTGTCCTTGCCTATTTCCCGTCTCCCAGGAGATGCTGCTCTCTGTCTCCTTCGTTCAGTGTTGTCACAGAGCAGGGCTTTCAGCAGGTGGATTAAAACAAGGGATATTCATGCTGCCCAGCCATACCCCCTGTCGACCCTAGGCTCAGAGGCAGGCAGGACCATGCAGCTTGCAAACACCCAGGATGGTTGGAGACAGACAGGGAAAGGGGCTGGACTGACCCTGGGGCTGCGACCAGGCTGTCGCAGCCGTGAACACGGAGCAGAGCAGTGCCCACCAGCTCCCAACAGGACATGACTGTGTTTGCCCCTCTCAGTCAGAGGCTCAGCAGCAGTGGCCACAACACGCCAGAGCTCCTTACTCCCAACAAGCCCTTCAGGTGGCCACCATCCTTCCAGCACCTCCGGGTCCCATTGCCTTCTGTTGCTGTCACTAGCAGGGCAACGCTGTCAGAGCAGCCTGCAGGGATGTACTGCCACCACAAGGTGTGGGGTCTTGCTTCCTAAACATTTTCCATATGGCTCAAAGCCTGAATGGCACTGCTGATGAAATATATGATCATGCATCTTTACGGGCCGCTCCTCTTTTGTGTTGGCTCCTCCCCTCACAACCTCCTTGCCCCATTTTTGTGGGTTGGCCAACTGTACAGTTGGAAAAATCAGTAAAGGTGCTGCTAGGTCCTTGGAAATACTTCCTCTTGCATTTCAGACAGCTGTCTGGAGGAACCAGCGCTGCAACATCTTGCTAATGGTTGCTGGGAGTACATGTAGCAGGAAAAAACCTGAGGTGTTTCAAGAAGGGAGCCCAGAAATGTGCATAGCAAAGAAAGGTGCTGAGCAGTGGTGAAGAGGTAGTATCCTGGGAGAAAAGCAGAGCGGGATTTGGTGCATGAGATCCTACCAGCTGCTGTCAGTCCTTGCAACCAGTGTGTACCTGACTGCCAGTGTCCCTTCTGACCCCTTTCCTGCAAAATTAATGATGGAATTAGACACAATTGGTTAATCATTACAGATCTTCCTCTTCCAGTGCCCCGGATAGATCCTGCCCTCTGCTTCTCCATGATTTTTCTGTCTGCCCCTAATCGGAGAAATCAATACATGAGCTGTGAAGTAAAAATGATCCCCAAGAGTAACAGAGAAATACTGAGTCCCCAGTGACTATAACGACAGAGTAAAATAGGTGAGGCCACATCAATTTCCACCATGGAGTGTCTTCAAATTGTACTATCACTACAATTTAATAAGCTGAACACTCAATTAAATGCATACAGATAGTTTGTTGCTGTTGAATTCCCTGTGCAGTTCTTATTAATATTTTGTGACACCAGACCCTGCACAAGTTAATAAATTAGAAGAGATTACTACTAATTGCTGTTTAAATGGCTGGATTGAATAAATTTCTATAGATGTGTTCAACTTCTCCCCTGCCACCTGTTCCTGAAATAATTAATTGCAAGGGAAAAAAAATTTAACAAACAAAACCAATAAAATCTGAAAGAGTACAAGTCACAGCTTTTCTAAAGTTGTTCTATTTCACACCAACCTCAGTTCAAAATGCATTTAAACATAGGCTCCATACAGTTTTAGCTTTGACCAGGGTTACAATTGCATTGAAGCCACAGAAGGTGAAGTCATCATCAGAATCAATGCAGCCAAAGCATTGTGATTGTCCTGGTTTCAGCTGAGAGAGAGTTAATTTTCTTCACAGCAGCCAGCGTGGGGCTGTGGTTTGGGTTTGTGCTGGAAGCAGCGCTGATAGTGCAGAGATGTTTTTGCTGTTGCTGAGCGATGCTCACACACAGCCAAGGCCTTTGCTGCTTCTCGCACCGCCCCGCCGGCGGGATGGCTGGGGGTGTGCGGGGAGTTGGGAGGGGACAGACAGGGCAGCTGACCCCAACTGACCAAAGGGACATTCCATACCGTATGGCGTCATGCTCGGGTTATAAGGGGCTTGGGGGAAGAGGAAGGGGGGCAGCGGCATTCGGGGTGATGGCGTTTGTCTTCCCAAGTCACCATTACGCGTGACGGAGCCCTGCTGCCCTGGGGGGTGGCTGAACCCCTGCCTGCCATGGGGAGTGGGGAATGAATTCCTTGTTTTGCTTTGCTTGTGCACACGGCTTTCGCTTCACCTATTAAACCCTTGTATCTGAACCCACGAGTTTTCTCACTTTCACTCTTCCGGTTCTCTCCCCCTTTCCGATGACGGGGACTGAGCAAGTGCCTATGTGGTGCCCAGCCGACGGCTGGAGTAAAACCACAGCAGTGATAAAATATTTTCTCCAAGATAGAAAGTGGATTTAGGCAGTGGTTTGAAAGAGACTCGTTCATTTTCCTTCTCTGCCACACTATTTCCTGTATGATGTAACACTCTGGAACATTATAGGATATGTATCTCACAGCCTAGTTGTTTTAATGCAACTTCAGGTGCATTGCTGGTACCATGCTGAGACAAAACATGGATGTACCGCTTCTTTTCAGGTCCAGCAACACCTTTCCAAGAGATGGACTAGGCATCAGACTACAGTAATGTCTTAAGTCACCTAAACCTAAACTAAATCCGTATCATACAGACATCGCGAGTTAGCAAGGTGTTTGCATCTTGCCAGGATGAGAACTAAGGTAGTATAGTACTGAAGGAGCCTCAGACCAGACCTCCATGGGCAATGGAGACAGCATTACATCTGAGAAAGAGCTGAAAGCTCTTCCTGGATGCAGGGGAAGAGGAGCAGAAAGACCCCGCTTTTCACTGCCCACACAGCAGCCTAGCAGGGCTGTCACTCACCTGAGCTGCAGCAGAGCTCCCCACTCAGAGTCACCATCCAGGCCCTGGGGTGATTTACCTGCCACACTCCCATCCCCACGGCAGGCAGTGACCCACAAGCTGCAGACATTTAAGCACTGTCTGCTTCATTATAGCATTACGGGGACCAAAACCCCAGACATTGCCCAGATATTACCTCTGCCCATCTGTTGTACTCAACAGCCTACTAACTCCTGTTCACCCATTAGGCTTTCCAATATACCACCTCGTTGGGTTGATGTTTGTGGGTGTGTTGAGCTGCTGACACACTCAGCACAGCACCTACTGCAATTGTCTGCAGTCCTACCCAGTTCAGGAACCCACTGTTGATCTGGCAACACCTAATTAATTTCACAGAATCACAGAATCATAGAGGTTGGAAGGGACCTCGAAAGATCATCTAGTCCAACCCCCCTGCCAGGGCAGGACCACCTAGAGCACATCACTCAGGAACGTGTCCAGTCGAGTTTTGAATGTCTCCAGAGAAGGAGACACCACAACCTCTCTGGGCAGCCTGTTCCAGTGCTCTGTCACCCTCACAGTGAAAAAGTTTTTCCTTATATTAACCCAGACCCTCCTGTGCTCCAGCTTGGACCCATTGCCCCTTGTCCTATCGCTTAATGACACCGAGAAGAGCCTGGCTCCATCTTCCCAACACTCACCCTTAACATACTTATAAACATTGATGAGGTCACCCCTCAGCCTCCTCTTCTCCAAGCTAAAGAGACCCAGCTCCCTCAGTCTTTCCTCATAAGGGAGATGTTCCACTCCCTTGATCATCTCAGTGGCTCTGCGCTGGACTCTCTCTAGCAGTTCTCTGTCCTTCTTGAGCTGAGGGGCCCAGAACTGGACACAATACTCCAGATGCAGCCTCACCAATGCAGAATAGAGGGGGAGGAGCACCTCCCTCGACCTACTGACCACTGCCCTCCTAATACACCCCAGCATGCCATTGGCCTTCCTGGCCACCAGGGCACATTGCTGGCTCATGGTCATCCCTCCGTCCACCAGGACCCCCAGGTCCCTTTCCCCTACTCTGCTCTCCAGCAGGTCAGTCGCCAACCTATACCGGCACATGGGATTCTTCTTTCCCAGATGCAAGACCCTACACTTGCCATTACTGAATTTCTTTAGGTTCCTCCCCGCCCAGCTCTCCAACATATCTAGGTCCCGCTGAATGGCGTGATAGCATTAGCTGCAAGCTATCAAGGGTAAGTCATCCACAGAAAGACCGAAAATCGTGCATGTAGAGAGACCTTCAGGTACAACCGGCAAGGTGCCTTATCCAGCCTTTACAAGCAGCAAAGTATGGGCTCACACTGATTGTTTCACCACCGTGTATTTATATATCATGAGTTTAGGAGAAGGTTTCAGTTATGATGCAAGAATGAGATCTGCATATCTCATTTCTCTGGGGAAAACAGTGAACAATTAGTTCAACATGGTGCCGGCAGAAATAACATCACCACTTATCTTCATAGCCAAGGGCAAAAAGAAGCTCAAGGAGCTGAAAGCTGAACACGTCATCCATCCTTAGCAAATTCAGACAGTGACTATTGTGAAACCCGGAAAAAACGCAATGCTCTGTTCTGCCTCTCCGCACCAGGTACGAGCAGTGCCTCCGCAGTCTGCAGAGAGGCACGGGAAGGGGCAGGACAAGAGGTGTGATTGTGTTTCTGCACCCCATTTGAAGGAAACCAAAGGTGTAATGTTGTGTCTGAGCACCCTGTCCTATAACAGTACTTGAAGTGCCCATGAGTAGGGACGTTGAGAAAATTAGAATGGGCATTTGAGGCTAGGATCAGAGCAGATGCCCGGTATGGAGAGCAGCAGAGAACTCAGTCTGTTTAGCTCTTCAAGAAGTAACTAAATAGTCATGATTGCACTGCAAAAGCACCTCTGCAGGAGAGAAAACTCTGGATCCTGAAAGGCTGTTTAATCAAGCAGATAAATGTACAGTGGGAACCAATGGCTGGAAATTGAAGTCAGATGTTTACATGGAGTTTAGAAATATTTTTAAAATTAAGGAAGAATGAACCATTTGGTGGGAGGTATCAAGGGCAGCATCTTCCGATTGCTCCTGGGGGAGTAAAGCTTGGCTCATCCATTGTACTAACATGCACACCATTGGGTCAATGCAGCGAAGTTTCCACCTGTGATGCAAGGCTACCTGCTATAATAGCACCTCCACTGTACCCTTCTGCTCCGCAGGAGGTAAGTGAGGCTAGGCTGTTCAGTAGCACCATTACCAGCAAGCTTCTGGCCATTTCAGCCCACTGGAGGAGAGGACGTTTCAGTTACACCATACTATTTCCTTCGGGGGAATTTTTGGTTTTATCTTCTCTCCTCCCTCTTTAAAAGGAAAAAAACACCTCCAGGAGCCTTGGAATCTTAACCATATTTTTTCCTCATGGCTCTTGCTATCCTTTCCACACTTCTGCTCTTGGGACAGCAAACCTTCATTCCCAGTTCAGCTCTACAGTGTGAGAGAAGGACACCTTCAGCTAATTTACATCTAAGTGAGCACTTATCACAGTAAAGAATAAAGGTCTTACTGTGCAAAATGGTTCCTGTGACAGTACTAATCAATACTTGTTTGATGGATTGCCTGCCAGGAGTCTTTCAGGCACATCATTTCAGCTGCGAGACTTTCTGCTTGCTCACTGCTTAACAAAATAAATAGAGATGAATCATGGTATTTAACATAAAGCTCCAACTCAGAATCAAACCTGTTTAAAATGCACAGTGGTTTGCCCCACTCCATCCTTCCTTTCCCTTTGCTCGGGAAGAATTTTAAGTCCTAGCTCTTCTGGAGCAGGCACGGGGCTTGAATGATAACCACCTCACCAAGGACAGCCCTTTTCTCTGCAATCAGTGATTGCATTCCTGACACAGCGCTCCATTCCTCAGAGCCCCCTGAAGCAGGAACCAGTTGGGGAAGAAAGAATTGAGATGTATGCCTGCGCGGCTGATGGGAGGGTCATATTTCACATATGCCTTTCTTAGCTGCTGCGATGCAATGTACAAAATGTTCCCTCTGCTCTTGTGCCTATTGTGCTACTAATCCATGTGAAAGCTCCCACCACTGAACTGTCCCCACCTGCAACTGCATCAGATTCGAAACTACAAGAAGCAACAAAAAGCCAGATTTTTCAGAAGTACTTGGCTTCTCAGTAATAATAAATAGGTGTTTGGCTCTCCAGAAAAATCGTATTTCTATTCAAAAACATAGTTGGTTGCTAATTTTTTTATCTGGTTTTTAAATGGGTAACACTTTTCTTGAAACTCTATACGCCTACAGCCCACTAATAGCCTTGGAAAGGGTGAATAATCACAGCAGCAACTTTTTTTGGCCAAAGAGGAACATCAAGCTTCATCTAGCAAGTTCTGCCCCCTCTCTTATCTTGCCAACCCCATCACCACTCTGCAGCACATCTCAGTCATGCAGGAAGCCTGAAGCGATGCGGGATCCGTTTCCCGGCTCTGAGTAATGACTCCTGGTTTGCTGACACTGACACTAGCAAAAGACCTCAAGGTCAAGGCTGGGGCTAAGGGATAGAGATGCCTGTGTTTCTCCCATGCATCCCCATGACTGCCCTTGCCCCGACACTCTTCATGAGCCTCCCTTGCTGTCTGCTCCCTCGTCTTCCAACGGCTGGCAGCACTTGTGAAGCTCCTCTGAGCCAGACTTCTTCACAGCACCAAGTTTCAGCTCCTCCACACTTTTCAGCTCTTCAAGCTCATTCTGCCTTTCACGCCCTCCCGCGGCAGATTTCCCTTGCCTCTCTCCCAGAGCACCATCATCCCTTGGGCTGTGACAGAGGTTTTTGCATGCTGGCAGCACATTTTGATCTCTGCTCTGGCACAGTTGTGGGGCTCCCACTTTTCCCTCTCCCTTATCACGGGCATCCATGGCCACAGCCACCCATCCCTCATCCCTGCCATGTCAGACAGGCCCATCTGGCCACCCAGACGGGACGTGAGCTCATCCTCTGCCTCTGGGGAGCATTGCTCAATGCTGTGTTACCCGTCGGACTCCTCCAGCAGCACCGGCAGGGGCCTGGCAGGGGATGGGCTGTGCCCTGTGTGTGGTGCAGGTCACATCCCCCCTCCCTGTGCACTAGCTGAGTATGGGGGAGATTTCCCAACAGCCCTGTGCAGCTCAGGGCAGCAGGGTGCTGCTAGTGGGAGAGCTAACAGGGAGCAATTTGGGAACTGATAGTTGGAGAATCAAGAAGGATGTACCCCAATAATCTGGGCTCAGATGAGAACAGACAACATCTTGGCAAGAGAGCGTTGCAGCCATGTGCTGGCAGAGAGAGCCCAGGCAGCCAGGAAAGCCAGCAGGCAAGCGGTGAGGAGTGCGGCAGCAAAGAGGCATTGCACACTGTCGCAGCTTGGGGGTTTGGAGCAGAATGCTACACGCTGGCGTGCTGCGGGGCAGCAGGAGCTCACAGGACCTGGATGCTCTTGGGAGTATGCATGCCCAGAGCTGGAAGCAGTGGTGGTTTGGAAAGAGTCAGAGAGGAAATCTGATCGTCCCCCTGTACTCAGCCCTGGTGAGGCCGCACCTTGAGTCCTGTGTCCAGTTTTGGGCCCCTCACCACAAGAAAGACATCGAGGCCCTGGAGGGTGTCCAGAGAAGGGGCTGGAGCACAGGTCTTATGAGGAGCGGCTGAAGGAACTGGGACTGTTTAGTCTGGAGAAGAGGAGGCTCAGAGGAGACCTTATTGCCCTCTACAACTACCTGAAAGGAGGCTGTAGCCAGGTGGGTGTTGGTCTCTTCTCCCGAGTAACAAATGGTAGGACAAGAGGAAATGGCCTCAAATTGTTCCAGGGGAGGTTTAGTTCGGATATAAGGGAAAATTTCTTCTTGGAAAGAGTAGTCAGGCACTGGAATAGGCTCCCCAGAGAGGTGGTGAAGTCACCGTCACTGAAGGCATTCAAAACGCATGTAGACGTGGCACTTTGGGACATGGCCTAGTAGACATGGTGGTGTTGGGTTGATGGTTGGACTCAATGATCTTAGAGGTCTTTTCCAACATTAAAGATACTGATTCTATGATTCTATGACTTGGAAAAGTTGGTGGTTTCAGACATAGCTTCCACAAAGAAGCAAGGGGGGCTTTCAGCTTGAAAACTCTTCCTGTACACCTCGCCATCCTTCACTTTTGAGGGAGGCAGTGTGGGGACACACAATGAAAGCCAGTAAGCGTATAGCACTGGGAGAGATCAGAACAACGTGCTGTCATCCTGTCAGAGTTCTTGCGGTTTTTCTGACAATACCTTACGGCTACACTGCACATGTTGGGGATACAACCTCACAGCAAGCATGGCACATGTTTTTCAACCGAAAAGCAGTTTACCTAGGCACAGGCAGATTCCTTGAAATCTTCTCCAGCTCAAGTGTGTGGCAACCACAGGGTGATGTTTTCTGGAGTACCTTTTGCAAAAGCTGGAACTCACAGTACTAAAGCACACAGCAAAGTCAGAATGACTCATTTGATGGGATAACAGCTTAATACCAGTAATAATAACCCCATCCAGTGCTTTGCAGACTGAGCAGTGCTGGCTCTAGAACATTATCAAAAAGGTCATTTCTAGCCTTAAAATGGGGGGCTCTTTCTTGTTTTGATTTCCAAAGGAAAAATCTTGCACTCAAAATACTTTGTTACAGTTTTGGTAAATCCTTTGGTTTTTGCTATGGTTGTCCTCTTTAGCTTTGTTGTAATCTGACATATCCATGTTTAATAATTTCTGTGTTAGAGAGTTCTTTAAATTATACATAAAGAATTCAAAAACAATCAGTGAACAGCTTGAATATTTCATATTAAAACTAAATGTTTTATGATTGCTTAGGGAGTGAAATTAATAAGGACACTTGGCCCATGCTGTATAATTTATGCTGTGCTTAAGCAGGAAAACAGGGGCTAGTGCTTATGTTTGTTTCAAGCTGTGCTTTCCTTTTCTCACTTGGCAGGATGGAAGCCACTGCCAGGGCAGAGCTAACCTCCACCTTCAGTCCAAGCAGCCCCCATTGCACATAACAACAGTTTTAAGAACAATTAACAGTAACAATGTTCTGACCATGGGCAAGTGCCCACAATGTGCCTGTTGTGTTGTCTATGCTTATCTATATTTCCTACTTTGTCTGCTAATCTTCATGCATTGCAGCCAGCCACTGCGTCCTGACCCTATTAGCATTTAACACCAGAAGTGCCTCTGAACTGCAGCTTGGGTATAAACCTTTGGATCAAAGCCGCGCTCTGGAGGCGTGGGAGGCTTACACATTGCTTAACATAGCAGTGCTCTAAACTCAGGTGATGACTGTAGCACAAGTGACCGCAAATACATCAGCTTGGTCTGAAACCGGGGTTCTGCGCTGAGCTGAGAGAGCAGCATGCATGCTAGCGGTGTTACTCGTAAGAGATCCAGTCGGTTGCAAAGTTTTCTCAAACGGCAATCCAGAACTAAACAAGCCAGGAGCAAGAACAAAGGGTAAGACCAAGAAGGGATGATCTTCATTACGGAGGTGAAGCTGTCAAATTAATTGAGGCAGCTATAAATGGAGTGTGGCACAAAGCAATACATTGCCTTTCCTGGGAGAGGGGAATTCACCTTCCAGACGTGCTCACAAATTCCTGGGTGACTGAGTTACCTTCGCTGGCTTTTTGTGCTTCATTTTCTACGCAGACGACAATAAGTAGCATGGGGAGAGTATACAATATGGTGTGGTCGGTTAGCACAATGGTGAGAGCGCTGAGGGGAAAGGGGTGACATGCTCCAAGGAGACAACGCTGCAAGTAATACCAGCAGCCAAAACACTATGTTTTCTCATACCCATCACAGCCAGAAGAGGAACAGCAATAACCATAGCAGCATTTCACGATTCAAGGTGGGACAGTGCAAGGACTGCAGAAACTCACCAGGCCTCAAGACATACCTGCTGGGGAAATGTAGAATAAAAATTGTACTTCAACAAGAGATACCTGAATTGACAAGGAGTGGCATGGGGTTTTTTCCATCCCTTCTCATTTTAATATCCTTTGGCAAAATCAGGGGTCCCAGGAGTTGAATGACAAACCTGAAAATCTCATTACATGTGGGTGGATTTGGTTTTCTTCATTTTTTTAAAGCCATTTCAATGAGAGATGGATCAGAGCAAATTTACAGGGGACGTTTTCTGGGTCTGGGCCCCCAGTGAATCTAGAGTTTGTTGCCCAGAAAGCTAAATTCTCAGCTGATGGAAGCCAGTAGATGTCCTCTGCCTTGAGCACCTGAGTGATCTTACCTTGACTTTGCCAGAGCTGGGGTCAGTTGCCTCCACCATGGTCTCAGCATCCAGAATTTCTCAAGTCAATCTTCCTTAATGCTTGAATCAAATGGATACTGAAACACCTCAAATTCAAGGAATCAGCCTTGGTGAGTCACGGGGAAAAGACTGCTCCTTTGATGGATCACATCTGTGACTCAAAGCCAAGTACACATTCAAACAAGTTAAACTGTCCCCAGGGCTCATATAAAACCGTGCCAGGCCTTTTGTGTTTTGCATTAAAGTCAAACCAGTCTCTGAACGCCAAGCAGCGTGCAAACCTTAAGGATTAGTATTTATTACTATAGAACGCGCACAGCCGAAGCCCCTGCTCTGCTGAGTTTGTAGTTTAAATAGTATAGGCAGCACTGGCATGCACACACGCAGCCCTGGCCTTAGTCTGCTCCTGGGGAAGCTGAGGGTGAAACCTCAGTGGCTCCTGGGCACAGAGGCAGATCACAGTGGGGATGTGCTGGAGACGGCACCTCAGCCGGAGTACCGGACCCTTCTCTGTAATCCTGAGAGACCGAGCCCCAGACTGCATGGTCAGCACATGCGAGCCCCTGCGTGACTTCTGCAGCTTCTAAAGCCTGGCAAGGAGGCCCTGTCAGTCAGGCTGCACGCTGAGCTAATCATCAAGACACTGATGAATCACAAGTGCAGCAAGACCCCAGAGGGCTGCAAAATACCTTTAGGGACTTGTTTGTGCCAGATCTCTTCTAAAGTTCAAGAGGAATTAGCTAAAGGTGTGAATCAAATTGCTGTGGGATTTAAAAAAGGGATTCAGCTTGCACGTTCAGATTTTAAAAAGGGAATCAGCTTGCCTCGCTCCAGAAGCTAGGCTACGTGAAGGCCACCCTGCCTCTGAGTCCGGATGCCCACACAGGTGTTCAGTGCAGTGCAGCACGCCCATTTTAAAGCAGTTACCTCATCTGAGGTATAGCTGTCCAGTCAAGCCCTTTGTGGTGGCATCAGCTCCCCCATGGAAGTGGAGCAACCTTGAGTCACTGTGGAGCTCAGCCATAATGTTCCTGAAAAGTGCCTCAACCTCGTGTGTACTGTGGCTCCAAAGGTTGGTCAGCTCCTCTTACCTTCCTGACTGTATGCTGCAAAGCCCTAAGAGAAACGATGAGAGACCAAATGGAAACTTAGTGAACAAGAAAATCAGTATAAATGAAGGGTACCCACTATGATAGGCAGACACATGTCGTGGGAACGATGCAATGGTCCCCAGTCTTCACACACGAGGCAGTGGAAATGCTATGGCTGCGAGATTTAAGCAGCAGATTGGCTAGAAAGTCAATGTCTCAAACTCCCCAGCTCCAGTGCTTCCTGGGCAGCTGCCCGGTGTCAGCCGGAGGGAGCCCCGTGCCCCAGGATGGAGAAGGGCAGGGTAGCTCACTAAAGCCATGCTCCTCAGAGGATTCGACACAGCTGGAGGTCCCAGGGACGCTGAAGCTGGACCAGGAGCACGTGCCTTGCTGGGTGGTGGGCCCTTCACAGAAGAGAATTTCCCACCCACCTGCAAAAATTCTCTTTATATTGCTTCACCCGGCATTGTCAGTCTCTCCAGTACCTTCACTGCACTCGGAGGGTTACCTGCTCACCTGCAGGAGAAAGAGCAGCTAGGGGTTATGTACCAGCAGCAGCGCCTCTGGGCTTCACAGTTCTCGGGTCCCAAAGTTGGAGGTTCAGGGCCCAAAACAGATCCAACGAGGGATGGTCAGAAAACTAGCCCGCAAGAAGTTTGGAGAGAAAAAGAAAGCAGCAGCAAAGGAAAACAAAGCTCTTCAAGGTTTCAGTGTACTGGGTCCCCATCATCTGCCTACATTTTGCCCACACACAGTTTAATCAGCATGCTGGGGAGCTTGGCTCCCTGCCAACGGGAATGTGGATTCTGACAATTCATCTAAAGTGCAGTCATAAATTGCAGCTAAACAGAAAGAACACTTATTTTGGGGGGGTTTGAGGTGTTTTATTTTATGGGGTTTTTTTGTTTTGTTTTTCAGGGTTGTTTTTTTTTTTTTTAAGAGTGCGTGTATACGGGCTTTTTTCCCCTCACCCCCCGAAACAATTACAACCTCTAACTGCTGCCCACACCTCAGTTGCCTGAGAAACGCAGCGTGGGTATGGCTGCGGTAATAGGGACTTGGATTTTAGACTGTGCTTGCTATCATTGGCTGGCTGCAAGGCCCCCACAGAACTGTCCCAGAAGGATGCTTTAGCCCAGACATGGACAGTATTCACACCCCAGGCACAGCACACCGCAAGCTCCTGCCACAGTGAGCATCTCTTTTGGGGAAACCAAGGGTGCAGTAATCAGTGTCTTTATTACTCCAGTAATTATGCTGGGTTGCATTCACCCCAGTGTCAGTACTTGTACTTATGGGATGTCCAGAACAATTTGGGATGGGGTGGGATGGGAAAGGAAGCAGTGGGCACCAAGAGCTGGGTATCACATATGGCCTGACAGAAGCATGCCCCATACCCACCCTCACAGCAGCATCTCCATCAACATCACCTTGATCAAACTCACTCCCCAGATGACAAGGCATGTGCCTGTGCAGAAGACTGTACTCAAAACAAGTGTCCAAAGACACATATCTTGGTTAACAAGTCCTGGTTGGAGTTACCGTGAAAAGAGAAAGTGTGCTTTTTTACAATGGACATCTGGGCAAGAAGGAGGTTGCTCAAGCTGACTAAAAATATTCATCTTCTCAAAGAGGTGACAGAGCATCTCTACTGTGCTCTTCTGAGCTCAGCATCAAAAGGCGAGGCAGATCAGAAAGACTATTTCTGGCTGAAGGCTGAACAAAGAAATTTTCTTGGGGGGGCAGGAGGGGGAAACAACCACCCATCCACCCAAACCTGTGTACTTCGAACAATCTCGGTACAGTGGTGAGGGAAAAAACAGGCTTCAGATTGGTTTGGGGTTTTTTCCCTGCCCTTTCCAGCAAGGCCACTCCCCATCCAGCAGACATTGCAGAGACCCAGGGATGCTGCTGTCTTCCAAGCTACAAAGCGCAGGAAGGAATATTTATCTTGACCAACTCTGGGCAGATTTCCCTAAAGGCCAGCACATAGCATGCTCTCCTGACCCCATGGCAGCCCTGACAGTGTTCAAAGTGCCTCTGCAAACAGTGGGGGAATGAGAACTTTTCACTAAAATAGCACTTGGACAAAGGGAGGCATTAGGCAACCTTCACAGGTGGCTGCTCCTTTCTTATTAATGGATTGTCTTCTCCAAGTGATAACTGAATCAGGGTACTGGTCAGTTGCCTTCTATGCTTTTTCTTTACAGTCTTACTCAGTTTCCTTTTTGCCTTCAGCTTTCAAACAGCTCCTGGGTGCTCTCTCCTTGAACAAACCCTCCTTGCCATCTTCTTTTCCACAGAGTTTTCGGTCCTCGGTGCTATATTCTGCTTTCTTCTGCAGTCTTCTAGCCATCTGTACAGTACACTTCTCCTACATTTCAAGACTGCTTAGATAAAGCCTGCCAGTGCCTTTACATGTGCAGACAAGTATTGTTTGTTCTTTGAGAAAACATGATGCTTATGCACTGTAAAAGTCTGTCCCTGAGATTTTAGTGCACAGACCTTGCCTACCCAGCATGTCCTTTTTACTGTTATTTTTGCATTCTCCAGACTCAGTGGCCACTGGCAGAGCTCCTGCATGATTCAAATATTTTCAAATGTTCTTACAAACATCCTTGCAGTTGTCTAAGTCATTAAACTTATTTGAAGGTAGAAACTGTCCTGGAGCCTTTCTCCCCATGTAACTGGAAGCAATTCCTTCCATCTAGATTGCAAGATCAAGACGTAACTGATTCAAGAAATTTAGTGATTAAGCAACTTGTTACTAAGAAAGGGGTCAACATATTAAGAATGAATATACTGATTAGCAAATAAACATACCACTATTGCTAATCTGCAACCATAATATTTTCCACCCTATTACACACAATTAACAAGGCTGTTAATTTAACACTCTTAAATCTTATGAATCACACACATCTACTATTCATTTACAAACCTACCGCCTCTCCCTCCCTACATGACTTGTCACCAGGGTGGAAATCTATTCCTCTGCAGCCCACCCTCTCACAGTTTTTCAGACACAGACCTGATGGAAGCCCAGCAGGGAGTCCCACTGGCTTGGCTTTGCAAGTCAGCATCACTCATCTGTGGGCACCTGCACTCCTTTCAGAAGATACCCCTATCCTTTTTTCTTACCTGATTTTCTACACTATTCATCACTGTTTCTATTTCTAGAACAACCTTTTTGCCACCCTTGTACTTCTCTTTCTCTTCCCAAGCTCCTCCCTAAGACATGACATGTCCCTCATTACTTTTCCCTTGCTGGCCTCGTTCAGCAATGTCTGTACTGAAGTCTGGTGTTTCCAGAGTTGTTACTGGGGCAATCTCAGCCTCACACAGTACTACTGATACACCCTGCCTGGGTACAGGGGGCCAAAACCTCCCCACAGATCTCCAGTTCATAATAGCAACACAGTGTCTTACACATTCTCTGAGGCAAATGAAGTCTGCTTAGCCTTGAATCCTCCACCCCACCCCAGTTAAGCTCCTTGTCTTTGCGTCTTGTTGTCAAGAACGGACCAGCGAAACAAAGACCCACATCATCTATGTACCTCACCCACCCAAAAACTAGCTGTGGAATGGGACCAGAAGAAATGCCTTAAAATGAGCATGATCATGAAGGCAAACCTGGCATGGTGGCTCCCTGTTGTGCAGTAGTTCATATTTGCTAAGATGGCCCTTTTTTCTGGGAGAAATAGCTAGTACAGCAGCTGGCATCATCTGTTTTGAGAAACATCAATTTAGCAGCAAACATGGAAAGAAAGAGCTGGAACATGCGATGGCCTGACAGACAAAAACCTGGATCATCATCATATCATTACCTTCAAAGCTCCATCATAAAAGCTACTGGGTATTTTTGCCCTTTCCTTGCTGTTTAAGAGGCCTCTGCAGCACATCAGTGCTCTGTTGGTTAAGAACTTTCTTCCCATTGCTAACCTAGAGATACCCCTGACAATTTCAGACCAAAGTTGTGCTTTACTTTTGGGCTGTCACTTTCTCATGCTACATATTTATAAATAGCCCAAGGGATGTGTAGCTTCTGTGGACTGTGGAGGTGCCACCTGCATATACAAGCTAGCCCTTTCAGGCTCCCTTGATAATTACATTCTGTACTTGGAAACTTGAACTGAAAATGGACAATGAAGAGAGTATAAATGCATCTGTCTTCCACTTTGCACCTGTTCTGTCATTTTGTTCTAGTTTAATGCATTGTGAGCAATGTGAAGTGACAAATTATTCTAGGCAGAAAGGGATCACCAGAAAACACTCAGCGTTGACTTTGTCAGCTAGGAAGACAAAATAGGAAAAGATGTGGTGAGCAGCACTGACATGAACATTCAGACCTGTTTAAAACATCCATTGGGCTTAGAGGAGGCAGTTAATACAGCTTTGTAAAATACTCCCACCCATCCTCACCACCACTCTATTTAGTCTTTCCATGAAAGATGTCCTAATCCAGAAGCATGCACTGGAACCAAAACCCTGGATGCTTTCAAGTAATCAGGATGGAACTGTAATAAAAATATCTGACATCCCATGGCATAGTGTGGAAAAAAAAGTGCATAACTATCTCAAGAGGTCTTGCCATTCATCTAAAGTCAACATGGTGAGTCTCTTGGAGGAAAAAACCAGAAACAGTCATCTCAAAATGGTCATTCACGGAGATCTTGGTAAGAAAAACTGTATCTTCCTTAATACTGTCTCCAAATACAAGCTCCCAGCCCTGTTGTAAAGCTTCTCCACGCTCCACCTGGTACTGGACACCTCCTCTTCATTTGTCCTGTTACTGAGTCTCCACACAGTATCCTATCCTCCCACACTGAGCCACGTCCAGCCCAAGATCTGCAAGCACAAGGCTGTTTGATTTCTGTGTGTTGCACAGCCTGTTTCTCAGTTTGGATATCCAACATTTCTTGCCCACTCCCACCTCTGTCTTTCTCCACTCTCCTTTTTTTTCTTCAGTGTCCAACTTTTTTACCTCTATGGCGTCCTTGCTTCCCATCCACCAGGCCAACAGCAATTCCCAACTTTGACAGTGCCCTCAAACTACCTCATAAAAATGTTGAGGTCAACTCCCAATCATTTCTGAACAGCTGTTTGCTGCAGCTTCCCCTCTTCCAACACATGTGCTGGCAAACAGATTTTTTATTCAGGTAATTTTCTTCTTGGCATCTCTTCACAGGTAAGTGGTGGTAACTCCGCAGGGTACACATCCTGTAACAGCCCGGAGGGGAAGTCACCTCTTGCAGAGGTGCAAAAGTGTTGTTTCTGTATGGTAGGCAGGACATGCACCCTTCAGCTCAGGAAACCTTGGACCCGCTGACTGCCAGAAGGGTGCACTAGGGAAAGGGCTGCACCAGCTAATCAGTCTGTATCTTCCCTGCGCAGGACAGCCAGAGGCTGCTATATGAGCTGGTGAAGTCACCTTCACGTCACATTCATAGGAAGCAATGGTAAGCGCTCCAATAAAAAACATTCAACTGCAGAAGATGAAATACGTTTGGTTTATTTCTTTCTAAAGTTTGTACATATACATATATCATTATACATATGTGAGATCCTTCACTGGGGTTGCTTGATTTCAATTACATAAAAATTTTTGGAAAGCTTGCAGGCTCTCTGTTGCCCGTAAGCAACATTTATTCCAACTTATAAAAACACAGAGGAACAGAGTTATAGTCAGGAACATGGACACAAGAGAGAAGTCTACTTTATATCTCACAGTTTCAATACATCAAAGGCAAATTATTTGTCTGTATACCGTAGGCTTACTTTATCAGCAATGATAAAATAGAGGAAAATATTTATATACAGTCACCTCAAGTGAAAAATAAAGCAATGTAAACTTAAATTCCAAAATATTATTTTAAATGATATAACAATATCCCCAAAAGTCCTTCTTCCAAGGGGAAGAGGACTGATTAAGTGCCTTCATTTATCAGGAAATGATCATTCTAGTACCAGTTACATGAAGCAGAATAAGGGAGGGCATCCTGTGGTACCTGTAGAAAAGAGTGACAACTCTGCTTCAGGAAAGCATCCCTGTGTAAGCAAGTATATGTTTGAGTCCTTACAGACATCAGCAGCACGTGGAAACACCTCCCATGAACAACGGCTTGACTTAAATCTGCACAGCTCTGACTCTGACTACCGAGGAGCGTGCTCTTCTGGCTGTGCATGTTCCCAGGGACAAAACAGGGCACCCTGGTGGTAGGACAGCCTCAAGCCCGAGACAATGGCCACCCCAAGAGTCAGAGCAGCAAGCATCACGCTGCTGGAAAACATTTAGTGTTTACCTCAATGCTGCTTCACAGCAGACCACGAAGTTACCACAAAGCAGTGAGACCGGGACTGCGTCTCTAGTGTGTTGCATGAAAAACACTCCAGCGATTCAGTGATGAGAGTAAACTGAGTTCAGGGTTATCCGAAAGGGATAGGAGGCCACCCAGAGGAAAGGTCTGGCAAGGACTGCTGTCAGGCCCTGTAAGATTAGGTCTGTACACAGGAGATGCACAGGGTGTAGGTACACACACATGCAAAATGTTTTTCTGCACTACCACTACCAAGTTACTCTTCCCATATGGGTACCACGCAATGGTAACTGAAAATTCAGTTTCCTTTCTTGGCCTAAGGGAAAACAACTCTGCAACAGCTCAGGTGGAAGGTAAATGACACTTCCTAGCCGCAACTCTGGAGTGCAACAGTGCTCACCCTCATCTTCCCAACTGCATCACCATGGGAGGCAGGTAACCCAAGGGAGAAGTTCTGCGCCTGAAAAAGGATTACAGGATTACAGCTTGCCCAAAGCAAGGTGATGGGGATGTCCCTGTTCATTTCATCCTGAGCTCCAGTCCACTCATATCTCAGTCCTGCAAGACACGACCGCTCTGGCCATGGTACAGTGAAGCACAAAGGCATGGCTTCACTGAGGTTGCTCAAGTGCTTCAAAGGTAACTACATGATAAGAGTTTTATGAATCCAGATAAGAATCCCACCCTCAGGCCTTGCTCCTCCTTTCCAGGGATAATGTAGATAATGCTAGTGTTGCCCTGACAGTGCAAGAGGAGAACCCACTGGGTTTCCTATTGTCTTTAGACCAGCAACTTGTTAAAAGACTGTTTAAACGTCCCAAGGGAAACCTCTGGGTTTCCCAACGCCCAAGAGAGATACTTCAGCCCTGCTACTGTTCTTTACCTTGCTGATGAGCCAGACATTCTTCTGAAAATCTGTACAGTTGCAGAAAGAAACCCTCACTACTGCTGTACGGCTGTATCTGCAGGAGACATCACAGGCACCTGTCCTGCTTGGACACTTTTGGACATGATGTCCCCTTGCTGAATTTTCACAGAGCGAGGTCAACATTTTCAGAAGTAAAGCTGTGTATTAGATCCCCAGAGTGTGATTTTCAAAAGAAGTCAGCATGGATGCTCCTGGTGCAGGCATCAGCTGACATCAACAGAGAGAGAGTTATCCCAGTGTTGAGCTAGCAGAAAATCCCACCCAGTAATCCTTGCTTAGACTCTCAAATATATGCTTTTGCTTTCGGCATGCAGAACAACAGGCAGCCCCTGGTGGACAAACACATGGAGATCAAGGCCGCTCAAGGGATTCCCTAAATCTGTGAAAGATCTGATGACTCTTTAACCTAATTTGAGAACAACTAGAACAACAAGCATCCTAACAAAGTTTGCAGCTGCTGAAGTGCTTTGATCAAAATAAGCCTCAGAAAAGAACAGCAGGCTTTGGAGTGCCAAGCCACAGAAGCCATACTATACCTACGAAATACATACACACATCTATAGGCATCACTTAAACACGTTCACCAAGTAATGTAAGCCTCAGATTGTACCTCACGCAAAGAGTAGTGCTTTAAAGTTTTCGAATTGCCAAAATACTCTGTTCTTTTAGTCAAATTATAATCCCAGCCTTGAGTAAGAGGACAGAGTTGTCATGAATATGTACAAATTAAAAAAAAACCCACACAGCCCACCCTTGTTCTCATCCTACAGTCTTTCAGAATTTGACAGCACTAGGCATGAGGTTTTTGTAAGTGTGTAAGTGATTTAAGACTTAAATCACTGATAGAGTTCGTCCTGTGCGGTGACACAGGGTGGGTATCACCGAACTCCCTTCTCCCAGCAAGAGGTTCAGGGGAGTCAGAGAATTTTTGCATCGAACGAGCCTCCACAGCAGCTTGGCTAGCTGCTCTGTGGTTACACCAGCACATCCACTTGGCCCAAGGCAAAGCTGAAACCTTGCCTGCTTAGACAAAAAGTATCTTGTTGAGCTGGTCTCACTTGGGTGAGTTACACATAGAACCACTGCTATAGTGTCCACTAATTATAATGGTTTATGTCACAGAAAAATTCTGCCCTTCTAGTTCATAGTACATTCAATCCCTGTATTGCTACGTAATGTATTTTTTCCTGGTGCAAATAAACCTCTGGTCTGTACCTCAGCAGATTCTTGGCACAGATTTAACAGCAGATGCCATGGGAGGTCCCTCATTGTTTAAACATTTATAATTTTTACAGAATAGTTCATTGCTCAAATGGGAGGACAGAGAATGCTTTGGGCTGGCCTAAATTTGCTCCTTCTGACCACAGGAGCAAAGTCAGCTCAATGGTGCGCCCTTCGGGAAAGCTGTTGCTTGCATTTGCTAAGGGAATTGCTCTAATAAATAATTAAAATGCAGCCTCAATGCAGCTAACAAAACAGATAATCAAGGTACCTTCTCTCAGGCAGGGCTGAGCCTTCCCCTTTTCACTGTTCAACTGGATGTTGCCAACAGGAGAGCACATACTTCCAAAGGGCATCTGGACACACTTCCCCAGGACCTGTCCTCCTTGCTCCTATTAAACCAGCAACAGTGGGACTCTAGCACCCCTGGATGAGGGTGCTGCTGTCACCAGGGAGCAAAGCAGCACGTGGTAGGGACAGTTCATCAAGCCCTACAGTGTAGATGGAAAAAAAAGCCAGCATTTCTAATTTCCCCCTTCCCACCTCCTGTCCCGAGGGCAGTGCTTGTGCACACCGTCCCCAGCAGGTGACCAGCCACTGAGGGTGGCACTGGCTTTCTGACTGTCTTCCTGCAGTACCATTGTCCTGCGCACTGGTGCTCAGCTTAGGTGGTATCACTTCTCTGAAAGCCGACAAAGCCTCTTCTTGCTGGAGCAAATGTTCCAGTCCCACACAGTGAAGCTCCAGGTGAAGCAGATCACTACACTATACTGCTGGGAGAGCTCTGGGAAAGAGGAAAGGAGAGGCCAGGCATACTGCACAAAAATCTCCAAAACACACAAGCTGGAGACAAGCTCTGTCAAACATATTTCTGAGACCACTTCTTTGACTTGCCCCTCTCGTCAGCCTAGATCTCGGATGCTGGGAACACATGCTGGGGAGCTCTGGTTGTGCTTTGAGGAGAAATGTGGACTTCATAACTGCCCCCTCAGAGCAGGCGTCAGAGAGACGTCCCAGAGCCTGGGGAGCGCAATACTGGGAAAGTCTGAACAAACAGCAAGCTGGAAGATTGTTCGAGATAAGGTGTGTATACTGTCTGCCTCTGCAAAAGCAGCCGGTGCTTCCGACAACCTCGATACCACCCCTCTTCTGTGCCTGAGGGACACTGGTTGAAAATGGCTTTTTTT
>VWZZ01000850.1:362095-467757 GCA_013399095.1 Psophia crepitans | reverse complement strand
TTTTTTAAACAGAGCTCCCCAAAAGGCTGCAAAATGTATGGCCTGATCTGGAAAGTACCCAATTCCTTGCAAAACAGCATTTCAAAGTTTCCCCACAGCATGCCTTGCCCCTGCCTCTGAGACTTTGAGAAAGGAGACTAGGAATGTCTGGTCTGAGTGTGGGAGGGGGGACCTTGTGCCCCTGCAGCATAACGGTCGAGGATCACAGCAGTCTGAAACTGTCTGGCACCTCCCAGCTATAACTGTGGCTGGAAACATAGGCTACCAACAAGCGGAATGAAAAAGCTGTTCACGCGGTTATCCATTCAACACAGCACTGCGTTAGAGCAGGTTTTCTCAAGGCAAGATGGGACAGTCAAATTTTCCGGATTTCTGCAAGCATGGAAGGAAAGAGACCTGTTATACAGAAGCAGCTGAGGTGCTAAGATGACAGACAGGAGCAGCTTGACAGAATAGGAGGAGGAGCTGTCAGACTAACTGTGATAAGGACAAAATTGATTTAGGGATGGAGAATGCAGACAGGGTAAGCAGTACACTGTCTGCAGAGAAAAACCTTCCTCTCTTTCAAGAATGTTGCCACACAAAGCCTCCAGAAGCCCAGTGCTAGGTTTGACTTTCTCCACTACCACAACTACATCCTCACTGAAGGGACTGCTCTAATCAAGTGACAACCTCACTCCGCCACTGGAGTAAGGCAAAAACATAGTCTGTTTTAAGCCAGAAGAACAACAGCCTTGTTACCAGAAGGCACTGGAGCTGTGAAAAGTAACCGAATAATTCCAGTCTCTGGAGGTCTGCTAGTCCAAACTCCTGCTCAAAGCAGGGTTGTGCTGAGCATCACTCTGCAGGAGAGCCCCCAGACGTGGACAGACCGTATCCTGGTAGCAAGCAGGATCGGAGGGAAAGCACTTAAGGGATGAGCTGTTACAAGCCCTTAGAAAGCTTCTGGTAACCCTTTACAAGTGGCTGGCTATAGATGAAAAACTGTCTGAGTTGGCGTCACAGCTGAACAGCGTTCCCCCACAGCAATGCTGCATTAATCACTCTGCTGGCTGACTTATCTCTCTACATCAATTAAAGACACAACATAAATACTGGATTAAAAAGCTGTAGTCATGTTCACTGGACCATGCGTGATTTATCTGCAAGACGCACACAAACACACAGCCAGCCCAGAGTCTCTTTCGCAGCTGCTGCTGAATGAAAACCATCTCAACTAGATCCCTGTATCCTTCTGCTTCACAGAGGAAAGCACGGTTTTGGCTTCAGTAAAGTATCTCACCTGCTTTGCTTGCTGACTGGGGAGAGGGGAAGGCAATTTTGTCCTTCTCCCTCACATCTCTGCTATCAGGTGTGGACCCAGTAAGGTCCTCTCCTGCCTCTCCTCCCTCAGCCAGAGAGAGAAGATGGTCCAGCCCCTGGAGGGAGAACAATAAGCAATGCTCCAGAGCAGGATGGGTACCTCCAGAACCTCTGTCTGCATCTTGGGGGGAGGAAGAGGGGGGGCGGGGCTGGGAGATGCAAGGAGCCGTTGGCCCCATCTTGCTTCCTTCCTTGCATCCCCCTGCTCAACACGCAGGGAGTCTTTGCTTGAGTGATGGGCACCCGCTGCAGCATGGAGGATGACAGGGAAGGATGACACCTCCCTGCAGCGCCAACGCAAAGGCTGGCTTGCACACACATGCTCGCGGTGGTCTGCCAATAACTTCTGCTCACACTAAGCACCCTCAGAAAGCTGCAGGCTGCTCCACTGATAGCAAGTATAGGTGCATGGTGGGTCCCAGAGGAGGGCTAGCCACCAGCAGCATATCCTTACATATTGCAACAGGATCTCCTGAGTCACTGAGGTCAAGCACTGATCTCTGCTAAAGGCAAACATTTCAGCAAAGAAAGGCAGAGTGCCTGGTACCACACAAAGCTATCTGGTCAGATAGCTCCCACCCAAGAAGATGCACTGCTGAGATCTCCTGAGAAACCACTGGGGGCAGGGGTGGAGGAACACAGCAAATTATAGTACTGCTTAGTAGATGATCATATTCACAAGGGAGTCCAGGAGCCTTAGGCATTCACATCTTTTTTTCTCGGCCTCCGAAATGTGCATTTTTACATGGGTGCCTGGGATGCCTAGAATTTGTAAAGCAGCGGAGCAAAATGGCATTAATTAAAACTTGAGCAGAACCTGACAAATTCGCAGTAAACTAATCTGCATGCCTCAGCTGTCTCACCAAGAGTGCTCCAAGCTCAACAAATGTTTAATGGCTAAAAAAACCGCAGTGAAAAACTGCATTTGCTAAGCCCAGATGAGACTTAAAAAAATATACCCTAATCCATTTACAAGTGTGCATGGAAATAGACAATAAATAATGATTTAAAAAAAAATAAATAATTTCTGCAGTTCATTTTTTGATTTTTCTATTGCTTCAAATCATCTTCTCTGCAATTACATTGAAGAGGATTTATCCAGTTTTTCTGTCAAAGCTGGGACATGCATTTTACAGGAAAAATTTCTTTTTGAGCTCAGCAATTTAACTGCAGTCTACAGCAACCAGAATATTTTAAAAGCCAGGGAAAAAAGTTAAATGTCACTTCTTTGCCTTTTAAAGCACTGCACTCTATCATCACAAGAGGTTTGCTGGGCATGTTCCAGCCTGCCTTTAAAAAACTCATCTAGACAACCCCACCCTGACAGCCAAGCAGGACCCATTTGCAAATCTTCACTTTTTTTTTTTCTTTCTGCTGCATGCTTCCTAGTGCCCTATCTAAGATAGGACACGTTTTCTTCTCAAATGTGCATCTGGCATTCCTCAAATGAATTTCTTCTTCTCTCTCTTCCACTTGTTTGTTTTAAACCACCAGAGCATGATCAACAGCTGCAGGGACCTCCTTGCTTTGTTTCCCCTCCATGAGCCCTTGATCTACCACACTTGATTAATTCAAACAATCCCTCCCAATGAGCACTGCCATGCACCTGTCTGCACTGAGTCCCCTAATGCAGCACGCCATTGCTTTAGCTCGAGTAGCAGAAGGCATCTCTCTTCCTCAGGAAGAGGACTGAATGTTTGCTCCACTGTAAGCACGCAAAACTTCTAAAGCCCCAGCACTCGGGAAGCTCTGCTGGTTTCTATTTACGATGCTGCAGTTTTCAGCAATGTTGCCAGGGTTAGGGGCTGACCTCCTGACTTCTAGCATGAAGCAGTCACTCTCGGTGGCAGATGCCAGCCAGATGTGTGTGCACATCCCAACATCATGCATGGAAACCATTCCATCTGGTTTTGCTGCCAGAGTGCAACTGCAAGGATCAATTTGCTCCAACACCTCCCGGAGTCTGAGAGCACATCGTCTTTGTTACAGCAAACCGTGAGCACACCACCAGAAAAGCTGTTGCACAGTGGTCCTCAGTGGGAGAGACAAGTCATGAGGCACCTGTTAAGGTCCTTTGCTTTTTGATCGCTCCTGTCCCACAGACTGAACTGGCAGTTCAATAAGCTAGATTAATTGACTTGGACCCTTTGGGAAGTTGAGCAGAGCACAAATCTGCTCAGGTGGTTAATATTTTTGATATGTGGCCCTTTGACTACTTGGGCTGGCAACACCAGCGCATTTCTAAACAGTCCTTGCATTGATCTTGACTTTTCCTTACACGTTAAGAATTACATTCATCAGGAAGGCTGCCCTGTGCCTGGCACAACAAATACAACAGCAACAAACAATTTTCAACTGGCCCTCAAAATTATCTCCCAAGGTCCTCAGCAGGAAAGACCAGTTTGGTTGTACTCCTCTGCATAGGGAAAGGGCGAGACAAAATGGGAGAGACCTGTTCAAGCTCACCCAGTGGGTCATTATCAAACTCAAGATTAAAACCCAGGGTGATAAGTAAAGGCAATAAAGCGCTTTCTGCAGAGCCATGATGCTGCCCTGGTGAGAGGGGCTCGGAAGCAGGAAAATAATTTCTACATCATCTTTCTACTGCCTGTGCCTGAAAACTGCTGGCCTATGGCCTATGGTCTATGGCACAAACAGGGTATGGAAAGCTCTAGGTGTGATGGTGTCTCTCTATCCTGAGCTCCCCCATGAAAGCCTAGTGCAGGGTACGCAGGAGCTTCAAGGCGGGCTGGTACCCTGCAGGTGGAGGGTAGGATGTACCACACCTGGGGCTGCCTTATGCTGGCCTCCAGGCACGGATTAGCCAGGATGGCATCAAACTCTGGCCTGCAATGAGAGGTCTGTCCCCTTCTCCAGTCTACACCAGCCTCTTTCACCTATATGCAAGCTAAAGCAGGAAAGAGGGGAGCTGAGGAGAATCCCTTCCTGAAGAGAAAAGGCAAAGTGCTTTGTCACTAGCAGAGAAATTGCGAACACCTATCTGTGCACAACAACAAGGAAACTCATGGACGGGGGAGCATTGGGGTACAATATATCATAAGGCTCTATATAGCAGCTAAGTGAGAGCGTATAGTTAGAAACTACACAGAGGCCCTTTGTCTTTAAAATATAATGCTAATGGCTGACATCTACAGCAGCCTCCTCCACAAACAAATTTAAAGCCCAGGTTAATTGTGACTGGGTAATCCCTAATGTCCCTGACCGCACAGAGAGCACGGGTTTGGATACCCCCCAGCCTGTTAACTCAGAAGACTCTTTGCTTGGAAAAAGCCAACACATTATTCCAATGCATTGCCAGAGGTTTCCAGGTTTCATTCTTTCGTGCTTATAGGTCCAGGGTCAACACAATAACAATAAGCAACACTGACTATTTACTGTAGGGCCCGCTGCTAAGTACCAGTATCAACATGCTCTGCATCGTCAGGAAACCATTATTCCCAGCACCCTAGGCTCTAGCCAGCCTTCTGCAGCTGCCCGTTTGCACAGCTTTTCTCACGGCTACAGCTTGCATTCACTGCACTGCAGCATTTGTCCAGTTACTTTCCCACCCACCATGTAAATAAAGTGACAAGTGACTTGAGAGATGAAAGCCACGTGCCGATGGGAGGAGATAAGTGGGGAGGGGACAGAATATACGTCACAGCGCTCTACCCCTCCCCCAGCTCCTTTAGAAACAGAACAACACAAAAAAGTCCCGATGCTTCAATTGCTAAATGATAAATTAACAAAGCAAAGCAAAGCAGGAGCAAAGACATCTCCCACAATCTGCACAGAAACAGCAAAATATACAATAGAAAATGTCACCAACACCTCATTCAGGCAGATGCACTTATTTTTTGTGAATGACAGGTTATTAAATGAAAAAATTTTGACCACCGGTACTTCGCTGCATGGCTGTTCCCCTAGCTGCCATTTCCACCCTAAGTGACCTTCTGCTTAACGCTGGGTGTTTCTGGCCTGTAGTCCTTCCTCTCCGAGACATTGCGTTTCACCTTGGCACTAACTGGAGAATCCTGATTCAGCGAGGGGCTTGAGTGGGATTTCTTCAGTCCTGGTGCATCGTTCTCTCCTCCACTCAGCAGCTCCTTCACCCCTTCTTTCAGGAGGCCAACGTAAATCTCATAGCGATTTTTCTGAGAAATGAAAAGAAAGGCCCAAATCAGTCTGGAAAAAATTGTGCAGAAGCACTTGAGAGACCATCATCTAGGTAACTTAATGGTTTCTGCTGGCCTTGAAAGCCAGGAGCCTAATATGGACGTGAACAATGGTGCCTGATGTGGACATGAACAATGCTTGTTAATCTAAATTACACTGTACAAAAAGGATTTCAGGCATGCTGAGCCTGGGGGTGCTGTGCAATTAGAGTCACTCAGTTCTGCAGCACACAATCCTGATGCTCTGCTGAATGGTGGCTCCTAGTTGGAGTGCTTTATGATTTTCTGAGTAAAAATACCAAGCTAGAGCTCGCTGACCTTAGCCATGCTGACTCATATTCTGTGCTCACACATATTGAGATGTTATGTGCCCCACGCAGACATGGAGATAAAGTGCAGCAAACTAACGGACAACAAAAACCCTGCTGTGGCTGGCTACAGCTCTCCCCTGCGACTCTCCACTCCCACCAGCAGGTCCTGCTTCTCTTGCCTCAGCCTGCGGGGGAGAAACCAAAGCAGTGTCCTGTTAAGCTCAGACTGTACCAGCTTGGCCACCACTGAGCCTGTGGGAGGATGCTCTGCAAGGCCAGACTTTAACAAAAAGTAGCAGATGAGAGGGCTATGACAGCAACATGGCATGTTCCCCTGACAGGGCCACTCATGGTGAATGATGAAGGTTGGTCTCTGACAAGACACTTGTATTTTTCAACTGGAAAAAGTTCACTTTATTGCGCCCCATGCCCACTTGTTCTGCCCTTTGTCTGGAGTGGAGATTTCCCTCTCCAACAGGAAGATTTTGCTCTGTGTGCCACAGTAACATCTTCCAGTACAGAACATCTCAGCAACCAACAAAATGACGATAATATATTAACAGAAGATCCCTGCAGGGCCTCAAAATCAGAAGCTGGGGCAGGAGGTCCTGAGAACAGAGCAACCCACCTCCTAGAATTTGTTTAATAACCTGCCTGTGCCGTATCCACTAAAAACATGGTGCAGGCATTGTATTTAAGGTCATCTCAGCAGGGTGAGGACCAGGGAAGGAGGACATAAACATAAGTACTGATTGGTAATTTATATTTCCAAGTGGCAAAACGGTTGCCAAACTATTATGTTCCTGATAGAGGAAAAAGTGTTTAAGAAAAAAATCTTCTGATATATAATAAAATAATAAAATTCTGTTAATAACACTTATTTGAGCTCAGGAAGTCAAAAACACTTGGTAACTGTTTTGAAGTGTGGAATATAAAGGAAAAAAAAAAGCAAAAAGAAGAGAACGTGACTGGGTTTCCAAAGAGTCCTTTGAATAAACTAAACATCATGGAGGAGGATCATAAAAGAATCCACCAAAAAACTGAATAAGAAAGCATTCTTATCAATTCCATATCTGGAGCTCCAGCTCGACAATGTGAGACACAAACATATTGAAGCAGGTAAGATGTGTCATTCAATAAAAAAAGGAAATGGAGAAACAAGCAGAACCCTGATGCTGATGCACTGTGCTAATGAATGATTCATCACACAACAAACAGGACACCTCTGCAGAAGAGAAGGCAAGCCGGTGCTCTAAGCCTGGGGTCAGCGTAATATTCATCAAGGGAGAGAGGGACTTCACTGACAAACAGACTTCTGATTTTTGTTGGTCCAGTAAAGGCCACAAGGGTCACAAGACCTGGCAATCAGAATGGAAATCCCAGACCAGTTTCTGCCCTGCATGTCTGCCAATGGCCATTTTGCTCTGGACTTTGTGGGCCCATGATTTCTACTGTAATTAAGCAATGCACTTGGAAGTTTCCATTTTGATTTCAACTGCAATAAACTTCTCCTTTAGTGATCTGACATTTGAAGCTAAGACTTATAAGCTGGAGGAAATTTTTTCCTTAAAAAAATTAATCTGGAAAATTCTGTCAAAAAGAAAAAACACAGAAGTAAAAACCTTTCAAAAGCTTTTGCAACATTATTTCTTAAGACTGACCCCACATCAAGATAGCAACCCATCAAATAAATTTCTGGGTTCACCTCTCACCTGACAGCACTTGAAACATCTCTCTCAAAGCATAATACAGCTCTCTCAAAGCACACATTTGTTGCAACAAGCAACCAGCATCTGGAGCAGTACTTCCTCAGACAGCAAGTAAAGAGGAAATGTTTCTTCCTTGGTGTCTACAAGCAAAGACACCAGCAAGAAGAAATGCCCCTGACTGTATCCCTGAACAGGGACCAGGCACCTCCTGATTCACCTCCCTTCAGAAGGGAACACCATCTCACTTGTCTTTCACCAGGAACAAGAATGAAGGGAACACCTGCAGGTGAACAAAAATGAATTACAAGGGCCTGCAGAAAAGGAATCTGGCTTCTTCCTTCCTCATGGGACTACGTTGCTTCCTTTGGGACTCGCAGGCCCTTTTGGTGTGCTTCTGGAGATGTATCAGCATGACCCTTTGCAGAAGGATGCAAGGTCTGGTCTGCAGTCTCAGCCTGGAAGAGCTAAGCAAAAAATACTGCCCCACTTGCCTCTTGCTCTTTTGCTTGGACCCCATGCAACAACGTCTGTCACCAGCTCCTGCCTGACACTGACAGGGAAAGCAAGGAAACCCTAAAACTGAGGGAAAGTTTCCATTCAGGATACATATAGCTCACTTTTTTTTTTTTAAACTGTTTATTGATAGTTCAACATGGCCTCCGACATCTATGCCAAATGCGAAGGTAATACAGCACTGCACAGCAGCACCTTGAATCACCATCTCTTGTATGTAACTGCCTAGACGGGCATTCCTGCCGTGCTCAGTGCACTGAGTCTGAACTGCACAGTTCAATTGCTCTTCAAGGCTCTCACT
The DNA here is from genome assembly GCA_013399095.1 of Psophia crepitans. NCBI lineage: Eukaryota > Metazoa > Chordata > Aves > Gruiformes > Psophiidae > Psophia > Psophia crepitans. The sequence goes on along the minus strand of VWZZ01000850.1, from coordinate 459,386 downwards.
AGGGAAGATGACGTCTTTTGTTTCCTGGGCTGCACTGGTTCTGTTTTGTTCTGAGGTACCTGAAGGATACTTCTCCAAAGAACACTGTGAACAAACTCACAGAAAACAGAAAAAATCCACAACAATCTCCTTCTCCATCTATCTTCTCAAACAATCTAACACTCCAGTCTACATTTCATCCTAACTCATCATGCTTCTAGAACTGATAGAAAATAAACTTCATGTCAAGGGCCCAAAGCCAAGAAACTTTTCTTTACTCTCCCAAGCTGCACAAGACTCCCTGAAGAGTGAAAGTGTGTGGCTTGCTCTGTACATCTGAGCGCTGCTTTCAAAACTGACAGCATGCCATTGATCACAACTCTTTGATCTCAATCATTCAGCCAGTTTCCAAACTACCTTACTGTCAATTTCCTAGCCCATACTTTATCAGCTTGTCTTCCAGGATGTTAGAGAAGACAATGTTCTTGTTTAAGTCAAGAACAAACAACATCCCCTGCTCACCCCTCACACAAGTCACCTCATTGTAAAAGGCTATGACGCTGGCTAGGCGTGATTTCCCCTTCATAAAGCCATGCTGATTACTCACAATCTCCTTCTGTTCTTTAATCTGTTTGAAAGTGATTTCCAGGAGAACTTGCTCCATCACCTTCCCACAGATGGAGAAGTAGCTGACCAGACGATAGTTCCCTGGATCTTCCTCCTTGTCTTTCCTGAAGACAGGAATGACATTTGCTTTCTTCCACTCCCCAGGAACCTCCCCTGATCACCATGGCCTTTCAAAGGTAATCAAGAGTGGCCTTGCAATGACAGCATCTCGCTCTCTCAGCACTCATTGGTGCACCACATCAGATCCCATGGACTTGCATATGTCTGGTTTAAATATTCCATAACTTCATCATCTTTCACCACGGGTAAGTCTTCCTCGTTCCAGATTTTCCCACTGGGCTCACGTATTTGTGACTGCTGAAGTTTGGTCTTGTCAGTCGAGACCCAGGCAAAGAAGACACTGAGTATACTGGCCTTTCTTTGTTCTTCGTGACCAGGTCCCCTGCCCCATTATGGGCCCCAACTAAGGCATGTATTTTCCCTAGCTGTTCTGTTGTTAACATACCTGTAGAAACTTTTCTTATTGCCCTTCATATCTTTTGCCAGATTCAACTCCACATGGGCTTTGGCTTTCCAAAATGCCATCCTACATGCTTGGACAGTATCTGTTCCTCCTGTGTCACCTGTCACTGCTTCCAACTCCTGCACACTTCCTTTTTATGAGTAGACTTTTGCAAGGAGCAACTTGTTCATCCATGATGGCCTTCAGCCATCTTTACTTAGTTTCTTGCTTGTCAGGGTGAACCATTCCTGAGCTTACAGGAGGTGATCCTTGAAAAGCAACCAGCTCTCCTAAAGCCATCTTTCCCCTAGGGCTGTATCTAATGGGATTCTTCCAAGGAGTTCCCTGAACAGGCCAAAGTCAGCTCTCCTGAATTCCAAGGTTATGACCCTAATTTTTACATGGATCTTTCCTTTCAGAATCAAAGACCAACATCTTGTCATCACTACTGCCATGGATGTCTCCAACCTTCATATTCCCAACCAGTTCTTCCTACTACGTAAGTGAGAGATCCAGCAAAGTGCCTCTCTTTGCCTGCTCCTCAGTCACCTGTGTTAGGAAGTTGTTGTCAATGCACTCCAGAAATACCCTGGATTGCTTGTGCCCTGCTGTGATGTCCCACCAGCAGATATAGGGGTAGTTTGAGTTCCCCATGAGGACCAGAGCCCGCAAATACAAGGTTTATTCCAGTTTTTTGAAAAAGGCCTGGCAGACTGCCTCCACAACGACACCCACGTTGGTGTGCCCACTAATCCTGATCTACAAGCTCTCAGCTGGCTCATCACCTAGGTAAAGTCTGATGTGTGCCTGCTACTCACTCATATAAAGGGCGACTCTCTGTCTTTGCTATCCCTGCCTGTCCTTTCTAAAAATCCTGTATCCATTCATAGCAGCACTCCAGTCATGTGAGCTAACCCATCACCTCACTTCAGCCCTGTTTTATTGATTATGTACTCTCTCCTGTCCACATCATCGTGTCCCCTTTGCTTGCCAGCCCTGTTCACCACTTCCTCATTTGGGTGTTGGTCAGATGATTTCGGGGATGTGGACGAACAAACTGCCCAACTGTGTTCCCTATACAAAACAGTAGCAAAACATCTATGCAAAACATCTCAGGCTCACCAAATGCAATGCAGATCAGAGCTACAGCAAAGCCAAACCCTTTGCAGTTACAACATTCTCTGAAAGTGTTAAGTACAGAACCAGTCAAGTCCAGGAGTAAAAAGAGCTCCTCCAAAAGAAACTCATAACACGTGGCAGGCAGGAGGTTTACTTCAGTTCTGGAGGTTTGAGTTGCCTCCAGTGTCTTCTCTGGTGGTCTCTCTGACTTCTGTCTTATCTGCTCTTTCTCTTCCTCAGACTATGGATTTTCCTTGCCAGGCAGTACCTATCTAGAGTAGGATCCTTTCAGACCAGTGGCAGTCCCCGCCCCTGACTTGCAGTTCTGGGGGAAAAAGCTCAAAGGTGCAGCAACAAAAAATACCAGGCTTCTGCTGGGTTGCCACCCTCTCCCACCGATCCCTACAACGTGGCAGACACCATGACGGATAAAAGCTGCTGTCAGATACTCAGAACAATCTCCTAATGCAGCTGCCTAAGCTGCATCACTCAATCCTTTGATCTTTAATTCTACCCTTAACCTGCTTGTCTTGACATCCACCTTACTGGTACGCAACACAAATGGCTCTGATGACAGTAATTTTAGAATAGCAGTTCCTTTAGAACATACCAGTGGAAGACATGATCTGCATTACTGTAGAACGCAGTCATTCCATAAAGATCGAAGTGCCAACACGCTAGGCAACACGTAGTCTTACGACACAAGACAGTTCCTGCCTGAAGACCTTATAATGTCTTCAAAAAGATACATCAGGCAAGCACAGAGGGTCACATTTTTATCCTCCATTTTACAGATGAGGAACTAAATTCATGGCTAAGATCACAGGAAGTCCTTAGGAGAAAGAGGAGAGACATCCTGCCTTCTGGGATTGTTGTGACGTTATCTATCTAGCAAGAACACACTCCTTAGTGAAGTAAGGTGAAAAATGCAGAACTTTAGGACTGTACCCCAAGACCAGCTGCCCCATCCACAGCCAAGAAGTAAAAGTAATAATGTTTCCTACACATACCTCAAACTCCAGATAGTGGTCCTTCAGTTTGTAATCATCTACTTCCTTGCCCTTGAGCTTCTTGTCAGGAGGATAGGAGCGATGTTCTGCAAGCTCAGTGGAGATTTGCTTCAGCTTAGCTTCATGGGACTTCAGCTGCTCATCCTTCAGAAACACATTAAGCACTTAAATGACAGAATCTAAAATATTCAGTAAGCCAACAAAAATAGAGAGATCCCTATACCATAATACCGAGTACGTTCTTTTACTTCCTCTCTTCCTTTCTCTCCTTCTTTCCTTTAACAGATTTTAATTAGATTGATAAGGTCTGTTATCCCAGAGGTCTGTTCCCAGCAGCTCTCTCAAAGGCACCCAAGCAAAGTGGCCAAGTTTGCAGAAAAACTCAGCAACTAGCAGATGCCACCGGGAAGGATAGCAAACCTGTCATCCCTTGCCTTGCTGAGAGCAACGGAAGCAGCTTGCTGCAGAGCATTACTGACAACATGACACTTCTGCTCTAATACATTTTTTGGCAAATTAATTAATGCTGTCGTGTATGCAGTCTGACCAAGGGCAGAATGAGACAGGCGAAGACCTTGCCTAAGGTCTTTGCAATGTAGAAGTAGTTCCTTCCAGGATAGAAAAGACATGGAGCCAGGGTCCTTCCTCCCATTTCTGCACTACCAAGCACACTTTGGTCTGTGGTTACCATTTGTTCAGAACAATACAATGCATCCAGAAGAGGAAGGGCTGTCCAGTCCCCTAAAGGTATCTCGTTTTGCTAAGCCATTACCAGTTTTTATCCCACTGTGCAGCTGGAGAAAGTGAGGACCTGCTACTCCTCCTTTCTAGGCAATTTCCTTTATCATAATCCCAGGCCCACTCACTTCCTCCAGTCCATCTGTCAGCTAACCTTCCCTCAGCTCAGAAGGTTTCCAACTCCTGCTGCAAGGCCTTCTGGCCATTTCTAGGCATGGATCTGAAATTACGTTTGAATTAGGTAAGTCCAAAATAACAGACATGATCATGCAGATCTCAGTGACTTAAGAGTCATAACAGCAGGTAGGACCCAGCTCAGATCCTGCATGTGTACCTAGCCTCAAAGGAGGCGATAGCTGCCAACAGTTGTCCCCCACTGAAGTGACTGCACAGCTTGCAACTTCAAGCCTAACTCAGATGTGCCTGCACTGCCCTCTGAGTCGCACCAGGGACTGAGCCTCTCAGCTCACTGAGCTGGAGCTGCGGAAAAGCGCAGAAAGGGGGAAAACTTCTACAGAGGATGGTAGCTGAGCCCCAGCTAATCCTGTGCTTCAACTCTTTCGCAAAAAAAATGAAGAAAGAAATGCAGGATAATTCGTCTCTGCCTTTACATGGTAGGGCTCAAACCACTTGCTATCGGCTGCCAAAAATTCTTGTTGCTGTTAGTATCTACCCTCAATCTGCTTGTTTGCTCCTTTAGTGCCCAAACCCTCTTTACGCTGTGCTGAACCCTGGATCCCAGTGATATCCTCCTGTGGTGTGTTCTACAGCCTGATGACAGGAGGTCTTTGAGCAGCTATTAATTTGGCACTCGTCATTTCCACGGCAGCAGCCCTTTGGAGCTTTCGTGTGTGTGTGCACATTTTCAGATAAAAGAGGAAAAAAACCCCCAAAAACAAATGCTAGTACATCTTTTCTAGACTGGTTAGTTCCTTTATATGTAGTTTTGTTACATCTCTCTTTGCCTGGACTAACCAAGATCAGACACTGATCTGCTTTTGAAAGCAACCCTGGTGCAATGATCTTGCACAACTTGTCATGTCCAACTTCCCTCTCTTGCCAGTGTTAGCTTCTCACTGCATCCCGACTTCTGCCTGACCAGGAACAGGCCCTTTGAAGCAGTACTGTCGATCATGATTCAGCCCACAAAATCCTAAACAGCAACCACAGGGATTTGACAATTCGTATTTTTTGTCTGCCAAATGAGAAGCAGCCTGCTGGCAGCTTTTCCACACTGACAGATAAAAGTAGACATGTTTCTGCTTGCCTTTGAATTTATCTGCTTTGAACACTTAACATTCTTCTGCCTTTAGCTAAAACAGCTTATCTTATTCCACTTTTCGTGTCTCCCCTTCTTTGAGACACAAACAACAGGGCTGTGTTCTACTTTTTTTTTTCCTTTCCAGATTAAATGGAAACGATGAGACTAGGAAACAATGTGCTAAATGGAACAATCACACACAACAATGATGAGTAAAAAAGCTTTTTTTGGTGACTAGGGGTAAATTATTGAAGTCCCGTACAATATTTTAAGAAAGTATGCATGTGCAAAAGCTAAAACCACTAGGATGAGACGTTAGTATTACTCTGTATGAGACAGGTTTGAAACTTTAACCCAGAATAGAAGATGCAAAGTCGGTCACCACATTGTAAGAAAAAAGGCTACTGCCACAGAGAGGGAAAAAGCAGGGGTGACATAAAAAACCCACCCCCGTAGAGAAATGCATATTATGAGATAGCAGTTTCTAAGGAGTGTTGCTAAGCTATGAAGATGGCAAAAAAAAATGCATGTAAGAAGCAATCATAGAATCATAGAATCATTAACGTCGGAAGAGACCTCCAGGATCATCTAGTCCAACCATCCCCCCACCACCTATTACCCACTAAACCACGTCCCTAAGTACCACATCTAACCTTTCCTTAAACACCCTCAGGGATGGTGACTCCACCACCTCCCTGGGCAACCCGTTCCAATGCCCGACCACCCTTTCAGAGAAGAAATTTCTCCTCATCTCCAACCTAAACTTCCCCTGGCGCAACTTGCAGCCGTTCCCCCTTGTCCTGTCACTAGTTATCTGAGAGAAGAGGCCAACCCCCAGCTTGCCACAACTTCCTTTCAGGTAGTTGCAGAGGGCAATAAGGTCTGCCCTGAGCCTCCTGTTCTCCAGACTAAACAGTCCCTGTTCCCTCAGCTGCTCCTCATCAGACCTGTGCTCCAGACCCTTCACCAGCTTCATTGCCCTTCTCTGGACATGCTCCAGGGCCTCGATGTCTTTCTTGCGGTGAGGGGCCCAAAACTGGACACAGTAGTCGAGGTGCGGCCTCACCAGGGCTGAGTACAGGGGGACGATCACCTCCCTGCTCCTGCTGGCTACACTATTCCTGATACAGGCCAGGATGCCAGCATGGGCAGATGACTTTAGAAACTACAAGGGATATGTACATTCACAAAGTATACACCTAGGATTGACATCTATCAACTCTGCCACTCTGTCAACCTGATCAACACAATCAACATCATGTTCCTTCCAGTGCAGGAGGAATTGCAGGCATGCATCACAGTTCTCAAAGTACACACAGCTATGAGCGCAAGTTTCAGACACAGCCAGTCTGAAACAAGCAAAAGTAGGTGTTCTTTTCATGCAACAAGTAGTAGAGCTGTGAAACTCCCTGCCACAGGAAGTTGGGGAAGTTAAAAGCATACATGATCACAAGGGGAGACCAAAGACGTTCATGTAAGACTCAGTTTATAAATAGACATTTAACAGGACATCCCTGAACTGATAAGGGTTGGAGGCTGGAAAAGTATTGTGGGAGAAATGTAACTGATGCTTGCCTGATGCATTAGCTTTCACCTTTTATTGCCCCAATATGCCAAAGACCAGGAGTATGTTCATTTCTTCTGAAATGACTGGCAATAAACACTCAAATTCAGAAAACCACCGGTCAGTCAGTATTTGAAATGTCCTCTGCAGAGCCATAACCACAGGATTATATATCTATACCCAGTACTAGGAACGCTGGTGATTATTTCTTTTGTTCAAAAATACACAACAATTGTAATCAAGTCTGCTCCTTCTCCTCCTCCACTTCAAATCTTGGATCAGGAAACAAGCAGAGATTTACTGTGCAAACCACAAAACAATGCCAAGGACCACTGTCCAGTCTCCAGCTATCCAGAGAAATTGCCACCACCTACCCTGTGTATAAAAACAGCTTACCTGAGATAGCTTCGTTGTGGTGGCTGGCAGTAGTGGGCGACTGAACTTCTTCTGAGAGCCAATTGCTGCTGGAAATGGTGGTGCAGAGAAGACAGCAGCCACACAGTTAATCTTATTGATCCAGGTCTGCATTTCTTCTTGGCTCCTGGCGAAGAAATACATATTAAACACACGTTGAATCAGCCTCCTCCACCTCTTTCCAACCCCATCAATGGCACTTTAAAAGCGAAAATACTCAGAACTGGACAAGTCTTAGAGTCTGCTCAGTCTTCTGGTCTCTCTTTACAAGGAGTTAGTGTCAGGTATCTCAGTCAGAGGCTGGCTTGTGATTAGATCTGTAACTCACCCTAGCACAAAACTTTTCCTAATCCAATCCAAATGACACAGGTAACAGAGCCAACCAATGCCATGATTCAGACATATGTCCTAAGGTCTCAGCTGCACTGGTCACCACAGATCTCTACGAGGTTTCACATGGATCTCAGTAGAAAAGGGCCCATGGGGAAGACATGCACAGGTTTTTAGTGTCAGAAGCAACAGGCATCTGTTCTGTCTGGATATCACAGCCTGAAGAACTTAATAAAATTATTCTTGTATTAAGCAGTAACTTTGTTTCTGACCAAGGCGTATCTTCTAGAAAGACATCCGCCTAGGACCTGATGACATCAGGAGACAGACAATCCAAGATTGCCTTTGGTCATTTGTTTCAATGATTAATCACTCTGACTGTTAGAAGTTTGTGCCTTGCTTCCAAATTGAATTTTCTGTGGCTTCAGCTTCCAGCTGCTGCATCTTATTATGCCTTTCTCAGCTAGATTAAAAAGCCTCTTAAAACCTGATGTTTCTTTCTCATGAACTACTTGTGCACTCTAATCACATCACTACTTAATCTTATTTCTGATCAAATAAACAGATTGAACCTCTTATGCCTCTGCTTTAACCTGCCCAGGCATGAATATACCTCTCTGTCAGCACTGCTTTCTTTCCTCAATGATTGGCACAAATCAGAAGAAAGCACTTACTGGGCTTGGAAAAGCAGGACCCTCCAATCTGCTGTTTTAAGCTTGAGGACATTGGGTTTCTTCTCATAGTCTGTTGCCTTGGATGCCAGTGCATGATGCACGCTAACTGCATTCTTCAGATCATCCTCCGACAAAGCCTTTTCTGGCTTATATTCATCCTGCAGGAGTTAACAGGGGAAAAATGGCAACTTATTTCTCCATATCCTACTCCTTTTTCCTTAACCTGGGGGAAAACCTTGTTCCATAGTCACATGAACTGAATGCAATCTGACTTGAGCACTTGTGGTTTCCACTGCCTTTAGCATCTTTTCCTTTATCTTTCTCTCTCTTCTTTGATCTCTTTGCAAGGGAGAGAAGTAGTTCCACTACCTGCTTGACAGGAAGAGGGATAAACAGGGAGTACTTGACTAACACAACAGCTGTGGACTATTTGTCTTCATTTCAGGAACCCTTCACAGCCAGCTCCCCACCTCCATTGCTCAGCTGCTGGTTCCTGCTTGGTTCTTAGCCTCCACTGCTCAATTTTTATTTTTCTCTAACAACTACCTTTGTATGTTCTCCTAGGCAGACCTTCACACAATGGAGAAACCTCCTTATCAGTCTCCACTGATAAATCAGATCTAGCAACCTCCTTTACATGTCTCTGCTCAGGGTCTGTGAACGGCAAGCATAGTACCGCCTGGGTTTTTGACACAACAACAGGACCACTTGTAACACCAAGTGACAGAAGCAGGGAGTCAAACTCCTCTGTGTTGCACATATCGACCTGGGAGCAGTCTTTGATCTCAGAAGCGACAGAAGCTGGATGAGGGCACAATTATGGTGTAGCCACAAGTTCAGCTTAAAGCCCACCTGACTTAGGAAAGCTAGGAGCTTTTACAAGGAAAAGTCACTTGCCAGCAATGCTACATTACGCAAAGCTTATGAAGGAGAGAGCAAAGCAGTCTGCAATTGACTCCATTTCTCCCCCTTAGTACATTACAGAAATCAGTCTCATCTGAAACACCCACCAAGGGAGGGGGTGTGAAGGCAGCAAAACAGAACAATAATTCCCTGGAGGCGTGATAACTATCGATCCCTCCACTTGAACACAAGAGTTACGAGATGGGGTTTAGCAGTCAACAGAGTGCAGGACGCAGAGCATGTGCAGGGACAGCACTACCTTCAACACCCAGAGAGGCACCCACTCTGGAGAAGAGCTGGTTAACGTGCATCCATTAGTTTACAGGGCTCATCTGGCAGTACACAGACCAGGGTTGCAGCCAGAGGCAACTACACTGTTGCTGAAGGCATCTGTGCTCTCAGCCAGGCTAGGTTTGGTCAGTGTTCTCCAGGATGAGTTTCAATGGATGAGGGGTCACCAGCTGTGGAGACCACCTCCCAAAGCGTTCTGCTCCTCTGCCATGTCTCATCCTTCTTCATAGAGGTCCAGTTAGTGCAGGCCCAGAACTTTCTGCTGCTCAGACACTTCACTAGAGGAGATGCAGCTAATGAACACTACTATCACAGTGCCACCTCCACTTGGGACCAGACAAAGGTACAACCCACCACAGGTCTGGCAGGCCTAGCAGAAAGGCAGAGCACTGCTGCACAGATGACCAAAGGGTAACCTCCAACCTAAACAGCTGTGACATAAGGCATTTTCAAGGTCTGGTTCTACTTGTAGCCAAATGTCCTTGTCCTTGTCCTCTCTCATAGCCTGAGTCCAAGCAAGTTTTGGAGGGATCTCCATATCATGATGGACATTGCCTACTCCCACTTAGGGCACTCACTAAACCTTCTTCAAGGAAGATATGGAAAAGTCCCTAGCCGAAGGACAAGAACTGGAGGAGGCTGTCCAATGTGTGGCGCAACCCCACATTGAAGACAGAGATAGCAAGCCCCCAGGTCAAGCCCCTTCCTTCATAGGTTGAAAAGAGGATTTATTTGGTGGCAGTTTCAGGGTAAAGGAGTGGCTCCACTGCCCAGGGAAACTGCGAAAACTTCAGGGCCAGGAAATGAACTTAGGCAGGCCTTAGAAACATGATATTCTGGCTTTTCTCAAATTACTGCCTAGAGACAGTGTCAGCTATTGCCTTACAGCTTCCTCTCTGAGATACATCCAACATCCACAACCCGCTCTGGTGTCTAAACCTGTTCCAGAAGAACTCCACATTTGGGCAGTCCCAGAAGCAGTACTGGCTGAGAACCCCTCCTTACTGACAGAGAGCATTCACAATAATCCTCAGTAATCCCAACGGATCAGCTGGATGCAATCTACCTTGACAGCTGGGGCTCTCCCAGCTTCTCTAAAGGCACTGACCAGCATACCGGAAATGTCTCCATGTAGTTGGCCAGCCTCAGAGAAAGCTGCAAGAACGTGAATGTGCTGTTCAAAATTACTCCTTTAAGGCCTTCAACTCTTTTCAACTGGCAGGGAATGCTAGGGGAGCAGGAACATCCGTATGGTATCAAGGACAGCATGTGCTCTGATGTGCTGGTGTCAGCACACAGTTAAGCTGAAAGGGAAGGCGGCTCACTACAGTTAGACCAAGACAGTGGCAAGAAATATATGAGTAGTCAGAAAGGAACTGTGACCCCTCTATCAACTGAAGGCTGCACACAACACAATGACATGCTGAATTCATCTTTCTCACACTCCTGGAGAATGGCTTTCCCACATCCTGTTGACCCAGAGTCAGCATGTTTCTAAATCCGTTTTCGATAGATCAGAGAATAGCATTTGGCTTTTTATTGGGCTTGTTTAGTCTGGAGAAGAGGAGGCTTGGGGCAGACCTTATTGCCCTCTACAACTACCTGAAAGGAAGTTGTGGCGAGCTGGGGGTTGGCCTCTTCTCTCAGATAACTAGTGACAGGACAAGGGGGAACGGCTGCAAGTTGCGCCAGGGAAGGTTCAGGTTGGAGATAAGGAGAAAATTCTTCTCTGAAAGGGTGGTCGGGCATTGGAACGGGTTGCCCAGGGAGGTGGTGGAGTCACCATCCCTGAGGGTGTTTAAGGAAAGGTTAGATGTGGTACTTAGGGACGTGGTTTAGTGGGTAATAGGTGGTGGGGGGATGGTTGGACTAGATGATCCTTGAGGTCACTTCCAACCTTAATGATTCTATTCTATTCTATTCTATCAGTCAATGTACTATGGGTGGATATCTACACTTAGTTGTACATGACGGCTGCAAGAATGTCTTTCAGAAAGTCTCATCACCGAACACTTCACATCATTCTGGCCCTTCTCTATTTTTTCTTTTTTTTACATTTTAGTAGAGGAAACGCATTTGAGAAAAGTTATATAAAAACATCTGAAAGCCTGCAAGATTATAAAGTGCTGCATCAAAAAGCAAAGACGTTGCACACTTCACAGAAGAGTTCGAACAAAACACGAGGGTTCATGTCCTGTACTGCTTGCCCAGAAGCAATTTCTAGCAAAGAAGTGAAGTCAGCCTTACACCCTCTCCATATCAACCTCTCTTCTGCACACACATCACATCCAATGTCAGTCTAGTGAACAGATGTTCTGTCAAACTCCTACTATGCAATTTCCTTTTGCTATGAACATGGGGCAGAAAATTAACCTTGGCTTGAGGACGCCCAGAGACAGGCTAACGTCCCAAACATGTCAAACCTTTCATTTTATGTAATATGGTGCAGGTATGTTTAGTTGGCTAATAGTGAATGCTTCCACCAAGCCCATCCAGTTGCCTCTGTGTTCATTAATTTAGAAACCATCTCTCTTACATCATTCATTTAAAAATAAAACAATATGCAGCACAGGAATTAGCACTGGAACTGTTCCAATGGAAAAAATAAAAATATGTTGGCACAGAGACAAGACTGCCCAGATAAACTCTCCAGTAAATCTCAAGTGACCACGATTTACAAACCACTCTCATACATGGACTTTGACATAAAACAAGGAGAACTGAACGGGTATGCAACCAGAATGACAGTAGAATTGGGATCACACTGTCTACTGGGGGAATCACAGCTGCTACAAACAATTAATATTTATATTACAGTAGTGTCTCGAGGGAACAGTTGAGTTATAGATAAACACAGAAAGCAATAGTGTAAAGGTTTGTACATGTGTTTTCGTGTATATAGGCCCTAGAACACTGAGATTTTTCTCTCTCCCTCTTGGGTAACACTCAGTGCAACGAAACCATCACAGGATGTTATGTCCAGAGATATATATAGATAACATACAGATAATGAGAGAAAGAGGGAAAAATATGTGTGTGCATATGTGAATGCACCCTGCCCTATAGCACTCCATAATCAGGAGAGAAGGCAGACAGAGACAAGGAAATCCTTTTCCCATGACTACTGCCAGAGCTATACATTTGTACAAAGAGATCAAGCTGTTTTAATACACTCCTGAACTTTCTAATATTAGGATAATTTCAATCTCCTGGTATTGCAAAAGGAAACAACAGCTCGGCAACTTCTACTACAACAGTTTGGCCTAGCTGTGTATTTTAAAACACCCTCAACTTCTGTGATACTGTGTCCCTAAAAGAGCAAAGTTTATTTCAGGGGTAAAGCAAATCCATCTGCTGGACCTTCTGTAGCAGAGGAGAAATCAGAGGATGTTTCACAGCTGCAGTATGAAGCACTGTGGCTGAGCAGGGGTCAGAGGCACCCTGGGGAGGCTCACAGCTGCCCCATCACTCTGGGAATGACTCACTGCCCACCAGGACCCTCCCTCAACCTTTGACAGCACTACAGTAGAAGTCTTGCTTGTCACTGTGCTACAGCAAGATGGCTTCAGTGCAAGTCTCTCTAGGACCAAATGGGAGAGTGCAGCTTTGCAGAGTAGCCACCCTGTAATCAGTGAATTTAAGTGCTGTGACAACTGCAAGACACACAAATAACAAATACGAACAAGAACTCCAGCAATGCATTTCATTCTGCAAAGACGCAGTCAGATGTGAAATTACTCTCTTGCTCTCCAAAGGATGGAGGGCGAGAGTGGGAAAAGCGACATTCTGTGCAAAATTTCCATGCTACATCAGCATATCTACATTTTGTCAAACAGAAACCATTTTAAACTAATATGCCAGTGATGCTTATAAAAGTACTTAATTGAGACTCTAAATTGGACAGCATATCCATTTCTTCCATTGAAAGCTTAATAATTCCCTCTTAAAGATCAAATAAGAAATTAATTAATGTGTTATGAACAAGGAGCCTTCTTATTTCATAGGGAACCACACAGTCTTTCCAGGTGAACACTAAAGGTGTCTCATTTCAGAGATCAAGGCAGGTGACTCCATTTCACCCAGGAAAGGGCAAGTACAAACCTGTCACGAAGGACACTTAAGTAAAATCTGAACCTGCTGCCAACAAGAGGATCAGAGGGAATGCTAAGCTGCTATTCAGCAGACTTGGTTCTGTTCTCTTGCACTGGCTTTCAGCCTGTCACGTCCAACTTTCAGCTCAAATCTACCCTCGCAACTGCAGATTTTTTTGTCCATTTCAGCCCCTCAAAAAGGTACCACACCCAGAGCATCCACCTTGTAAACCTCATGCTGTAAGAATGTGATTCAAACTACCCTCTTTCTTCTACTATCCAGGTAGGGTCCAATGAAATCAACAACTTCAGAAAGCACAGCAGGAGAGGAGGAAACAGCAGTATGCACTTGAACTTGTGCTCCTGATAGTTGAAAAACACAGTGGAAATGGAAAAAGGCTTTCAATGCAGGGTTATCTGGACAAACACCACTTATTTCATGAACATTTCACCTGCGCTGGGAGGCAAAAAAGCCTTAACAATGCACTTAGTTGCTACCATTTATTTGATTTTGACAGTTCTCTCATGTTGCATTTCACATTTCAAAAGAATAGTTAAAACTGTACTGTAGCTATTTAAGCTTGCACCAAAAAATTTGAAGGGTTTCAACTGACTTTTTTTTTTTTAAGACTTCTTGCTGTCAGGGAGCAAAGTTTGTTGGAAACCAGTGTCTCATCTTGCTTTGGAGGGTGGGAGGTGTGTTTGTGGAAAGTATCCTAGTATCCTTTTATCCTTCAGTTTTGCTGTAGAGAAGCAGCTTCAGATTCCTATCAAGGCCAAGCTGCTGTTCAATTGTTTTGCAGCTAGCCTTGCAGGCACTGCAGAAAAGTGTACTATGAAAAGATGGGAAAAGAGGACAGCCTTACAGGAGGGGAAGTCGTACATATGAAATGCAATGTTAAAAGCAGCCTAGAGGAATACAAGCAAGACACAGAGATGATGCTGTCTTTGCTGGTGAAGCTGGCTATGTTTTCAGCTGTGAGTGACAGTAATGGTATAAACTGGAATGGATAGAGTGCACATGTGGATGGGAACAATGGAATGGAATTTAAGGTGTGAAAAGGGAGAGGGTGTCAATGAAAAGAATCATGCCTGAATATGTGTGTAAACAGGGTGGGGGGCAAAGAGAGGCAGCTACACTGTGTGTTGGAAGGAAAGGAGCCTGGAGGTGGGCTGTGAGAGAGAGGAGGGTGCCTGCTGCTTTATTCCTCTTCAATTAGTTTCCAAAAGACAGTGATTTCCCATACCTTCTGCAAGTACAGGACCGTTCCCTTTAGTATGGCATAAAAGGTTTTCCAGCCTCGCTTTCCCCGGGGAGCTGCAAAGAAAACAAATGAAAACACATTTAACTCGGATCCATTTTTACACTTTGTCTAGGCAACAGGAGAGCTACACTAGTCCTGTGTTAAACCTACTTTGTACTCTCCTTTTCAAAGGACAATGCAACTCAGCACAGTGCCTGAACATACCTGCTGTATGAGAAAGTAATAAAACAACCCTGATGACAGCCCTGGACTGAATTGGAAGGGAACAGCAGCAATGCAGAAAGCAGGCCATAGACATCCAGTCTTCGTGCTCCTGCAACTAGGTGGACACTGACCCTACGGAGCTAGGTCTGAGCTCTGCACCTTGGCAGAGTTTAGAGAAGGAAGCACCGTTTTTCCATGTCACAGCAGGTTGGCAGGTACTGTTCGGGACCAATGGGACATTGCCCAGAAAGCGGTGCCTCTCAAGAGCATCCTTCCACCTTGACACTGCTGTGCATTTAAGTTGGCACCAAGTAGTCCGATGGCTACTTGGTTTCCTCCCCTCTTCCTGCAGCCTCAGAAGAAGCTGGAGAAAGGAGAGGAAAGCCAAACAAAACCCTAAGGAATAAATAAAAAAAAAAAATCACCCCACAAGAAACCTAAAGTCAGTTAGAGGTTGAAGAACATTAACAGAGACAAAATATCCAGCCCACAAATTCCTAGAAACAGGCAGTGGGGAGGGGAGGAGGGGTGGAAAAAGGGCGGGGGTGGTGGTGCGGGGAGGAGGTGGGTGGAAGAGAAGGAGAAATACACCATGAAGGCTCTGGTTTGAAATTCAGCTGCAACAGAAAGTGAAGGCACAGCCTGTATGGTCACAGTGCCAGAGAGCAGAAGCCTGCATTTAAGCTCACTCTCGAACAAGCACACACCACTGACAAGCGTCCACTCGCCTCTATACTGAAATTAATAACCCGTGCACAACTAAAGCAACCCATTCTCATCTGAAGGCAGCAAGTGATGGTGAAGAGGTTATTAGTCCCTTGTCCCAGAGGTTAATAATTCTCATCTCACACAACAGGCCTTATTTCTAATTGGCATTTGTTCAGTTCAGCTTCCAGTCATTAGCCCCTCATACGTCCTTCTCCTCTAGACTACTTAAGTGCTTTAGCACTCAGTGCTTCTTTTACCCCCTTCCTGAGAAAATACATATAGCATGCTAGCACGTCACTTCATTAGCAAACCTGCACAAGCTCATATCTGCCCTGCAACAACTCCATTAGGAAATAAAATATGAAAAGGTCTAAGTCACTTAAAAAAATTAATTTCATTTTATTTTCAACTAGAAAGTAAAAATTTTTCAAGTACTGCATGATGAGAGACAGATATCTAAGATGTACAGAAGCTTCTGAAAACATGGCACTAATTACTCATAAAAGGGTTATCCCCAAAATACCAAGATCCAATGTGCTGAATCATAAGCAATTTTGACTACTTAAAGAAATAATTTAATAAAGGCAACTAGATACAATTAATTATTAAGGTTAAATAAACAGAAGTTTAACAAAGAACCACTTATTCAGAGCATCCAGTCATCACAAAGAATGAGGTCAGTTTGATTTTGACATCTCTTGATTTAGTTGTCCAGCTGTAAGCCTCCAGCTTGAAAATACTGACCTCCAATTGCACCTTCTAAAATATACTAGCAAAACATGCAAACACCAAAGAGCTTAGCGCAGCTAGGACAGTTACTGGAAACCCATCACAACATCAAACTTTGGGATTCAGCCCAACAGTATGAACGATGAGTTCATCAGCAATGACTGGGAAAAATACTGATGCTCTGATTAGCCTCTACTGTTTCCAAGATCATCAATAGAAAACAAACAAATGAAGATGTCCAAACAACAAAACACACACAGGTGAATCAGAAGCCTATGATAATTAGCGCACCACAAATGAAGTAGGACAAGAAGGACAGACAATGACTAATGTAAGAAAGAGACACAACAGGACTATTACAAAGAAGGAGAAGGGAGGAACTGCATGGCATAAATTTGGCTATTACCAAAAGCTGCTGAACTTCACTGGGTATGTGACCCATGGCTGGGAAAATAGAAAAGGGAACAGTTACAGCATCTTCCAAGTAGTGATAAGGAACAGTCTTTCTTTAAAGACAGTCTGGGACAGGAGGAGAGATTTGAAACAATCTGATGTCACATAAGGAAAAGGAGAATTACCAAATTACTATGGAACAGCTACTGTAATTCACTTGAAATTGTTTTCTCTTCTGTAAACCATGACATTCATCTTCTTTTAGTACCAAGATTCACATTGCTTTGCTGTATCACTTTACTCATTATGTTCATGCATTAGAGTTGCTGCAAATGCAACTGAACATCGTAAATCCTGGCCTAATAGTGAGAGTGTGATAATCCAATTGCTGCGTTGTTTGTTACTGCCGCAATTTCTCCTAGTGAGGCAGCACTATTTGCCTTGAGAACCACACAGACTCGTAGTAAGTGGCATTGTGCAAAGATAACAAGAAAATGAGACATTAAGAGTGAAAGATACTCACTTTTCTTTCCATCCATATCTGCATGGCTTTTCCGAGCCAGAAATCCAGTTTTATACACAGCAGCATTGGGGTCATGAGGGATGTCCAGGAATGGGTTATTTGAGTTGCCAATTCGACTGACAGCCTTTGTCTGGCTCCCATTATCCTTTTCATCAGTACCATCTGAATGAGCCTTTTTTTTCTCTTCTTCATCCCTTAAAAATCAGTGAAAACCAAGCATGAACAAGGGACTGACCAGCAAAGTTTCATTTCAGTGATTTTTGCATGCTCCTTGTCAAAACATATCTCTGTCTTTATAGGGCCCCTATTTACGGAGAGACATAGACATGTGCCAAAACATAGTCCGATTTTAGCAAAGATTCAGTTTGACTGCTTCACCAGCACAGCACACAGCAGCCGGATTTTCAAAAAAGCCTGATTCCCTTTTACAGTCTCAAAAGACAGGATTTCAAGAGTGTTCTCTGTCCTCCAGCTTCACCTACTTTTAATTCCACTTATTTGGGCGCTAAAATGGGAAATAATTGTCTGCTCGGCTCTCCTGAAAAATCACCAATTTCTTCATGAGTTCACATGTATTTGAAAAGGATTAGATTACTACACATCGCTGTGGCTTACCCCTTAAGGTAGCATATGAAACACAGATTCTACCCCATTTTCTTTATTCTCCTCCACAGACTAGCATAAAAGTAGTAATTTAAAAATAAAAACTATACTAGGTGAATTATGTTACCTGTATTTTAGAAACAAAATGCTGCTCAAAATGTTACTTATTAGGGCAACGCATTCAACACAGCTCTCAGGGACAACAATGCAACCCATTTCAGTAAGCATTGCCCGAGTAATAAATGCCTTTTTGCTTGTCACAGCCAAAGGCAAAAAGGACTTGGCAACCTAGAAAACAAAAAGTGTCCATTACTAGAGTAGGATGAGAGTTTTCAGCAAACAACAGGCCACAGAACTGAGGTGGATGATGTGTCCGAAAGAACCACAGGTAACGTCAGATTACAGAGCAGCCCTGTGTCCTTGGAAGTCACCACACATTCCCCTCCAGGTGACTGGGAAAGGTGTGTCAGGGAGGAGGAAGGCTGTCACTGGAAAGTCAAGTCAATGTTTCTCCTAAGACCAGTACCTGATTAAGAAAAAATCATTATCACTTGAGTGTAATGATGGCTAATGGGAGGCGGACTTCAAGCTGCTGCATTGCACTGGAGCCAGATGATCAGCAGAGAGAGAAAGCTCAGGCAGAGGTCCCAATCACATGCACACATTCAAAGATGCACATTAGCAAGCCACATGTCAGTCCAAAAGCTCCCTTCGGGGCACACTGCAACCATGTTTGCTTATGGGAAGGACCATCCAAAGAAACTTCCTCCAAGAACTGCAGGCTAGAGCAACAATCTGTGTTACCCTGATCTCTGCTGAAATGGGGAATAACTTCTGGGGAGTACCTTAGTCTGAGGAGATACAAGGATAACTGACTGGTTTGACAGTAAGGAAACCAAATCCAGAGACACAGAGGCTTAATATAATGGACTCAGCAGTGCCAGGGAATGTTCCCAGGCATTTGACTTTGGTATGGTCTCAGCCCAGCACACTCCCAAACAATTTCCAGACACCATTTAGGAATCAGCACAGTCAAGGACTACCCCAACAGGCAGTACAGAGGCAAGCATCTTCTTTCGGAAGGTAAGACTTTTCAACAATATGGATACAGCTGCTATACATCAACATTTGGCCTGAGAGTCACACAAAGGTGCCAAACATTTGATTTAGTTGTAGAGATACAGCCAGTGTGGTGCACTATACTGTCATGGTGTTGTCTTGCAAGGTGTCCTGATTAAGAGGAACAAAACTTTTTACCTTAAAACCTGATTCCTGCAAAGGAGAGCAGCCCTTGCTCTCAGCTTATTGATACATGTTTGCCCACTCCAGAACAGAGACATCTGCAAAAAACTTTCTGTTGGTCAAAGCAATAAGGATTTCTTCATGCATGCTTTGGTTGAAGTCCTCTCCCAGTTGAGAAAATGTAGGAATTTCTGACAATTTTGATTGTCCTTATGTCTACCACACTCACTAGCTGCCCGCAAGTCTGGACCATTGTGTGATGTGTTTCTTAGATACATGTCCATTCCAGCAGCAAATTCTCTCAACACAAGTACCTAATCCGCCTAAAATCTCTCACAGGGCACAAGCACTTGGGTTGACTTGCAAATTCTGGAATCTCAGTCAAGGACACAGTGGATTTCTCCTTGTCAGCAGAGACCTACTGCAGTAAATGGCTTAGCATTTTTTTTTCAATAAGCTATCTCCTTTGGAGCTATGGAAATGAATTATCTTACACCAATCAACTGTCCTGTGGGAATGTACCAGTGCCCTTATCCAAGCAGCCACAGACGTTGAGATGAGCAGTCCTGGAGATCCTGAACACCACTAGTGCTGAGGGCTGTGCTCTCAAACTCAGCATCTCTGGGGCAGCTATGAAACAGAAGTTCTTCAAAAGACAAATACAGACAGGGCAGACAAGGACAAAATGTCTTGTCTGATCTTGAGTATGAAACACCAATGCAAATACCACCAGAGGATCTGGGACCCACTTCTTCAGATACTCCATGTTGCCTCAGTGGTCAAGCATAAGAAAAAAGCAGGACAATTGGGAGAAGTTTCCAAGTAGCAAAACAGTTCAGGTATTAGCCTTTCCTTACATATCCTTGAAAGCTAGGTGAATAGCTAAGTCCTGGATAGGTTTTAGCAAGGACTGAACAATTTGAGCTTACTCCTCACCAGACATTTAGAGTACAGTTGCAAGAAGGAAGAGCTGCAGAAAATTCAGCCGGCCTCTGGATACATACGCCTGAAAACTGATCTTTCACAGAATCACAGAATGGTAGGTATTGGAAGGGACCTCTGGAGATTATCTAGTTCAACGCCCCCAGCTAAAACAGGTTCACCTCAAGCAGGTTGCACAGGATTGTATCCAGGCAGGTTTTGAGTATCTCCAGAGTCCACAGCCTCTCTGGGCAGCCTGCTCCAGTGCTCTGGCACCCTCACAGTAAGGAAGTTTTTTCTCATCTTCAGATGGAACTTCCTATGCTCCAATTTGTGCCTGTTGTCCCTTGTCCTGTCACTGGGCACCACTGAGAAGAGTCTGGCCACACTCCCCTGACACCCACCCTTTAGATATTTATAAGCATTGATGAAATTCCCTCTCCGTCTTCTCTTCTCCAGGCCAAACAAACCCATCTCTCAGCCCTTCCTCATACGAGAGATTCCTCAGTACCTTTATCATCTTTGCAGACCTCCACTGGGCTCTCTCCAGTAGTTCCCTGTCTTTCTTGAACTGGGGTGCCCAGAACTGGACACAGAACTCCAGATGTGGCCTCACCACGGCTGAGTATAGTGGGCGGATAACCTCCTTCAACCTGCTGCCCACACTCTTCTTACCACACCATTGGTCTTCCTGGCCACGAGGGCACATTAGATCCCCCCCCAACTCTCCAGCCTGTCCAGGTCTCACTGAATGGCAGTGTCTATCAGCCACCCTCCCAGTTCAGTATCGTCAGCCAACTTGCTGTCCCTCATCCAGGTCATTGATTAGTATGTTGAACAAGACCAGACCCAATACTGACCCTTGGGCACACCACTATCTACAGGCCTCCAGCTAGACTCTGTGCTGCTTATCATAACCTTCTGCGCTCTGCCATTCAGCCAGTTCTCAATCCACCCCACTGTCCACTCATGTAACCCACACTTCCTAAGCTTGCCTGTGAGGATGTTATAGGGGACAGTGTCAAAAGCCTTGCTGAAGTCAAGGCAGGCAACATTTACTGCTCTCCCCTCATCTACCCAGCCAGTCATGCTGTCAGAGAAGGCTATCAGATTGATCAAGAATTATTTCGCCTTTGTGAATCCATGTTGAACACTCTCAATAACCTTCTCTTTCTCCACATGCTTAGAGATGACATCCAGAATGAGCTGTTCCATCACATTTGAAATCAAATTAATTTTTCTTCTTCAGCATAAAGCTGACACTGATCTGTGCAAAAGCCAGAGGATGAGAAATATCTACAAAACCTGGGCCATAATATTATAGACAATGGGATGTTAAGAGGCAAGCTAATTGATCTCTTTACCTCTAAGGCTGGATCTACTCTTCTTAACCCATTCTGGACAGAATAATCAGTTCAAAAAAACCTCCAAGGAAAGCACTTCCATATCTCAACCATGCAAATCTATTCCCTAGTTTAAAAGGCTTATTGCTAGAAAGCTTTTTTTAATGTTCAACCCAAACTTCGCTTGTTTGAAATTTAAGCCCATCCACAATAGGTGTGAAGAGTAATTCACTCTCTTCTCCTCTGTGACAGGCTTTACACACTGAAAAAAAATACACTCAGGTCTCCCTCCTCAGTGCTCCCTCTTCCACCTAAACTAACTCTGCTCATGTTCACATGATTTTGAATGCCTTTCGTCTTATTGGTGATGTCAGCGTTGAAGAACAAGAGTTTACCATTTGAGGATAAAAAAAATCTCATGGAAATACCAAGTCCCTCAGGGAAATTTAAGCAGTATGAGAAATTATGACACAATTATTGAGGCTACATGCACTTCTGGGTGGTTCCAGTGACCTCAGCACACTAAAAACAGGATGCGTTGCACTACTAACTGGATGAAACAGTACGTGGCTTCATTATAGTCAATAGGAACTTCTGCCAATTACGTCAGTGAGGTCCAATCACTACTTAGTGCTTCACTTGCTGTTCAAATAAGTTAACAGAGATCTAGAACTGTAAGCAAGAGAGAAATGTGACAAAAGACAGAATAATTGTATTTCTGATGTTTAGTTTTCCCTTCTTTCCCAGGACACTGAACAACAAAGCAGACAAGAGGACACAGCAAGCAAAGTAAATGGTATGCCAACTAAATGGCAGAACATTTTCTGGCAGTTCTATTGTGAAAAGCAACCAAAAAATTCGGGGGGCGCACTGCGGAATGTGCATTCAGGATCCATTTGGGGTAAATTGGAAGTCAGATCTGTTTATCTTACAGATCATGGTATGTGATTCTCTTTTAACCTTTTGGAGAACTTGTACCTGGAACTACTGCAGAAAAATAAGTGTAATGCAATTCTTTCTTTGAGAGCTATACTCATGCTTCCCTGTTCATAAAGGATAAATTAATACTTCCATACTCAAAGTCTCCCCCAGCACATCTGCTGATCAAGGGGGCCACTTCTCTTGACTATAAAATTGGAATCAATGGTAGACTGTTCTTTCTTGTGGGCTTTGGATTAGAGAGTAGTACTACTGGAAGTGGACAGCAAACCAGTTAGGATGATGACACACCTAGCTTCCAGCTAGTCAGATAAGGATCAGGTAGCAGTCTTCCCCCATCTTACACATCGATGTTACCCTCCCCTGCCTATGATTTACTGACAGTCATGTACTGCCAGGGAAACTCTTAAACTGTTGCTTATCTTGTAAGAGGGAGTCCTAGATTCTCAAAAAGATTCTGACTGGAGGAAAGGCATTCCTTCAACTTGCCAGCATTGCAAGGGAGCTTAGGCTAGGTTTTGCAGCTCTATTTCCACCTTTGCCTGACCTCCCACTTCTTCCCCTGTCAACTGGATCAGGGAAGCAAAGAGATATTCTTTGGAGAGTCCTTCCTCAGTCTCATCACAGCAAAACTGACCATGTTCCCTTTCTACCCACCCTTTTCTTCAGATCATGACAGGAAAGCAAGAAAGCTATGTGCCTTCTCCCTCTACCTCAGGCAGCCCTGGGGCTTATTGGGGTGATTACTTTACACCAACCACACATCTCTGTAAAAGTGAGGAGAGACATCTTCACATTCCCTCTTCCAGCCAGCACTCTCAGCCCTAAAGGTAAAGGCACAGCCTCTTAAGACTATGCCCAGAATGAGCTTTGTTTCACAGCACGAAAAGTCACATCAGTCACACTGTCACATCACTCCCAGCTATTTGTCCAAGTTTCAAACTGGAATGGACAATTGGCCACTTTAGGCATTCCACTGGGAGAAGGCACCATTGCACCCATATTCCAAAGCCTTATTTCAAGAGGATTCTCATTTCTTCCTTTTCCAGCCTGCTTGCAATTTTCCCCGAAACAATTCATTAGCAAGGGATACGGACTGAACTATGTAAATGCCAAAGCAGTTACTACCTATACAGGAGTAAGCTATCTCATAAATCACCTTGACTGAAGTTCATGGGAGCAGAGCCAGGCATGAGCCAGTTCCCACCTGGAGGCTTCCCAAGTGTATTAGACACGGTATGGTCTCTTGCCAAGAGCTGGAAAAAATTCTAACATTGAGGAAGTTACGTGATGGATTCTGCTGGGTCTGAAGTACCTGTGAGAGAGCGTCTTGCAAACAACTCTTGTGTTGTGACATGTAAGATTCAGAAATGTCTCCCACCATGCTTCTTAAGAGGCTGATGAAAAATGGCACTTCTTGGTGATTCACTCTTATCTAACATACTTTTGAAGAGGGGCTGCACAGGATCAGCAGCCCTTGTAAGTGAGGACGTATACCCTGAGAAGAAATTCACTTGCAGATGATGAACTTAAAACAAGGAAGATCAGAAGCCAATGGGCCTGCAAGACCTATGGCAGTTGTTCAGAATTCCGTCACAAAAGGTGCAGGAGCGTGCAGGCCAGGCATACATTGTTCTCAAGAACATGAGGTTTCAGATACGTAAATATACACAGGTAAAAGCCTTATACAGCCAAAACAGATAAAAGACATCATTCCTTTATTATATATCAAAATCCACTGTTCTGCAAGCAGCAAAACACAAAGCAGACCCTTCCACTCTTTGCTGGCAGACCTAAGCCATATAAAACCTCAGCACAGAGAAATGGCAATTTAACTCAATCAGAAATTGAAGCTCTTTCTTGTCTGCAGTATTTCCACAGTTAACAAGTGTTAGCCTGTTCAAAGAAGGTAAGGACAGGGGAAATCAGACTTTGTTCAATTTATCATCTTTCATATTAGGTTGTTGTCAAGTTATCCATAGTTAATCAGGAGACAAACCAAGAAAATAAACCAACAGCAGGAAACTCAATCCAAGACGTGTGTTTCTATCCAGTGGTTCTGACACAATGTACCAAAAGATAAAGGGAGAAGTCAACTTCTGTTTTATTTATGCAGTCATAGAACAATGGAGGATTTAATTTCTCTCTTTTCAGGCTGAAGTTTCCTACTAAATGAAATGTCCTCTTTCCTTACAAATGCAGTTGGCTGCTATCATTAACAACTCCCCTTGCTGGAGAAACAGATGAGGCACTATTGCCAGGTCATTCATTAACAGAAAAGCAAACTCATTACGTGCACTGGCTATCTTCTACAGGCTTTGGAGCCCACTCAGATGGTGATATAGGACGTATAAACAGCTTACTACACAGGTACTATTTTTAAACTCCTTTTTTCTACACAAGATACTTACACTGCCCATTCCAGCTTCTCATTCTTGATTGAATTGTAGAGGGCCTGCAAAGGGAGAGAAATGAGACATGATTATTTTTTGACCCCTGCTACACATACATTAATATGCTGAGGAAAATTACCTAATACCAGCAAGTGAGCTCTCTCTGAGGAAGTACCATATTTGCTCATGGTAACACAAAAGTCTTGAGTAGAAATCTCATCTAAGGAAAAAATATCAGAATGCAGGGTTTGAGATCACAGTCGTTTTCTCAAGCAGGTTTTTTGGTTTTCTGGTTTGAGGGTGTTTGTTTTTTTTAAAAAAAACCCTGCTAAGTTTGCAAAAGCCACCAGACTATAGCCTTGAAATTCAAAGTCCAATTTAATTCCTGATAGTCAGTGAGATCTTTTTGTCACTGACTTTAATCAGGCCATGATTTCACCATATGGGCTTACCTGTAAAACTACGCCAGAAGAGCTATCCAAAGCCCCTGAGCCTCGCAGACACCTGAATGCTTCCCCAGACACACACCCAAACATAAACACATTCCACTTCTAAGTGCAAACCAGAAAATGAACGATAAGCAGCTCCTGTGCTCGAAGATCAATGTGTTGGACTTCTGCCTGCTAACATCGCTACTCTTTCAACTCACAGGAAAGATGCCAGTAGGTTTGACACTAAAGGATATAATTCTGTTGTTGACACTAGCCTGCAAAGAAAAGGGTCTGGAGGCTGTCTTAAGCGTGGCTGGATATTAGACAGTTGGGATGGATTTCTTTTCAGAGGGAGTAGGTACTTCACTTGGATAGGCATGTCTCATTTCAGCCCTCCAGTAGGTGACGCATACAATGGATAAATGCCTGCTATTACTACAAGCTAATGGAGTTCTTTCAAATAGGCCACTTGAGTCAAGTGAAGTATTTTGGTATGGAATGTCCCTGATTCTCACATTTATAATCCACATTTGTAATTTACCTTATATACATAGCTAGATTTACTCCCTCTGGCACATAACTCCTACACAGTCTCAAAATATGTTAACGTGTAGAAGAACTGTTGATGCACATGATTACCAAAAAGTAGCACATCAAGTATGAACAAGCCTGAAATTCACATACTATAATAGCTACAACATGCTCAACAGAAACACTAGCGTTTAAATAGCCTTAACTCTGACCCAAAATAAAAATAATTTGGAAAATTGAAGAGTTGAAACTAGACCTGTGCATATGCCACTGAACTTGCAATGAGAATCCCATGAGCATATCCCAGTGCTTGTCCTGTGATCCACTGGCTCCTTTCCAAATCTTGTGCAGAATATTTGAAGATCCTTAATATTCAGCTCTGTGAAAATCTGGCTCGATTGAACCATACGCAAGCACATCAAACATACTGGTACAACTGGCCTCGGGCTGGTGCTACACATGCAGCAACTTTTAGTCCTCGTGTACCATAAAACTAGGTTTCTCAGAGTGACAGAACAGATACGACCATCAGGAGGAATCACCCCAAATCCTACTTACACTGAGCTAGGAGAGAGAGGTCCCTACCGCTAACAGGGCTTTGCAGCGCTACTCACAGCAATACAATGAAATATGTCCAACTCTGGAGTTTTCACTGTCTATTTCTATTTATCCCGTCTTATCTAAACTTGTATAACGAGCTCTGATCCAAAGGCAAACAGCCCAACAAAAGTGAAAGAAAGGGCACTGCTGGCAGTTTGTAGGCACTTTGCTTAATTTTCAGGTGAGAACTATCAAGAGATTTTTAGACCACCCTGCAGAAAGAAAGTGAAAGAAAAGGCTAACATTTCTCCCGCCATGCAGCCAGCAGTCCAGTAGAATTAGATGCACCTCCATTTTTCTGCACAAGCTGATGCTGACAATCATTCCCTGGGGTCACCCCATATTTTCTATTAAAAGCCACTAACTTACTAATGATTTGGCCAAAGCCCCCTTCTTACTCTGTGACTTGTCCTTTTCTTCCTACTATGACTAAAATATTCTCTTACATCTTGAGCCAGAAAACTACTTCCACATATAATGCAGAGAGGCTGCATTTTTTTCTTAGGTGCCTCCCCATTTTTTCAGAAGCAGCATTTTTTTCCCCAGGTGGTTGGATGAGATTTCGAAACACAGCGAAAACCTGGCCTGGGGTATCACAAATGGTTTTTGCTGCTCTCTAGCCCAAATGCCTACAAGACTGGGTCACGACCTCTGAAAATGAACATCTGCCCTGTGCAGTACTGCTTTTTATGGGATTTTGCTGCTAAAGAAGTCTCTAGAGATTACTACAGCCAAAGAGCAGGACATACAAAAGCAGTACTCCAGATTGGTGCGGGAACAACAAATGCCCCAGGCTTTTGCCTTGTGGAAAGTGACATGTGTTTGTCCCGATCTTTACTAATGAGCCAGACTCCATCTTCCTTCTCTAGGGAGTAACAGACACCAACCCAGTCATATGGCGTACATCTGACGAAGGACACAGTGTCCCCCACAGAGCATCACATACAGCTTCTCAGAAAGTCTCTGCTATTTACAAAAATGAAAGAGAAAACCCTAGAGAGTATCCACAGCCTGGGCAGCTGTACACAGGGCATGATCAGTGTGTCTACCAAGCGTGTTCAGTGAGAACTCAGTGAGAAGACCTCTCAAGGGGTGGAGATACATGAGTTCTCATGCCTGCCCCCCAACCCACTGCTCTGGAAGAGGCTGCTGCTGGGCCACGCACTTGCTGCCATACTTACCAGTCTTTTAGTGCTGTTTTACGGTCCTTCTCCAAAGCAATTTATGCCTGAGGATTTTCCTGATATCTACTGGGCTCCCACATTATCTGGGGAAGAAAAATTTCCTCCTCCCATGTATTGCAACCAGTAGCAGACGTATAGAGATCAGCACTTGCTCTGTCATTTATTTCATGGCTGTTTCCCAAGGCCCTGATTCAGACAGCAGCTCTTTTCAACAAACATTTCTCCAGAGTATGATTAAATCAAACAAACTTGGAGACAAGCACTTAAACGCTTCACTAAATTGCAATAAAGCTGATCAGATATTATGGCAGGGACATGACTTTCACAGTACTTAACTAGCTGCAAGGGCAGGTTTTATTAAGTCATGTTTTCTCTCTGGGAAGGAAAAAACTCAAACCAACAAAACCCTCTGATTTAAAGCACTCTTACAGTTTGACAACAATCACAGCTTCTTACCTGCTAGCCTGGGAAGTGCTTGGCAAATTTGCTATCTAAGCCAGAAAACTAGAGGCTGGACCACAGCAGGGAATGCCAGAACAAATACTGCATGGGTCTCATCTTCCAATCTGGACCAATACCACCTTCTGCCTCTCTTGGCATCCAAGGCTACTGCAGGAAGGATCCAAATCCCCAGCTACCGACTGCTCGGCAGCATCCAACTTCCCTGCTTCAATTCTTAAGCTCTATTGCTCCGACTGCAAAAACCTACTCCTTACAGCTTTCCCTTTTTATGAGAATTGCTGATCTCTGAGCCCAACAAACCTGAGGCCCAGCACTGCTCTAAACTCCCTGGATAAACAAATGCAGTTTTGAAGGGAGAATAAGATAAATTAACTGCTGCATAAAGCAGAATAGCAGGCAACATCCTAGACAGCATTGGAGTTAAAATAATGAAGGTGTTTCCTACAGCTCCAATATGACCCTAGCAGACTGCAATACAAAAAAAAAAAGGGATTTCCTATGTATTTGTGCGATTTGTTTGTATTTGTTCATGAACTGGGCAAAAAAGCCTTACATTTTCTTTTATACGTGGAAGCCTGTAACTCTGTAAGAAGCTGCTGAATTCCATCCCCATTTTCCCTTTGGTAAGCAGGTAGGTCAACTAAAAATCCAGGTTTTCACAAGCTCTCACCAGCTGGTACTTTTATTCCAACTGGAAAGAGAAGCAAAACTATGCAGGGCATGCTTCAAAAAACCCCTGTCTATTTTACAAAGCTGCCAAGAAAAAAGGTCACTCACCATCCTCACCTCCCTCAAAACCTTGTCACATGCATGAAACCATTGGACCCCTTTGAACAGGCTGCTCTCGGCACCTGCCAACCGCCTGCTGTGCTCTGACTCAGCCCCTGCATGCAGAAGCAGTGAACAAAAGAAAGGCACAACCAGGTGTGCACACAGTGACAAAGATGTAAGAAATTACCCCGATAGTTCTCTTGATAAATCATCTAGGTAACAAGTAGGCACAGGGTCCACAAAGCCTGGCCAGCAGGGTGAAAGAGATCCGGGGGCACTGTGTGAGCCCTTCTCTCAAAAGGCAACACAGGGCTGGCTCTTGAAGGAGACTACTGACTTTCTACACACTAGCCCATCCAGAAAAGCCTGCCCAGAGGGAAAGGAATTCACTGTACATATTTTCTTATACCTGCTCCATGCATAAAAGAGAAGAACTCAAAAATATGTGCCATGAGCAGGGAAACAGGCAAGACCAATAACAAGTTCAGAGAGGTAGCAGGGATGGCCTAGACTGTCTGCTCCAGTTTTCGTTTTCCGGGCTCTCTGCTCATATCCAGTTTCACCCTGACTTCTGGAGTTGTTACTGGGGGAATGACCATGTGGCCATTACAGGACATACCCCAGGTGGATTCTGTAGCCCCTAGGACAGGGATGATCTTGTGCTTTCTGACCCAAGGCCCTTCCATCCTCCCCTGCAGCCACTGTCAGAAGCAGCCATGCCTGGGGACACTTCACCTCTGGCTGGTAGTGGCATGGTTGATCCCAGGTAGTCAAGGAAGCCCCAGACACACCTCCAGGCAAAGATGTGCTCAGTCTTTGCAGTCAGAAGTGAAGTTCAGCGTGTCCCCCTGTCACTCAGCAATGGTCCATTAGCTCTGCCCCTGGGACCACAGCAGTCAGCCACACACCAGCCCCAGCTCCCACCACAGGTGGTTTATTGGAGGAAAGAAAAACAACAGAAGTAGCAGGACCCTAGAAAAATAAAACAGTTTACAGAGGCAACAGATACCAGACACTGCAGGTGTGTGCAGGCTTGATGGGTGTTAATATGCCCCTCCTTTGGACCCGGGTGTGTCTCTGTGCCATTGCCTTCTGCCAGGTTTGGATGGGGTGCAACACATTGCTGTATACCATTCCCAGTTTGCAATTAGGTGATTACCTGATGGCTGGCCCAACCCCCCAGAACTGTTGCTTGCATACAGATCTACACTACTTCACCATCTCCTGTTCGCCACCCTCCCTCAAAATCCAGATCTTGACGTTTCCTCCTCTCCTCATGCACAGATCTGTAACACCTGGCAAGGCGAGGATAAAAGCTTCGATCACCGAGTGCCTGTAGTTCCTTGCCAGGCTCAAAGCCCACACGCCCCTGATGTCTCGTACATTTTCTTCCTTCTGACAAGGATGCAGCAAGGATGCCAGAAGAGTACCCCAAGAAGCCCAGGGGTTAGTGCACGGCACGGCACCTCTGCCGATACCACTCTCAGTTTCAAATTCCACTGGTTCATACAACAAACGTTCTTCTAACAAGCCAGCATAAATTATTCATATAACAGCACAGAGCTGTTCAGCAGCATATGGAACCGATGAATGTTGTTTTGGTGTGGGTGGAGATAGGGTTGATAGGAATGTTTTAGGGGGAAGGAAAGGAGATCATTTCACCCAGGGAATTTCAAGTGCGTCACCAACTGGAGGAGAACATTTCTAAGAGAAACTCCTCTGTTAAAAATCTGGTTTGTATGGAGAAAAGGGGGGAGGAGAAGAAAGAAAAAAGGAAGGAAAGATTGTGCCAGATATATCATCATAAAGCAGAAAAGGATGGTTAGCTGGGGCTCCTGAAAGCCAAGAAATTAATGCCACACAAGAAATACATCCTCTGTAAAACTGATACGTGGGGGTGGCTAGAAAAGATTTGTTCTGTACTTGCTGGAGCATTTAATCAGTGTTACTGGTAAAGACAGCATACTGAATTATTATAAGGGAACAGAGAAAAGGCTAGAGAAGTGTTTCTTGATAGAGGAGCACGTCCATAGCCTATTTCAGAAACTGTTTTACTGGCCCTGTGCATTTGCAGGCAGGACAAGCACAGGTACTCTGCAATTCAGTCCATGGCTGCGGGAAAACAGTCTGTTGGGAGGAGAGACTGCTGAGCATGCCGAGTCCCACAGATGATTCTAAGGTCCTCTAACTCACCTTGCATGCAGCCTGTGTTTGAGTCTACTCTCCTGGGGACCAACAGTACACCAATTCACAGCATCCCTTTCCCAGGTTCTCCTGTCGGCCTGAGGCTGCGATATCCACCTATAATACACACCGGCATGCATCATCTAGGGGAGCCTCTATATGTATGGATGCATGTGTGCATGTATGTGTGCGCAGAAGCACTATCTGATGTTTTTCAAGCAGATGATGGGTCCTTGGGCTACTTTCCTTGACACTGGCAGCAGGCAGACCTCATATGTGGGCACCATATTGGTGCCTTGTTCATACTGGCTAGAACACGAAGATATATAATACTCTCTAACTCAGCAAAATAGGCTGAGTCACATAAGTGCGAAATATGAGAGGAGTATGCTTCTGAGGCACAAATGGGTTAAACCTATCTCCTGTCCTAAGTCAGCTGAAGCAGTCATAAAAACAGGTCTTGAGCATTGTAATCACATTGTACGGGGAGCAGATAAAACATAAAGTAGTGAAGACACAACGGGGGACACACACCCACGAAATATGGAAGTCTACAAATCAAGCCCTGCTTGAGAACGAGGGGATCCACTAGGCACCACTGTTCAGAAAGTCCAGGCTAGAACAGAAGACATTTCTTGGCAGGTGATGTAAAAGCATATATATGCAGACTTACACTGATAAAAAGACCTCCTTTGCCATGCTACACATTGGTAACAACTTCGAGGTCATTTCCACCAGCACAACAGAAGAGATCAAGCTCGAATATAAATCAGTTCTCTAAATCAATGAAATCTTAGCAAAATAGCTGGGCAGACAAAGAACAGAAGGGGAAACAGACATATGGAAAGAACAGGGCTGCCCAAAATCACAAGATCAACCAGTAGCAGAGCTGCTTGTCATCTTGTCAACTGGGCAGGCATCACTGATGGGCATGTAGGGATCTTCTTGTACCTCCATAACACAGCTTTTACAGCTCCACATACACAAATACCTTTGTATGAAATAAGGAAACAGCACTACAAACAAAAACAAAGCTGCATGATATGCCTCCCAACTTACTGAGCTAGGCAGGAGCAAAAGTGGATCTCTCTAACAGAACTACCTACAGCAGTCAGAAGGCAGAAAATGTGAATCACAGAGACAGATGAGCACTGAGCATTCATTACTGCAGTAGATAAAACTATCTGCGTCAGATACCATCCCTGGAAGAAAGCTCCTGCCCCAAGGACAGTACACCATGCATACACAGTGGACACAAAGCCTGGGAGAGGGAACAGAAGTACAAGGATTAAGTGATACATCAAATGTCGAAAGATTTGAGTTTCTGCCATATGCAGAGACTTTCTGTACATAAATCCCCCCACTTAATGCCTCACAATTATTCCCATGCCTAGGGTGAAAGTGATCACAAGGGCAGGGTCCCAGAGCACCTGCAAGATGCACCCTTTACTTTGGCATTTGCTGGAGTAGCAGATACTGCATCAGCAACAGCCTGAGTATGATGGCCATGCTATTTCTCTGCCACTACATTAGCAGTACACTATTTCTTAGTTACTGTCAATAAGACTCTCAAAACAGAGGTTCCTGAAACTGGACTGAATGAAATACTTCATTTATTTCTAAATGCATTACTCTGTGATTAAAGCTCTGCAGCTGAGGCTCTGAAATACCATACAACCCGTAAGCCGGCAGAGAGTGATCTGCTAGGAACTACTGTGCAGCACTGGGATCTTTTCATCTTAGCAGGGGAGGTTTCTCTCAGGACAGATAGGAGATTTAGGGAAGGGACAGTACAGGAAGATTCACGCATGTGCCTGCTTGTTTGCATGCAAAAGGGACACAAGACAGTTAAATGCCTTTGTCTGATGCTCTGAAATATTTCAGCCTCATTCTACACACTTTTGCAAATGGTTATGTCTTCTAATCCCAAGGCAGAATCAATTGACAGCAGGAATGAAATTAGAGGCATATTTGGTCACTGCATGAAGTTCACCAAGCCTTGGAGACAGAGAGCACCTTTGGGAGGGAGACGGCTATTAAAGCTCTTGCCAGGGGTTTCCAGGTGCCTCGGTTATTGAGCGGGAGCAAGGAATGAGGAAAAAAGCGATACTGCATGGAGTGGGGGTTGTTTGCCTAGGAACTGAACAACTGAGCTGGGAGAGGAGATGCTGCACGCAGCCACTGTAGCAGCTGGGTATAGCCTGTGCTACCGACCGCTGCAATACACTAATGTATTCCTGTGAATGCACAAGTGATGCCTTCCTAATAAATACTTGATGGCAGTATTTAATCATGCATGCAAGGGAGATGATATTTTTACCTAGCACCCACACCTACTAAAACAGAGCTGTAGAGAAGGAGCAAAAATTATTTTTCTGTGGAAAATCCTTTCCATTAAACAGATAATCCCAAGGACATCACTTGTCAACTCCAGCACGTTTCCTGAGAGCAGAGCTCCAATTAGCATTCCCACTAGCAAGTTTTCACTGTTTACTATTGCACCAAGCTCAGTGACAGGGCATTCCTCTAAGACCTGATCACGATCACATACCAGACTTTTTTCACCTTCCCATCTCTCCTCAAGTCTAGAAATTTTTTTTTCTGACCTGACAGCAATTCTGTGATCACTGCAGATCATCCAGAGCCCTTAATTCCTGCAGAGTGTAACCTCTGCAACACTACCACCTCCACTCCTAGGAAAGAGAAAAACTATGAATATTTAGTTATTTACCTTGCTTTCTTTAGTAGAAAACTCAGAGGAGTTGGAGATTTTCATGGATTTTGACCGATGGGACTGCCGCCAGAGAGATTCTTCTCGGGAGTATTTCACCGAACCTGTGGCTCTCACCCGGACTTTGCTGGTACTCTGAACACTGTTAACTCCAATCATTTCCAAAAGTGAGTGTATGGGATGGGGAAGGAGAAAGCTAATGGCACTTCCCAACCCCCTGCAGAAGAACTGGAAAAGGTTATGTCTGGAGAGCCCAGGCTCAAGCAATCAGTGCTTGCTTAAAGCGCACTAGGCTGTTTTATCCAGCATCTTCAGGCACACTGTTTGGAGCCAGCCTGATTGTTCCAGGCATTGCTCACGTCACTGGACAGGGGGGAGGAAAAAAAAAAAAAAAGGAAAAAGAAGAAAAAGAAGAGGCTGATAGAAACTCCTCCCCTGCTCCACTCCCCTCTTCAGCATCGACTCCCCCTTCATACACACACTATCAGTGAGAGGGAGAGAGGTGGAGAGAAAGATGCTGGAACAAATGCCAGCAGATCAAGCAAGAGATTCATTTTCAGTTCACATGGCCACACTTCCCTGCCTGCAACAGCCTGCCATGCTCATTACCGCCTGCAATAACAAAGGACACTGTAAAAAGAGTCTTCAATCACCTGCCAGCTACAGCTTCTGGATGTGAGAAACACCGAAGGTTTCCCAAAGCACTGGAGAAATGAGTGAAAGCCCACAGCACCGTAACGAAGTTCTGGCAAGCCCCAGAGAGATGCCCCAGCAAATTTCCACACCTCTAAGCATCTGCATTCATTAGCCAGAGTCCTTGGAGTGCCTTCCCAGGGGGCAAGGGAGAGCAAGACCACCTTCATGCTCTGCAAGGGGCTCATGGGAAAAGAGATGACATTCCCAAGGTGACAAGGACAAACCAGTGACAGAGCTGTGAGCAAGCAGCTGGGGACCCACCTTCCACCTCAACATCCAGGACAGCTCTGCGAGCAAACCACGCACTCTGGCAGCTGACCTCACAAGTGATGCCCTGTTCCTCCACAGTGGGACAACCACACTACCCAGTGACAGGAGGGCCACTGCCACAGCCCACGCACGCCAGAGGCATTGGTCCAACCCACGGGAGCCCGGCTCCACGGGTCAGGCATGCTCCCAGTGCCTGGAGCCGCTCTCCCCCGCACAGGGGGCGAGAAGAGGCTGGCGCCAATGGCAGCCGGCACTCGTACCAGGGGTGGATGTACTATATAAGGGAAAAGAGAGTTGTTTACCTCAATGCTGCAAAAGCACCATCATTTCTGGCTCCTGGAGACCCAGAGCGCAGCAGACTGTGCATTGCCATGGCAACCTGCTCTGATGAGAGACAGAGATCTCTGCTCTGCTTAGCAAGAGGTCATGGCAGTTGCCAACGCATGCTGGGACAGGAGGAGCAGCTCATGCAAGTACCAAGGCTGAAGTGGACAACCGGGACATCATCCCGAACTCAGAAGAGGCAAACAGCTTGTGCAGAGGGAGCACGAAGAGTTGAAAGACCGTGCAGCATGGAGACCTCACCATGGGCTAACACCAGGTTCAGTAACCTGCCCCATGCCACCAACCCACCACGCAGGGCAAGGCCAGCAGCAGCGGGTCGTGGTCTGGGGGGACATCAGAGCCTCTTATCCGACTCTCGACACACAGGGAGCTGCAAGTCTGCAGGGATGAGGGGTTGCTGCCTTGGCCCACCGACGTGAACGTCCTGTGCTGAAACACGCCAGGCACCAAAGGCTGGGTGAAGAGACTCTGGCCCCCATTCATGTCTGAGTCCCATTCAGTGTCAGCCAAGCTGCCTTAAGGCACAGCAAGAGTTTGCTCACCCTATGTCACGTGTGACAGCACCCAGGAGTAGACAAAAGGCAGATGAATTGAGTGGGCTTTCCCCTTGCCACACCTTCCCAGCATCTTGCAATCAGGGATTTCTGTCCTCAGCAGGCAAATGGCTAGACAGCCACATTATCATCCTAGGTGCATTATGTTGCCTTCTTCCCAGTACGCAGCAGTCACTCTTTGCTGGAGTTACCCCGAAGGATGCTACAGATGCAAATCCTGCTCACAGATTGCAATCAGTGTGGATCATGTTGAAGGACAATGGTCAGTGGAACAGGGAATAAGGGACCTAAATATCAGCATAAGAACCGTTCCTGGAGCGACAAACTTCCGATTCCCAACAGAATCTGCCTCTCTCCTGTTTCAGGTACAGACTTCTTCCTACCTGGCAAACAAGCAAAATGCATTCTCATTTTCATGACAGTCGGGTCTACCAAGTCCACCCAACCTCACACACTAAGATCAAATTCCAGATGTGCTCCAGCCTTTTAACAGAAACCTGTCATTGCTAGGCGGAACCTGAGGGAACAGAGGACCCTTTTTCTCTGGCAACAAGCAACTGCATGCTCTAAGTTACTTGCACCACTTCCTAAAAAGGTTTTATGTTACTTAACCTATCTGAAATTATCCACTGCTAGTGGAAAATCTTTTCAAAGAAAATCTCTTCTTAGAGGAAATTTTCACTGCAAGCAAACAGCTCCAGATGAGCTAAGCAGCAGGTCCCGACAGGTGCTACGTAAATGGTCACAAATCACTCCCTATCCTACCAGCTCCCTGCCTAGCAGATTATTCTTGCTCTCAGATTTATAAGGTCACCTCCCCAAGCACCCTCAACACATCCGGAATAATTATATTCCCTAAATATCACATGCAGACCTAGGCCAATGTGAACACACAGAGCAATTTCGTTATTAAACAAAAGCTAGACTGAATCACAGCAACATTTCTCTTCTGTTGCTCACAGCACAGCACCAACGCTGCAGCCCAAGTGTAGCAGTTTTCCACCTAGCATCCTCTGAGTTGAGGTTAGCAGATCCTCAGGCAGGACAGGCACCTTAATTCACGAAGAAACAAGGTCTAGTTCAGCTGTAACCAAGCAGCAGTCCAAAACGCCAAGGGTGACAGGCTTCATCTTATTCAATACTTTTTTCTTCCCATGGAATATGGAAAACACTTCTCCTTCAGTAGAGCCTCCTGATACCATGCTTGTGAAGCCTTAAATGTCTTCAGCTCAGGGATTCAGCTCAGATTTCATCAGTGCCCCTGATTTTCATCTGCAAGTGATAATAGAATCTTGTGCACCTGGCTAAGCCAGTAGCCCTGCATACAGACTGTCTTCTGGGCAAAGACCACTCTTCAACATTAGAGAAGTCCCACCATTTTAGAAACTAGCATGCACACAGGATTGATTTCTGTCTGTAACTGAGCAACACGGATTTCTGAGGGAGAAGTGGGTTGCTACTGTAAATAGAGGGATAGCAGGGATTTTTTTTAAAGAGGGGCTGATATGCCTGTGCAATACCAGAAAAATCAAAGCTGTCCGCACCTAGGAGACCCTCCAGGTGTGTCAAGAAGCAGTGATCTTCCCCTTGATCAGAGGCCAGCAAAGAGATGGTAGGAAAGGGGCAGAATTCAGTCAGTAGTGAGTCTGAGCGGTTCAGTGACACCACTGGGGTGACCGAAAGGATGGTGACTTCCCTACCAGCATCTCTAAGGAGAAAACCATAAACCAGCAGAATTTTAAATTTTGGGCCAAAACGGATGCAGGAGGGGAAAAACGGAGTCTCTACTATTTCTTCCATCTCACCCTTTTAAAACAACCCAAGAGATTTTCACCTCTCACAGGCACTATGGCAGACTACATCACCCATCAAGGAAACGCGCAGCCGTTCCAGCATACTGTCCAGTAAGATCCTTCCCATCTATTCCTCCCACTGGTCCAGTCTTCCTGGGAGGCCAAATGTACTCAGTCCTTGCTTGGTCCTCCTAATGTCATTCAGCAAATCAACAACACAAGAAGAAGAGCTGGGGAATTCAAAGTGAAATCAATACTGGCTTTTAGGGACCAAACCCAATGATCACGTTATTGTGTCTGAAGAACTCCTATGTCCTCACACAAAGCCACAAGAATCCGTTAGCATGATTTAAGCCTGATCCCAGTGACAAGAATACCAACGACAAAAGCCAACAAAATACATAGACACACACACAGCAAATACCTGAAATAAACTCTCAAGAGCCAGTAACACATTTGTGTAGCACAGAAAAGTGGCATCATTTAATGCTGCTATTAAATATTGTTTGTTAAATAAACAGCATTAAATCTTTCACAAGATTTTTTTCCTTCTTCCTTGTTTTTTCTTCTCCCCAAAACGGACAGGGAAGGGAAAGTTAATTCTGTTGGATAAGCTACTCGTACACAATGGCTACAGAAGTAGAGGTCAACTGATCAACAGCAGGAACTGGTATTCCTGTGATATTAAGATAATGATTTCTGAGGTCTGCTGACTAGGGGGAGCTGACAATCAAGCTAAATGCCTCCAACTACTATCCCTGTAAACAGCAGAAATCCTAGAGCAACCACTTCATTTCTACACGCATAAGCAACCAGGTCAACAGGAACCCTAACAAGCTAACAGCAGGTATGGGGAGAATAGACGGATATTGACACAGAATTTCAGAATCACAAACCAAAATTTTCCACCGAGCTTTCCCCATGACAAGACTCTTGCTCTCCACTAACCACAGTACATTACCAGACATTTACAGAGATGCTGGGTTTTACCCCAACCTGAATTTACTAGCAAAAAACATCTGTTGATGTCTTCAAAAAAGAATTCTTGTTTTCTTATGGTTTATAATGTAGTACACACACCTGCGCTATAGGCTCTGAAAGAATCCCTGGGGATGACTCTGATTTCTCTCACAATATGGAAAGTAATCCTTACAATGGAAAGTGGTCAAATTACTACAGCCCAGAAAGCTATCCCATGTCAACAAGGCTATTGTAGCTGCTTAAGCATGTGCTTGTAGATTACCTCAACCATGAAGCAAAGCACATCAACTCATAGCACCAGGAAAAGACAAGCATTGCTCCTATGACTCCATGAGGGCAAGTGAAGTCTCTGTGTTTTACTTTACATGAGAAGCAGGCTAAAAGCACATCCACAACCATGTCCCCTTGATCCTGATCAGTGTTGCAAGTGAAAAGATACCATTGCCCATCTTCATTTTTCTTGCAGTGTATTTGTCACAGATCTGTCTGTGTCACAGACCAGCTGCTGCGTTTCCTGGCAAAGCACTATCGTCTCCAGGGGGAAAAAGTTTCTCCTCTTGCATTCCTCCTTTTAGGAACTATTGTCTGCTGCCAACAGGGCTGACAGAAATTCAGTCACATAGTAGGCAGCAACTAATACAGACCACCAAGTTTCTTTAAGTTAAAGCTGCCAAATATAGCTACGGAAAACAGCAGCACCTTGAACAAACACATAAAAGCACCAAAAACTCTAAAATTCTGCATGACTGTGACAGAAACTCACAAGGACGTGAACCAAGCACTGGTGTAAAGTGCACCAATTCTCTCAGATTGGCAGCCAACAACCCCTGACTCGGTCCCTGCAATGAGCGTGCTTAGAGTCAACAACGGTGAAATAAACCTCTCACTACCCAGCACTCTCTCAGAGATGTGCATAAAAACCAGCCACCCTTCAATGCTTCCCTCTGATTCAGAGAGCAAACGCAACAGCAAAAAGGAAAAGGAAAAAGGGGTGGAGGGTGGGGGAAAGGAGAATCAAGACCAATCTCAGAACCAGACGGGTTTCACGTAGGTGTCACCTGCACTTACAAGCATTGCACCATGGAAGGAGTAGCTCCACTGAGAAAAATAAGCATAACCTTTGACCTCCTTTTCCTCCACAAATGCAGGTACCTATGGAGTGACAGCCAGCTCTCTTGCCCCAAAAAGCATGAGAAAGCCTTCCTAACCCTCACAACTCCTGCCAGCACCTATCTGTCAGCAGGGTAGAAAATAGGTGGCTTGGATTTGCCCCATGTTTGTACGAAGATCTTATGAATACTTCATCACCCAAGGAAGCACGATCTCAGAATAAAACTAAGTGTTCCATTTAACATCACAGGAAAGGAGGAAAAAAAAAATAATCAGAATTTAAGGAGCAACCTAGCACTCTTGCTTCAAAGAAAACAGTGCAACTGGGTCAGTGAGAGAATAGTCCAAAGTCATTTGAAAAGTGTGGTGACAAACAGAAGGAAGGAATACCAAAGATTTATAAAGCAATAATCCTAAAACTGGAAGTAATGTTTTCTCCTCTCCTTTCTTTTTTTTTTTTTTTTTTAAATATGGTATAAATTATATTCCTACTCCTCCTTCCCTCGAGTTGCAGCACAGAACTTAAATTTCAAGCAGATCAGTGGGTGGAAGATCAAAGAATGTTTTTCAGAATTTGTTTTCTACCTACATGGAGGTGGGAGTAATATGTCACAGGGACCAAAATGTATGTGTGACATTGTATTAGAGACTTCCCAGATCGAAAAGAGCCCCAAATTCCTCCTTTAAAGTGGCAGAGCGCATCATTCCTGGAGACTACTAGTCTGTATCCATCACACTGACAGCACAAGAAATGGGAAGCTCCGAACAGTTACATTCGTCCTCAGGAGCTGCTAAGCATTTCAGCTAAACCAGGGGACTACTGACAGCCTTGGCTATCTGACAGGCTGGGAGAAGCTAAACATCAAATTATTCACTTGCCTGATCAACCCGGATGAGACACAATGGAGACCTTGCCTCCACAGATGAAAATTAAACCCCCAAACATTCATTAGGAGCCTGGTATTGAACCACGTAACTGCAGCCAGTAGTAATGGAAATTCTTAGTTGACTCTGCTTGGGTTTCACTCCTTGCTGACACAAAAGCCTGGCGGGCTAAATGAGATCTTTAGAATTACAATCAGAGAGCAAAGAGATAAAAGGTTGGAGGAGCCAAAATAATTCAGAGCAACACAGATCATGAAAGCAGAAACAGACCCACCCTGTAATGGCTGCTTCCTAGCAAGATAAGCAATCCCTAGTACCATGCAGAGGAATCCTTATTCCTGCATCACCATTACAAAATTTTATGTTGTAAGCCTTTTCTGAAGTTCTACTTTCCCTGCTCAGGGACAGAGAGTCGGTGGGAGAGTATTAGGTTTTTGCTATCATCTTATGTTGCTTTCCTCAACACAATACCTGGGCTTATTCGACTTGAGAGAAGTGCATAGATTTCAGATTTTTCCCTTTCTATGCATTGAAGCAAGTTCCTGGGACACAAAAAGAAAATACATTTGCATTTCAATAGGGTAGAGGAGCGTCAGGATCTCCCTTACTCACAGGACCCAAAGCAATGCTTGCACCATCATAATCTAGTTTAATTCACAGCTCTGTGCAGATGTGCTTTAATTGGTTATTACTCTTAGACAGGACAAATGCGAACACCCAAAAAAAATGCAAGCCAAAGGAAACAAAGGTTATCACAGCAGTAAAGTCCTTGCTGAGGATGGAGGAGAGCAAAGACAAGGCGGGTGTTCCCTTCAGTCCCTATGGCTCTGTGCCTCTTCAGAGAACTAAAGGAAAGTATGCTTTCAAAAACAACTGTTTAAGACAAGGATTAATGGTTTTATCCTGAGTTCCCTGACTTTTATACTGTCAAATTAGACTCTGTTGTGTCTGTCTGGCATTCAGTAACAGATCTTTCATTTCAAACAGATAAGAAATGGCCGTCCCAGAAACGTTAACTCAATAGAAATATTTTCAACAGGAAAAAATCTGGTTTTGGGGAGAAACAAGGAGGCAAGCCCTCTTCACGCTGAGCAGAGCTCTGGCGTCTTTAGTGGAGCAGAGACACTTGGTGCCCTCCACCCCCCTGCTCTGCCCGCAGTCGCAGGGTGCTGCAGCAGCCAGCACGGTCCTCCTGGGGCCCTTCTGGCATGCTACCGCACGCTCCCAGCTCCTCAAATTCATCACGCTCCTGGCTCCATTCAGCAGGAGCAGGAAGGTGGGAATTCCTTGCTGAAGAGTCTCAGCTACAAAATGGAGAAAGTATGAAGACTGCAGATGAGAGCAATTAGGGTGTACACAGTAGTCAGACTAGTGTGATTTCCTCTGCCTAAATGGGGGGCGAGGGGTTAGCCACCTGATGCTCATTCCCTTCTCTCTGCTAAAAACCTAAAATGAGAGGAATGGATGAAGCAAGATGCCAGCAATTCTCTTGAAATCGAGCATTTGCTTTGGAGGACTTTTTAAAGGGGGGAGAAAAAAAATAAAAAGAAAAGAGAGACAGTGACAAAATAAAATAAAAATCCTTAATTAAAGTGCAGGGAACTGACAGCAAAATGAGATAAACCCTACCTTGCAGCTTCTATAGGAAATTGCATATCCCAGCAATCCTGATCAAGAATTCAGATCATTTAGGAAATTCAGGGGGACTGGTTCTTCAGAAGAGTTCAGCACCAGCAACTCCCACTTACTTTGGTCACTTTGGTCACTTCATTACAGTGCTTCTCCAGGAGATAAGGCCTAGCCAAAAAACAGCCACTGAGAAAAAGCAGATCTTTTACGCAGGATTGGCATCACATCT
Organism: Psophia crepitans; assembly: GCA_013399095.1. Lineage (NCBI taxonomy): Eukaryota > Metazoa > Chordata > Aves > Gruiformes > Psophiidae > Psophia > Psophia crepitans. Next base: position 417,234 of record VWZZ01000850.1, on the reverse strand, counting down.
CCATCAGCAGCCCCTGCTGGGATGGTTCTAGCAAAGTCCCCACAGAGCATCCCAGGTCCCTGAGCCTCCCTGACATCATGATGGGTCAAAAAGCTATCACCTCCTACCAGAAGAGAGGTATGTCCCCCCCTCACACCCAGTGCTCATGTCGTAGGGCAACACAGTCACCAGAGTCAGCCCACATCAGAGGTTGGGTGATGCCCTTGACTCCATGAACGAGGGCCGTTGGACACTGCAGATGCAGGACAATATGGGCAGGTGGTACTTAGCACACTGCCTAATGACAGAGTACCCTTCCCAAGATGCTGCCTAACAAAAGCAGAAACCCATTTCCTCAGAGGTGACTTTTTGCCAGCTCTCTGTGGACTGGGGCAGACATGTTCTCTCCTTGCATAAGAAAGGCCTTGTCACTGCCACCTTGCTTGAGCGAAGTCTCACACACCTTGCCACGAGGTGACAAGAGGAAGGCACAGTGGCCAGCATTGTATCAGCACGGCATTCATGGGGACTGCACCGCCTACAGGAATTGAAATAAGTGTTGCGTGGCCAAAATTAGGCTCCTTCCAAGCCAATCTCCTGAAGTTCAGTTTTGAAAGCAGCTACAGTCACATACTGCTGACCCAGAGTATCATCAGTGAGGATGGTATCACTGCACCAGATCAAAGATGGTGTGAGCACAGGCGGAAGCTAAACTGCTCCCACACTGTAGTCATGAGGTTCCTGACATTGTCCTAGACCAATTTCATTTCCCTTCCAAGTAGGGAGACCCTAGACATGACTTCCTTGTCTATAGGAATAAACAAACAATGGTCTGCTCGTGATTCTCTTAGTCTAACAACCCACAGACTGGATTTAGTTGTTTTAACTGTTTCTGATGTGTTGAGCTCTCTCTCATTCAAGGTGGTGCTGCATCTCTCCTCCAGCTTCCCTCACCATCCACAGCAGCATCTGCGGCAGCTAATCTGGGATGTCAGGTCCATCCGCTCCAAGGAGATGAGCACTGCAGCTGAGTCCCTTTGTCTCTCTCAGTTCCAGTAAACATGTCGCTCGTCCCCACCTGTAAATGCTGGTAACTCTGTGATTCACCATCAGCCTTAGGAGTGAGCACTGAGCCTAGCCACAGCAGTGTACTGCTGCACTAACTGTAACGTGAAGAAGTCACAACTCTTGGTATTTAGCCGTACTTCCAGGGCTTCTACTCAGCAGGACAAAGGGACCTTTGCTACAGGGAACTGTAAGGTCAAAGCTGAAATTCAGGATCACCTTGCCTGATCACAGTTTGATACAATACAAAATTATTTGTGTGCTTGGAGCTCAGAGTCAAAGAACAGGAGTTTCAGAAAGTCTTCTTTGCCTTTGAAAAATTTCACTTTCAATAACCTTAACCCATCTGGATTTAACAGACCTGACTCACCTTCTGCACAGCCAGACCCACAGAGATAGATGCTCCTTATTTACACCAGAGAAGAGAATCACAGCTTGGGATGCTGGTTCTCATTTACAAGGCATTTGCCCCAGTTTGAAGGCATACAGGAACCCTGCAGTAAGTATAAATTACCACTCTCAGGTCAGCATGCACTGACAGTACATAACTGGCAATCAGGCTACTGTCTCCACGTCTAGCCTTTACTAGCAGCCAATGGCAGATTAATGGCATGTGTGACAGACGGCCGAACCAAAGCTAAGATGGAATAAAAGAGAAGGTACATATATCTGCCCGCCTGGCAAAGTACTGAATATATGAATACTGCAAGCAGATCCCATGGGGAGAATCACGCTTTTAATCACAGTTTGGTTTATTTGCCTTTATGGGTCCCAACTTTAAAAGCAGCCTCAGATCTGACAAAAAGAACGAAGAAGGAGAGAGAGAGAGAGATGAATCTTTGTGCAGATGGGTATAAAAAGCAAAACTCTTTTCAGTGTTAATGAACAGACGGAAAGACACAAGGTGAGCAAGATCACATTAGCATTTCTCATTTCCATCTCTAGCCAGAGTAAAATCTCCGTTTTCAAAGCATTATCAGTGACACACCAAGAATCACGTCCTGAAGGCCTTATGGTGTTTACCAAAGCATCCTTATTGTTGGGAAAAAAACTTAACAAAAAAACCTTAATAAAAACTCCCATGGGAGTGGACAGTAGCAATTGGATCTCACATCAGAAGTTTTTTGAGGCTGATCACACAGAAGACAGAAGTGTTGCCCCTCACATGTATGATATCTGCCCCTTGAAGAGCTATTTTCCTACCCAGACAAAACAAATACTCAGAGCACCACTTTGCACTCAGTAGCACTAAGGGTAATGGGACTTACTGAAGGCAGCATTTGATTTCTGTCTAGCCCAGGCAGTATCTACACCTCTGACTCTCTTATGTTGCAGAGAGCTCACCAAGTCCTGGGTGAACACCACCTGCAAAGATGTGTTTGCAAAGATCTCTCCCCTCCAGCACCACTCAGCTTTGCTCCAGGGCTCTGCAGAGGTTCACAGAGGGGTGTAGAAGAGCCACAAGGGGAACGCAGAAAGACCAGAGAGGCAGAAAAGCCCACGACCTAACCCCTGGTTCTGCACTGTTCACCAGTGGGCGCTGAGGGCCTCACTCCCGCAGGGGCACACTGCCACCCTGTGGAAAAAGTCCCTTCTCTCCCAGGCAGCTGGGGAAGGACACAGGGAGATGGCTCACAGCCTCATCAGTGCTCATTACTTACACTGCTAATGCACCGGCAAGCCATACGCACTTTGGCGCTGTGCTGTAGGAGGACTCTGTGAACTTAATTTATTGGGACTAATGCAAATTTAATCTCTGCTAAGTCTTTGTAATCATATATCTAGTGGCAGGGTGGCTGCTGTGGACAGTGATGCAGCTACTGAAATGCACGCTGCCACTCACTCCCCTCCCCTGATAAACTAAACCAACAAGAGGCAGATCAGCAGCAAACCTTCAGACAAGCGAGGTGAGAGTCCCAGGCTGGGTGCCACCCCAGTCCCCAGGACATCAGGGCAGCATGCAGTGAAGGGCAGAAAGCCTCAAACGAGGCAGGACACCAACAACTGGTTTCTCCCATTTTGCTACAGCCAAAAAATCCCCCCTTATTTTGGGTGGGGTGGTGAAAAACCAGGCAGCCTTAGCTTTAGCAGGTCAGCTCTAAACACCAATATACAGCCCCAACTGCGTAATTCTGTCAGCAGAAAAATAAACAGCAGGTGAGCACCAGTGGAAGTTTCTCATCAGTACACTCAGAAGGTTATTTAAACACAGTTTGGAGACCTATTATTTCAATAAGGACTGTAATTAGCCTGCAAATTACTAATCTGAACACATGTCTATGGTAGAATGAGAAATAAGATTCCCTGGCGAAAAAAAAATGTTGCTGCTGACAGATGAATAATCTGTATACAGATTTGAAAAATAAAGATATTAAATCTAAAAGCAAAGGGCCTAAGTCCATATTCCTAACTCTTTAATAAGAACTGAGGCAGGGGGGCCCAAGAAAAAGCTCCCTGAAGAGGTTGGAGAACCTGAAGAAACTACCAATACTAGAAAACAATGCTACTTGTAACTATGCAGGCATTTCACAATGGGCCTGACAAAACCCACAGAAGAGACAGCAATTCTTTTTATTTACTTCAGTAGGCTTTGGGTCAGCTTTCAGATGCAGCAACCTCTCATTTTTATTTCCATTTAAAAAAAATAAGTTATAAACTCTAGTGTATGCAGGCCTCTCTTCATTCAAACAGACTGCTGTTTCATGCCAACAATCAGACAAGAGAAATGAAACATTCTCATTATTGTTGACAATGGAACAAGATTCGTCCTGCTCAGCCTCTTTCCCTGTTCTTCAGATTTAACTCCTGGCACAAACTTAATGAACAAAACCTGAAGCAAAGCAGACTGTGCCAGACAACACATTCTAATCTGAAATTACATCTCCTATTCTAATGTGAAAACCCCAAAGCACCTTTGATCAAAAAACACACACGCCTTCCAGATACGCAGAGCTTGGGATTAGCCTTTATGTATTCAGTGGTCAGAACCAACTGGCTGCTTCTGTCTGCTTTAATCAGCAGACACCACTCTGGGACAGTATAACTGCACGAGCTTATAAGACACAGGGCTCTGGAGCTGGCCCCACTGGAGTTCAGTCTCGCCTCTCCACGCTGCAGAGTCTTGATCACAATCAAGCGAAGGCAAGAGGGAAAACAACAGAATAAACACTGCATATATTACAGATCTTCTGGGAGGAGAAACGTGCCCATCGCTTGTCCTATTTGACAATTAAGATTCAGAAAACGCATGCAGGCTGTTCTGTTTCGAATCATCTCTCACTAAAAACAAAACTCATGTTCTGCAGTTCATTCCTTACCTTCAACAGCCCTTTTGGGAAGTCTTTGCCATCGTTCATCCCCTGGAGGTTAGCAATGAACTCTTGGCAGGTCATCTTTTTCCCAATGTTCTGGAAGGGATGGCAGAGAAACATAGTATCATATTCATGTTCCTTTCCAAAATGATGTAAATTAGCAACACCAGAAGAATTGCATCTCCCTACTCTCATACAAGCCCAAAGCAGGTAGCAGTAAGAAGTCATTCCCAAGATTACTCGGAGGCAAGCATCTTTATGTTAATATAATTAGAAAAGAGAAGGTGCATTTGGATCCTAAGTCCCACACACCCATCCAAAAAGAAAAACAGCTAAAGAATGCAGGGTAGTGAAGAGGGTGATGATGGTATCTTCATGGTACCTTACACTCCCATGTCTCCAGAGACTCTACGTGTTCCTCTGACAGAAAAGCTCTACTTGATCCTGCTGTGAGGCTTAAGGAAACAGCCAAGTGAGGCCCCTTCCAGACCCTTCTCATATGATTTTCAATGCTCCTTTCCAGTAGCAACTGCCCTGAGTTGGATTAAGATGCCCAGGAGCAGCCACTACCTTTTTCTCATTCACAGTCTGAAGCTGCCTTGACAACTCCATAGGATTGCTCTCTTTTCTCTCCTTCTGTCTAATTCTAGGGCTGAAAGTTGGCCAACTTAGGCACAAACTAGAACAGAATGGCTCTGTTCACATAGGACCCAAACTGCTCCATTTGGAGGCTTGAGGCTGCCCTAAATTGCTCGTGGATCCCTGTCTTCATCACCCCTCAGAGAAGGTCCCCTACTCAGTCCCCTGGGTACTCGAAGTCCCACGTTTGGCACGTGGGAAGCCTTGTGAGCAGGCAGCAATGACAATACTGAGTTGCTGAAAAACAACCCCAGAGAGATCTGACAAAAGGGTAGCAGCCTGGGATAAGCTGTGAGACACAGTAAAGACAGAGGGAAAACAGGTTCCTGTGATGACCATGGCATCTTTGGGGATGCCACTGCTGCCAGTTAGGAGAAGGGGGTGAATATGACTTCTCCACAGCCAGGGTATGCCACGGCTGCAGAAATGCAGTGGCAAAGCTTTGTGCACAGTGACTTGGGTAAGGTGCAGGAGCTCAAATTATCATGAGAGTGGAGCCCAAAGAAGGGCACCAGTCAGTAGACAGGTCATTCAATGTTAGTAGTTACACGTACCAGTAGTTACAACATCGATGTGTCCAAGGCCAGGTTGGATGGCTCTTTGGGCAACCTGGTCCAGTGGAAGGTATCTCTGTCCATGGCAGGGGGGGTGGAACCATATGATCTTTGAGGTCTCTTCCAACCCAAACCATTCTGTGATTCTATGACAGCTTGAACTACACATTGCCTACATTCCTTCCATAACATGACTGGGGAGGGATGGAAAATCTCGACCGTCAGTCTCATCTAGCGACAAAGGAAGATCCCACAGCCTGTGGCCAGCATGAGAGGAGACACTTCTGGAGGGCACACAATGCACTGCTTCAGGAAGGCTCCTGACAACACAGTCTGGCTGTAACCCTGACTCTCTGGTTGCTAAGTTTGCAGAATGCAGCTCATAACTGCAGTCTTTGGGTACAGGCTGGAGCTGTTCTACTAGACTTGCAAATGGTCTTCTTCCTCGCTGTGACAGATTTCAGCCTGCTTCTGCTTGTTTCCTCCATGCAGCAGTTTGCACCCTTCCCACACTGACCAAAACCAACAGCAGCATGGTTCATTTCACCCAGTGAGATAATTGGCATTGCAGAGGAATGGTTGCTTCGCTCCAGGCCCAAAGCTAACATCTCCACACAGTGCCACACAGATTCCAGAAGATCTGCCCGGCAGTCTAGAAATACCTTAAACATCTCTAGCGTAACAGTCTGGTTGATGACCTCCCTACAGAGAGGTGAGCATGCATCTCCAAGACACAGCTAGCAAAAATGATTTAGTTGCAGAGAGAACGAAATGTGGCAAGACAGGAATCAATAGAGGCGTAAGTAAGAGTTTGTCTACAAGAGTTAAGGGAAAGCACGAATGAAGGTAGAGCAGCTGCACTACAGCCCTACAAGTAGTAGTAGTGAAATAAAAGAGTCCGTGCTTATGATCAGTATGTCAGCAACAAATGGAGCTCCATGTAGACAAGCCCTGTGACTCATTTTCTTCCTGCTCTAGCAGAATCATGCTAAGAAGGGGTCAGAGCATTATCTTTGTTAGGAAACAGGCAATTAGTGTATATCTGCAAGGGGATGCATTCCAATACAAAAATGCCCAACTTACCACCTATGTGGAAAAATGCAAAGCATTAACCCTGGCGACAAAATTACAGGAAAGCACAGGAAGACAGAGAGAGAGAGAGAGAGGAGACACATGCAGGAGTCTGGCAAACATTACAGCTGCGTACATGTAATAACACACTAACAACAGGCAGTAGGATAAGCCTCCAAAGTTACACACTGCAACAGTCAGTCATCCTAGCTTCAGCTGCAAATCATCAGCAGCAATGATAGGTCAAGAGCCAGATCATTTACTCCAGTACCTAATGAAGACAGTACGGTCTACTAAAGCATTGCAGGGAGCAACGGGAAATGCTGTCAGGCTGATGAACAACCATTTAGTCTCCCTCCATTGGCTGCAAGGCCAGGCAGGCTGGTGACTGCTCATCACTCTGGGGAGCAAGAAACCTGCGCAGGCAGTCTCAGATGTGCTCAAGAAGTGGTATATGCTAAAAGGCAGACAGGGGCACACTCCTGTACCTCCACTCACCCTCCTGCATGACTGATGTGTTCCTTGGTTGGGGAAGGCTCAGCCCTCAGAGAAGAAAATTCTTCACAACTCCCTTCCCCCTCCCGCTTCTACTATTTTCAGACAAAGGCATTCAATTAATGGGAGGTGGGCGTCAAAACCCCTGGGAAAGCACAAACAAGCCTCAGCTTCATTACCCGCACCCACTGCAGAACTGCACCCAGGGGGGCTGAGCAGCCCTTGGAGACAGACCCAAGAAGGGTGCCTCCATCTCCTGCTGCCCAACCCACCACCCTTGCTGTGTAAGAGCTCCCAACTGAGGCCCTCCTGGAAGAGCCCTAGGCAGTGCAGCAGAGGGTCTCAGCCAGAGAGAGCCCCCAAAGCCACCTGGCTCAAAGCCACGGCTCCTGTATGCTACTATGCCATGCTCCCTGTGCTCTTCCCTCTGCATCCCAACTCCAAGACAGCAGAAACCTCTCATCAGCATGGAAATACCATGCATAGCAGGTGTATTGCATCACGGGTGCTGAAATACATGTCCTAGGGCTGCTGGTGCACCGTACCAGTGTGACTAAGACGACTCAAACTGGAATACTATTTCCCCTAGGGAGGGAATGGGGAGAAGGGTGCAGTGGGGGAACACAGTGCTCCCACTCAGGATGCATGTCCTCCCTCTGCAATCTTGGCTCTGGGCACACCCTCCATGTTACCTTGCCTGAGCGGAACTCTGGTTCTTCCACATCTCCCCCCTGCAACTGGATGCCTGCAAACATCGCCTTCACCTTCCCAGCACCTCTTCATCCCCTTTCTCTCTTCTGCATTCCTGAATGTTGTCATGTACTGGAAAAGGGGAGCTAATCCCAACCACAGCTTCCCAGACAGGCCCAGGTGCTGTAACCAGGGAAGGATGGGAAACACACCAGAAAGACAGAGGCCCGAGGATAAGGAGCATCCTCACACATTATGGCAAAACCAGGTATAATGCTAGGCTTCCACATGACTGATCTGGGCATACTGGAAAGCCCTGCACAGGACAACAGCCTGGGAGCACAGCCTTCCACAGTTTGCTGTCTATGGGGATGTTTCAGAAGCCGGCCACCAGCCAGGGGCCTCTGCTGCCAGACCACCCCCTCCAAGCACAGTGACAACAGAGGAGCAGTCTACACAAAGCTGCGCATACTCACGTGGCCATGCAGGTCCGTGTTCAGCAGCATCATGGCACACGTGAGACAGTGAACTCCATCTGCAGAAAGAGACAACCAGAGTCACATGCAAACCCACAACTGGACCTCTAAGAACAGCTGAAATGGAGCCTCATAGCCTAATCGAGCCTGTTTCCTTAATGACAATCTGTTTTATCAAGAAATACACATAATTAAATAAATGAACAATGAGGTCATCCTGCAGCTGCCAAACCACAACAGCCTTTCTTTCATCTTTTAATGACTGTCAAAACTATCTTACAGCACCCATGGATGAGACAAACTAGACAGTAAACCACACTGTCACCCTTTGCTTGCTAATACCAATATCACAGCCTGAATCAGCTCCTCTGTATTAATTTATTTCAGGGCAGAAAGGGAAGAGTAAAATACACATGTTCTTGTGTGCAGATTTGACACAGCATGGTATCCTATCTTCTTCCCCTCTGGCTCCCCGCCTCATTCAGGGCTCAATTACACTGAATTTCGGAGAACTTCAGTCAGCTATTTATACTGCCTTGTCTTCATATTGGGGAGAGAGTGCTCCAGCAATTTCTAAGGTGGTCACGTAGCAAAGGCTCTCAACAATGAGCCAGAAGAGACAGACTGTATCTCTAGCTCCATCCCTGGCATCACTGTGGCAGACTTGGGAAAGTCAGTGTAAACTGTCATTTGCCGAAGTGGACGCCAATTTCATATGCCTCATTTTCCAGGCATCCCTTTCAAAACTCAAAAGTGTATTGGCTGTCCACAAACCCAGACAAAGGTGACAGTGTCCATCATACCATTTATCACCTTGGAGAAGGCAAATGCCTCCAGTCAGTTTCCAAATGTTAGGAACACATCAGAAAAAACATTTTCTCTGTTCTGTTTTTCAGAAACACACGGTGCAACCTTCCCTTCTCTCACAGGTGTGTCTTTATGACAACAGAGTCATCTGAGACATGCACACACTGCAGGGAGAAGTACCTAAAAACCTTTGTTGCTGAGTCCAAACCATGACCATGAACAGGTCCCTCTGTGCTGTGAGGGAAGAGGAATGGAGGATGAGGATAAATATATCTCACACTTAGTGTGACTACCACAGGCTTAAATCTGTGCAAGATGAAGCCATTACAAAAAGATGTTCCCCAAGACAGGGACCATGTTTTCTTACAATATTTGTACAGTGTCTAGCACCTAAGCAATGTGGCTGAACTGTAGCAGAGCATGAAATGACAGAACAATTATCACTAGCAGTAATAAGTCTGAAGCAGTTTGAATGTGGGTCTGTGGTGCTCCAGTTCAGGTCTATGCATTACTCTAGAGCAGGCTGCCCTCACATTTCCAAACCGCAAATGCACCCAGAGGATGGAAAAGGGAACAGGGAAAAGAGAAAGACAAATACAACACTGGATTTCTATTGAAAGGAAGAACCACCATATTTCTGCAGTGTAGCACTTGACTACCGACTGTAGAAATACAGCGTCAAAATTATGTAGAACCCTGGGAAAAGCCTGCAGGACTCACTTTAATCTAAATGCTTACTCAGGCTCAGAAGTGGCAATGTCCCTCCTACACCCTGGACTACTGTAAGGCTTCCCCAACAACATGCAAGTCATTATTTTGATCCGGACATGACACACCTATTCTACCTGACTGCTTGCTGTATCCTAAAACAAGAAAGGCATTAGGAAGAGGAGAGAGATAGCGTGGGAGCAGATCCTGCCTTACTGCTACCTATTCCCCTCCCTGGCATGCCAGCCAGTAAAGCTAATAGGTGCAAAGTGGACAAACATCACCTCAGTGCAACAGGGACAGGTCACAAACCAAGGGGCAAGGCAGCACGGCAGTACATCCAAGTGCAGCAGCTCCTTCTCACTTACCCTTGAGACTAAAGGCACAGCTTAGCCCATACTTATTTTCTTTCTCGCCCTTCCCCCTTTCTCAGTGTGTGATCAGCCTGCACTGCAATCACAGCGCCGCACGCCTCTGCTGGCGTCAATGGCTGAATGCAGCAGCTACACCAGTGGACAGTTTGTCCTCTTCTCCAATGCCAGCTTTCTCAGGTTTGATTCATGTGTATGTTTGTTTCACCCATCCATTTCCAAAATGACTGAAAACATTGGCAAGAAGGCAGCACTACGACTGATGTTAGCTAGTCGAGATGAAACCATGCCAAGGTCTGGATACAGCACTCAAAATTCACCCCCACAACTGGCAAGGACTGGCATGCCTGGTGCCAGTGCATGCAGAAACGCAAGCACTGAATGGAACATGAAAAGCAAACAGTTTCTCTTCCACCTGAAATGGGACCTATTCTCATCCACGTGCATGTGGTTACAGTCAGCAAGACCAGAAACCGCAACTGAGGACGTTAAAATCCGGAGATGTTATAACTATGGATTTGCATCGAGAAGGCCTAAACACCTTTTCTGACCATGGATAAATATAGATTTTTCACTGTGTTACCACGACTATGTGTGGAGAACGTAAAGGGTTTCACTGCTCACCACAGGCGGTCTCTTAAGTGTGGCACAGCAGTCACACACATACATGCTATTGAAGGTGAGAATGGAGAAAGAGGGAAATAACCAAAGACCTTCATACCAGAAACAAAGTTACCTTGAGAAGAAATCGTGTTTGGGTTGCACTGGTAGTATCTGCTGGAGAAGTGGATTAAAACCCTCTCTCGTTCCTGAGTTTCTCCGATAAGTGAAAAAGCTTTAAAGAAACTCCTAAAAGAAGAGCAGAAAAAGGTGAAATTAAAGTCATAAATCTCTTTTTGCCTCACACAGGGCACAGAGCAAAGCACACTTCACAGCAAGAAGTACATAAGCACACACCAGACATTTGATTCCAAGAAGCCTTTCTAGGAAAATGGGCTATTATCCCATGTGCAGTTAATCCTAATGTTATAGTAAATGAAGCAGGAGTTAAATTACCTCTGGTCTCAGCCACAGAATATACAAATAAGCAATTACACAATTTGAAAGATCCGCTCTTAACATTTTTCATTTCTTTGGGGAAGGAACTGGAGCAGGTGCTGTTTATGCATGACAAACATGAAAGGTGTTCTCTGTCCTTTCTGTAATTCTCTGTAGCTCCTGCAGCTTTTGACTTTAGGGTCATTAGTATTCCCATCTAAATCAGGGGTGCTACTCCAGGCAGTGAATTCAAGCAGGTGCACTGCAGATTCCGAGCCCCAACCAAATGCAGGGTCCTCCATATGGAGGATCACTTATCAGAGCAGCCAGGACCACACCAGTCACCTCGCAGAGGGTGGTATGTGACTACCTGCCCTGCAGAAAACACCTGGAGAAGAGGGAAGAAGAGTCACAATATCTCCCAATGAACTTCAACACAGGGAGGAGCAACCCACCTCTCCTGGGTTCCTGCTCAGGACAGTTCGGGGCACAGGAATGGTGAACACCTGGGCATGCTCATTAGACACAACCAGTGAGCCACCGAAAAGAAGTGGGACACACACACATCTTCCTCTCTTCGTCTGAAACTTACCCACCCTGCCTCTTAACCTTGTCGCTGTTTTCTTCTGCTAGAAAAAAGAAACACCTCACAGCCAAAGAAGAACTTCTGTGCTTCCCAAAAATCACCACATCCCAGAGCCAAGAGATGACCTCAGCAGTATCAGCCTACACTCATTTGTCAGGATGCTTCTAAGAAAAGCCTGAAAACACAAACCTTCAGGGCCCAAAGCAAGACGGTATATAAAATTGAGTGCCTAATAGACAATTTTTAAATACCCCATGAGACTGAAACTAACACCAGTTCTGAGAGGCGTGAAATATGTTGCTGGAACATTCATGTCTATCTAGCCTGGACATTAATTTTTTCTCTTTGATGTAAGGTCAGAGATGGGCTGTACTTGAAACGATCTCGCACCCATAAGGAGTGTGATCTGCCTGGTAATACCTTCATTTCACATGTAATGTATTGCAAATAACCCAATTCGCAAGTAGATACAACTGAGTCTTTGCAGGGTTTCTCTTTCCCTTCCTACCTCAGGCCCTCACGGGACATTTTGACAAGTAGCCATCTTTCCTCCCCCTTCAGCTTGGGCTCTTTCCAGTGACACCCCATGCCCACGACAGACACCACCAACCTACACCCTCTCCTCCTCTTCAGTACCTTTATCCCATGGAAGCCCCCTGGGAGAGGCAAGTGATGAAACAAGAAGACAGGTTCCTCACTCTCAGAGCACAATGCTGTGGCCAAGGGCCATGAGGGCAAGTTTCTGCCTACCAGGAAGACCAGGATGGACTCTGAGAGGGGCTGGAGCTGAGATCCCACCTCCTCCCCTCCTGCAGTCCTGTGCAGGACACGAGAGATGCATTCAGGAGATGCCTGGATGACATGGGTCTAGGGTGTAGAAGAAGAATAGGGTGAAGGAATAACTCTATGTCCCAGACTTGCCACAGACAGTGACAAGTACTGCACAAAGGCCTCCCACAGCCTGGGGGTAGTGTGGGGCTGGGCTGACGCCAGGTGCTCCAAAATGCTTAACAAACCACAGCCTGTCACAAGCCAGCAGCAACAGGGCAGTTACTCCTCCCTCTCAGCGAGCGTGAGGCAGCACGCCTCAGCTCCCCCAGGCTTCCGAAAGATGCTCTGTCCCCAGCCACTGCTGCGCGCTCAGGGTGTGCAGCCAGCAGTCACTGCGGCTACTCCTGAAACCTCAGCAAACCCCTGGCTTGTCTAAGTCCCACACGAGCCAGGGCATATTTTAAAGAAGGTCATGACTATTAATATTAACAGGAGATCTACCGGGAGCAGAGACCTCCTAAATATGTGCCACAAAGCAATTAGGTGTTGGATTTCACAATTTAAAAGACGGGTATATTTAGCACCATGCTTCAGGGCTGCTAAAACCTGGAACGAGCAGCAGACCTCCCACCGCCCTGGCTGCTCCCACCCTCAGCTGAATGGGTGCTCCAGCGGTTCACTCTTCCACAGACACCTTTCCTTTCTGCCACCTTTGGCAGGCAGGACTCTGGGCTTTCCATGGGGTCTGCCACAGTTTCCTGGAGTTAGCCGCCTGGTAATGCATTTGCAAGGGGACTGGGAAGTGCTTGCGGACCTCCTGGTTTTGTATCATTAGGAAAAAAAACCAATAACCCACTTAAGTAACCTCAGCCAGATGATTTAAATTCACTTTAAATCTCTGTAAATACCAGAACACCAGCAACGGTGCTAACAGGCCACTGCTACACAAACTTGGTGTTTTGCTTCCTAAGGAAAATAAAGTACTGCAAACAAACATTGTTAAGGCCTAATTCCAGTGTACAAAGGAAGGAAAATTGAAGGGCTGGGTTTTAAAAACACCCACGCTGGCAGCTACCAAACTCTCAACAGCATTTTCCACGTGGCAGCTTTCGCTGTTCTGCACATTTTTGGGTGCCTCAGAGGGACGTGGTGAGGGAAGCTGCCGAGCCACATCAAACCTGGCCATGGCTCTGTGCACTGCAGCCAGGCAGAGCAAGCTCCAAAAGGCATCAGCCAAAAAGTCTGCACAGCTCAGCTGTGAGCAACACCTTCATTCCCCAGCAGCACCTGGCAGACTACGAGTGCCCTGTTTACCAAGTGACTGGTCATTTTTCTCCATCTTCTCTGCATTAAAGACCATCTCTAAACAGATCCACCCAAACATCTCCCTCTCCAGGAAATGCCACTCCTTCAGTAGCACTCTGGAGTAAGACAGCATGCCAAGCCAAACAGAAGAGAGAAGCACTGTCTCAAAAATGTGTTGCATCCCCCTCTCTTCACCCTCTTATGCTCCCACAGGGCAACCACTTTAATCAGGACAATACAGCAAACAGCACCATTACTAAAACAAGAACATAAGGTCTGCAAACGGGCATGTACCTGAGCGAGCAGTCCAGCGTCATGCCTGTGAAGTCAAAAAACTTAAGGTATTCTTCGGCCACAAGCTTGCTGAATTCGTTGCTTTAAACAAACAAATAAATAAGTAACGGTTATAATTTGAGAGCAAACACCCCCCAGAACCAGCAAGAACAACAACGTGGCCAAAGGCCTAATATCAGCACGTACTTTTTACCCAAATGCTTTGCCACATCGGAGCGTTTGAATCTGTCCAGATGGTAGAGACGCTTAGCCAGGCGCCTGGCTGCTTCCAAATTGCTGCTGCTGCCATTGCTGAGATCGTGGCCAAGGGCTCCAGTGGCATCTTTCCCCTGAAGCTCATTGCTCCCCATGGCAGCACCAGAGTCTAACACTGTATTCTGCAGTTCAGCATTGCTATGAGACGGAAAGAATATGGAAAGAAGAAAAATAAGAGGACATCACAGTTTCAAGACATATTTAATTGCTCTTAGAATAGAAGGCAATTAACAGCACAGAGGCAAAATTACACAACATAGCAAATTCCACTTAATTGAAGGAGCTGTGTAGAACAGGGACATTTATTTAGCAGTCATCAGAGGTTAAGAGAGTTAAACACGGTTTTCCAGCCCAGAAACGCATTCTGCTCTGCACTCACCTTCTGAGTCTGCGGAGTGTCCACAAATTGTGTTCACTTCACAGGGAGACTACAACTGCACCTGACAGCACTGGCTCCTCATTTGCTTCTTGCACTAGTATTTTTTAACCCAATCGCTTGCCTGGCTTGAAGGGGTCCCTCTAAAAGTAAGCCATTAGCCACCTTCCAGGGCAAAATGCAGTGAGCAAGCCAGGGTGTTCAGCAGCTCCAACTTGACTCGGCACAAGTCCCTTCCTCATTCTTCCCCAGTTGTCCTGGAAACAATGCAACTCCCCAAATCTAAAATAACATCCACAGAAGTCTCAGCAGCTTCCGTGCCACCCGTGAGAGTGGGCAACCCACAAGGAGGCACCACGAGGAAAAACAGGACTCGAAGCAAGGAACTCAGTTTGTGGAATGGGAGAGACACAAGCCACCCAGGCTAGCCTGGAGAACTGCTTGCTTTTCTCCTGTTCCCTCGTGGTGGCAATAATTTCCCTCAACGGCTGCCCAAAGTCAGGATGTTCAGCATGGCAATCCCGGAGCACTTTACATAAAATCATACATTTATAGATTCCTCCCACCTCTACTACAGTAGGAAAGCTCTGACCGAGCTACACACTTGCTTTGCTTCTTACCTCAAAAAGGCAAGAGCCCTCCACACCGGGAAGCATGCCCCCATATACACATCCCTGCACACAGGCAGGCTTTTAACTTTGGAAATGCTTTTCTCTGACACTGGCATGAAAATTCTTAAGAAATCTCAGCTCACGCTGTGTGTGTGACAGCATTTCTATTAAAAAAAAATACTATACAGAAATTCTTTCCACTAAATCCTCATTTACATAGGGCTAATGAACGATTAGCGGGGGTCATGCACAGGGCAGATATGAGTGGAATGAGTTAAAGATGATTTTAAACATAACACTTCAACATACCACAGTTCCCACTGTAATCTTTGGGCTTGACAGGCCATGGTTAGCACAACCGATTGCTGTGCTCCAGTAACAATTATCTAGCCATCTACTGAAATGTCTGCTAGCTACTTATTAACCCTTTAAAGATGAGATTTTCATACAATGTGAGCTTAGCATAAAAATCTTTGCTATTCTGCACGCCTCCTTCCATACAAATCATTACCTCTGCCCTACCTCTCTTCCCACGCATGGTTTAAGAGAAGGAAATGTGTGGTACTCCTACAGGAAGGAGACTCACCCATTTCTTCTGTTTCCATCCTCCTGGTGCTGCTAGAACATCAAAAGTACCACACATTCACACTGTGGGTACAAGTTTTTTTATTAAGCATCTGGGGAAAACAGACATCTAACCTGTTCCTACAAGTACTGGTGATTTGATGTTGCATTTATTTCAGTGTAAATAATGAGGTGCTATAACAAAAGGGGCTCAGACTCAGTGTGCCTGTTAATACTGTAAATACAATTCCAACATCATTAGCATCACTGACCACCAGCTATGCTACAAAGCAAAAAAGCCCCTCATGGTACTGTTGTTGTCTTCTCAACCCTCTCCAAAAGCACTCGCCACTGTCCAAAATTCTCTAGATTTGGTCTACTTCAAACTTGTGATGAAAGGAAATTCCAGAGTCCCCTGACACACGCCCCAAGCAATGCCTTGTCCACTCAAATCCCACACAACTGGTTTCAAACTCCCAGCTCTAACAACTGACAAGAGCAAAGGATAACCAGGTGAACTAATGCATCAACGAAGCCTTCCATGTACAAACGCTGCTTCAAAAGCCATGCCAACTTGCAGAGCCTCACTCATAAATCACAGCCCTGTTTCACCACTGCTCTTTAATAAAAGCAGTATTTATAGCCCTGAAAGATGGCCAAAGCTGACAAGAAACATCTGCACCCTGCTAGGAACCAGTGCACTACGAGAGTCAACGTTACCACAAACCACCATAAGTTTAGAAAGAAAGGAAGTGCCAGCATCTGCCACTTAGTGAAATAAACAGTACGGCAGCTCCCAGCTTCTGTTTTGCCTCCCGGAGCAGTGGCTGGGATGTGAAGGAAGAACACACAGCAAGAAGGAGAGTGCGCTCTTTCCCCTGCTCACCAAAACTAGCTGACAGGGCTGCGTAAGAAAACTTATCTTCCAGCCTCTCTGATTTAAAACTTCATCCTGACATGGGGTCCCCGTACATGTATCAGGTCCAAGAAAAGGTAAGCTTCCTTTGGTTATTCTGACAGTTAATTACTTAGTAAATATAAGAAGGTAATCAAATCAACGGTACAGGTTGTCTCTAACATAAGCCACTTGTTCAGGTAAAATGCCAGATTGTTAACATTTAGGTGAGACTTCAGTTCTGAAGTTCCTTAGCTGGTGAGAAGACTCGGTGCCCACGTCACTGAAGGCTTAGGAAACACAGACATCCTGTGCATGACTACTGCAAGCTGCCTCCTAGATAGGTTATTTTAGCAGGGTCCAGTGGATGTTACTCAGGGGAAAGGCTGACATTTCTTCTTACCTGCAAGTCTCTCTGGGTGTACCATATTCCTTCCATGCCTCAGTTTCGCCAGTTGCTCACCACAGATAGTAACACTTGCCTCCTTCCATAAAGTGCTTATAATGGACTCTAATCAAGGGCTAGGAGTGACCAAGGCTGCAAGCAGGTCTGTCACCTACAGTTTCTACACATAAAGAGTCCACAGCAGCATTACCAGCCACACAGAATCAAGACAGGGATTTGTGATACAGAGCAAGACTGGATACTGATGCAGCTTTATTCCTTGTCGTATAAAAATGAGAAACCTCCACTGACAAAAGCAGGCTGAAAATGTATTAGATTATATTGCCCCCAATCCTGGATTCAAGGCCAAAAGGGACTGTAACAATGCTACTGGTAATTGCCTGTACAGCAACAGCTGCTGATTTTCATCCAGAGACTCTTACGCTAATCTCTGCTACCAGAAGAGAAAACAGAAGCTACAAAAAACCAAACCCCTTTGGTCTCACAGTGCATGAGCTGTGGCCAGAAACCAGCCCCTTGGACCTTCTTACTTCTGTCCCCAGCAACGCACCCCAGCAACAGCACATGTGTTAGACACATTCTCCCTCCTTCTACTAAAGCACCCCACAGGTTCACAATGAATGCACAGAGGCTGTGACCACCATACCCGGCAGAAATTACAGCAATTCGATAAACAGCTGCTCTGGCAAATTCAATACCTTCTAACAGCAGCAGCTGCCTCTCCATGCCCATGGGTGAAACACGGGCAGACTGTAACATCTGTAAAGCTGGTTTCCTGTAACACACCGTAACAGCTAGGCAGTCTCTGAGTTATTTTTATACTGTTTTCTTCACTTATTCCATTACCGACCAGGTCTACAGTAATTTAGCTCCCAGTGCCAAGGTACCTCAATCATGTCGTGCTCAGCACTTAACACACTTCATCTGTTTAAGAATATTCTAGATTCACTTACTACCCTCCCCACCCCACCCTGGGTTTCACCAGAATTGAAACCCTCCACAGCAACATATGGTTGGAGAATGGCTGCAACTTCCTGATAAAACCAGAGCAAGGCCAGTAACGTAACGGTAAGCGTACAGGCACTTCATACCTCAGTGGTCCCAGTCTACTAGACTGCAACTGGAAAGCTCAGTACGAGTACCTGCAGTTTCAGGTGCCTTAAACCTTCGGATGCTCTTCATTTTCAAGCAAATCCATAGGGGAAAAAAAATTTCTGTTTTATCCCAAGGAAGAAGAGCATGTTAGCATTTCGCTTTGAGTGAGAAGAGCTCAGACTGAGCATGGAGCAACTGCCCCAGCCACTAACAAGATGTTTGGAGTTGACAGTCAGTGGCAGGATGACAACTCAGCCTAAGTGCTGTCCTCAGCCCTGCCATGTCAGCAATCCCAGCTCTCCGCTGCCTGCAACTCTTGCTGGACCAAAGCATATGCGTAGCATATGCTCTGTGGCACATGGTCTCCCCTGGATGCACATGGGACCCTTCCCTGAGAAACACAAATCCATCCGGTGTGCACGTCCAGAGGGAGCACACTGGATGCACCAGTTTCAAAGAGTGTTTGGATGAGACACAGCTGGGACCTTCCCAGGTCTTTGTGGAAAGAGAGGAGGAGGAAACCAGAGGAAAAACAACTTTTTCTCTCAAACAAATCTTCACGCCTTTAACATCAGCTTTACTTCAAGACAAGCTGTGTCAGGCATTTGCCAGCAAAGTTCATGAGAGCAAAATGCAGCAGTGATTAAAAATAAGGAAGGGTGGAGAGGCGTTCTGGTGTGCAGAAGCTAGGGCCAGAACAAACGTAGTTCTCAGCAGGGGCACAGCACCTGCCAGAGAGCCACGCTGGGACTGATAATAACCCTATGCAGCAGTACGCTCGCCCTGCTGTTTTAAGTGCCTTCACTCAGAGCCACCTTCTCCTCCTGGTTCCAAAACTGAGGACATTATCCCGTCAGCCATAACCATGAACTCTGGTTGTTAGAAGTGCACTGTATTTCTAATTCAACAGCCCCTCAGCAGTGGCTCTCGCCTCACAGCATGCAAGGGACATCAGAAAGGCAGAAGCAGTGGGATGCCCCTGACACCAGCCTGGACTGTGGCTGAGGAGGGGTGGGAAGAGCAGACTTCCCTCCGCAAAAAGTCCTTCAGAGGAAACAAATCCTTGCCCCACAGCCCTTCAGAGAGATGTGGATGCTCAGCCAGCAAGATACCCTTCCACACTTCAGAGATGACCAGAAACGATTGGTGGCACAGGCTGGTTTCTGTTTCAAGGGAGCTGAAAAGCTGTGCTTGAACAGCCTGGCTCTGAAAGGAGTAGCCCCACCAGAGAAAGCAAAGAAATCCCGGCAGCAGCGGGATGTGATGAGTCAGTTCCTGCTACAAATGACCGACCACACAGACGGGCTGGGAACCGCTCTCTTGCAGCTTTGCCTCAGCTCTCAACCAGCTTCTTCAGAGCCAGAAGAGAGTGAGCACGAAAACACATCAAGCAACAATTTACCTTGCCAGTTACCTCCAGCTCCAGGGCTCTTCCAAGACACAAGTGTAGAAAGGGGAGAAAAATAATAAAAACAAAAATAACACCCTTTCGTGGAAGCTGACTCACTCTGCCGCTTTACTCCGAATGGTTTAATCAGCTTTGAAGTCCTACGTATGGATTCTCTTCAAAGATATGCTTTGAAGTAGATCCCTCTTTGAGGACTGACACAGCTGCACTTTGCTGCAACTCGATTCAGTGGGTGTCTCAAGAGCACAGCATCAGCCAGGACACATGAGGGGAGGGCAGGTTCTACAACCCAGAGTACCCACTGAGGATCCATTAATAAGTACCTCAGCCTTGTCAAGTCACACAGAGAGAAGCAAAGTAAAAAATAAACAAACAAGCCCTGTAATCTCCTATTGGTTGTCCGTAAAATGCATATGCAAAGTCAACTTCAGGGGCTGAAATGCATGCCTCTGCTTAGAAATAACCCTTTGCTCCCCGTAATCATCTGCCGCTTTCTTTGATTAAAAGAATTCCTGACAGTTGTAAGTAGGGAGCTAAACACTAAAGCATTCAGAAAATGACATTTCTTGTAGGCTTGCATTACAGCACATGGAAGGCTATCGTTACGGGATCACAGCTTTAGGACAAGAAGTCCCACCACACGCAGGGACAGGATTGCAGCCCTCCCAAGAGACAGCGTGTCCTTTATTACACAGACACACTGGCCTGTTGCCACCTGAAGTACAAATATTTTGCTAAAAATACTTCAGGTTTGATTCCCTTTAGACCTCAGGCTCCTTTCGTCACTTTGGCGGGGATTAGCAATCGCAAAGGGAGTCTCACCACACCACACCTATGCCTAGAAAGTGAAAACCTGGCCCTCACCGCAGAGGGTGTCCAAGGGCTCCCTCCCCACAATGGGTATTTCTGACAGATGCACTGACATGTAGACCAGTCTCGGACACCCCAGGAATGTATTGCATACCCATAATTTGCTCAGACAGCACTTTGTCCCTGAGTGTTTCAGGAGCCCTTGGGCTCTCTCCCACCCCCTGCCCACCCACCCCACGTGTGCTGCAATGCCAAGAGCTGTCCCCAAACTCAGCACCAGCACGACTTTTCTCCACACAGCTTCTGCAGGGTCCTTCAGGACAGGAGCAAAACTGGGAAGCCAGCAGAGTACTTCCCCCCTTGCTCAGGCTCATTTTAACTGTTTGGAGATTGGCCCAGGGGGTGCGTATCAATGGGGCAGTTGGTCCAGCTGGTCGTCCCTGGCAGGGAGCAAAACAGATGCGTAAAAATATGGGTGTTTATGCCTTTTGGTTAAGCTCCCCTGCAGACATGCAGATGAAGCGTTTCAGCATTGCCAGTAGTATCACAGAGCAGCTTTACGCTGCAACCATCCAGTGAAATGAACCACCTGTCCTCAAAAAGAATAGTTAATAAAAGATAAGACTTTCACAATAAAGAAAAAACAATCACCAACCAACCCACAGCTCACCCAGCTGTGCTAGCAAGTCCGCACACCACGTGCTCTGTTGTTCTCCACCGGTGCTCCTGCATCACATCCGAAGCTACACATGCCTCTACACCGCCCTGCCAGCCGCCAGGCTCTGCTCTGCCTCTCTCTATCCCTACAGACCGACAGAGGAAGACGAGAGTTAAGCCGCAGTAACGTGGAAGGGGGCTTGACTGGCAGCCAGTCATGGCTAATGGATGAGACAGCAGGCTGCACTTTGGGACTGACTTGGAGCTGGCAGAGACACTTCAATTTCGGTGAATGAAAGCTACCTGACCTAAATGGCTTTGACTTTAATGGAAATATGCCAACAGATGCCAGCTTAGAAGCTGAGCTGCTGACAGCTTTATACTGAGGCGCTTTGTGTAGGGAACTGATCAGCTGCTCCACTTTTTTTTTTTTTTTGCTCTTTGATTTTCTTTTCTGTCTCTGTCAGCTCCTGGATTTTTGTTTTGTTTGTTTTATTTTCAGAAGAGGCTGGGAACTGAAGAGGCGAAAAGTCAGCAGCCCTTTTTTCCCTCAAACAACAGTTTATTTAGGAACTAGAAGCCGTTTTACAAACTCTTACTAAACTGGTGTTGCAATCACCTCGTTAACCAGAGCAAAGACAAACTCAACATGCTGTATTTACAGAGCCTTTATAAAGTGATGCCACCTTCCTGCAGGGAATACCAAGGTCATCAGTGTTGTTTAACATTTTTGAACTTACTAAGATGTGCCATAACAGGGCAAACCCTCAGCTGCCAAAATGCAACTGTTTTCAGAAATTTACCCCTGTGGATTGTGCCACTTCATCTTTACCTGGATTTAACATACCCATGCCAGCATACCGTGCTTACCAGCGGCTCAATAACCAACAGATGCAGTGGCCCATGAGTGGGCAATGGGCTCCGGCACGTGTCTGCTTGCTCACCATCTGCAGATGCATCTGAGGCATTCGTTCTTCTAGGACAACCACCAGTGGCATTCCTCTGAATAACTTTCCTTACCCTGGGCATATGGATGGCAGTAAAAATGAAGTACCACCCTCTGACAGCCCTGGTTCTCCTAGGTCCCAGAGTCTGTCGTGAGACGAGGCATGTCTGAAGGCAAAAAAGCCATCCACTTAGGAACACAGGGATCTTGGTAGATTTCACACTAAATGAAAAAAATTCAACCACATTGCAAGGTGAGTCTTCAAAGGGGGAAAAAAAAGTTCTGTCAGATTTCTATTGGACAGACTAATAAAATGAATGAATAAAAGTTATGAGTTAGATATGTAAGTACTGAGTCTC
Source organism: Psophia crepitans (assembly GCA_013399095.1). NCBI lineage: Eukaryota > Metazoa > Chordata > Aves > Gruiformes > Psophiidae > Psophia > Psophia crepitans. The sequence goes on along the minus strand of VWZZ01000850.1, from coordinate 394,692 downwards.
ATGTATGTCTACATTGAAAATGAAATACAAGCTACCTTGGACAAAAGTACCAGAGTGCAAACTGAAAATCAGCAGTATAACTGACATGCAGGACACCGACAAACTGGAAGGAGACTTAAGAGACTCAACCTGGAGAAAGGGATCAAAACTGGGCTTATCTGTCAACAAAGTCTCAAAGAAGGAATAAGCAGAGCACTAAGTAAGAAACTGCTGGAAGTGTCCCATATGGAGAAAGAAGAAAACAACTACAGGAACTATTATGAGAGGCCCAAACCATTAAGAGTAACCTGGCAGCTATTGAGAATTGCAGTCTACATTCTTGTGCATTTATTCTGCGAACCACCAGATTGCTTTAGGGAGCTTGTGTTCTCTCCCTCTTGGATTAGAAAAGAATACATATGTGACTAAATTTGTGTTTGCATCTCTAGGGGGAAAAAAATACCCAAAATAACAGGACTTGCAGAATTTGCTGAGTACCAGCAATTCTTTGAAGATGATGGCAGGTGGCAAATATTTAGCATTTTTGAGGATTAAGAGCTGCAATACAGATTTCTTTTTTCTTTTCTCTCCGGATTTAGAAAAATCTTGGGCGATGTCCTACCAACAGAGACCACACCTTCCACGACAACTTCGGAAAAAGAATGCCAAAAGGCATTTTTTTTAATTTCTTGTTCTGACTGTAGCATACAAGGAAAGACGGGATGGGAAGTATGATATAAAGAATGCAGAAAAAAAATATTAAAAGAAATTCTGTCTTTAAAGTCTGAAAGTATAGAAAAGAAAGATGGGGATCATCACCGAGAGCACTTCATACAGCACTTACAGACACACCGAGGCTCTGTCGCTTACTGTATAGACAACAAAGAAAACTCACTTCTCCCTCAGAATATCTTACTGCTTTGGAAATACAATCCCTTCCTGCCACTCTGATTTGGTGTAAATAATTACACCTAGTTCAGGCAATGTAAACTCATTCTCCTTGTCTGGGTACCACCTTGCAAACAGTCTTCCTTCTCGCCTTTGCGAGTAAGGCTAAACTCCCAGATACCAAGGCTGAGCCTTGCTCTGTCTAAACACAACCTGGTGACACAAGAAGGGAGGGGTGCAGTACCTGGGGCACGGGTGCGACCGTGGGGACTGCACACTTCCGTAGGGGTAGCACAGTGGCAAGGGGACCAAACGCAATTCAAATGCAGTATCTTTATTGCTGCTGCAAAGCTGCATTACACTGGCAACCTACGGCTCCGCATGTTTCAGGGGTCCCCGTGGTGCCCTGATAGCACAGCAAGGCTGTCCCTCAGCTCTGAAACCTCACACAGTTCTCCCATCTCCACCTGTGGAAACTTAAGGTTACTTCAGCTGCAGAAATTTGCTTTTCCCACACACGGATGATCATTACATACCCAGGAAAGAGATTAAAAACCCCCAAAAGACACCAAGAGCCAGAACCATTCCTGAAGGATGGCAAGCTGTGCATCCTTCTCCCCAGGCATCCTTCCTCCGCTGGCCAGGCACCAAGGGCACCTAAGCTGTGCTAGAAAAGGACTGTTTGCAGAAGCAAGCCAACCTGTCCTGCAGGAAAACTCAGGAGTCAGCTGACGTTCCCCAGCCCTAAGGGAAAGCAGGGGTGGCTGTCAGAGCAGCAGGTCACACAGTTCTCGCCAGGACTTACTGCGTTTAACCACGGGCAGCGGCTGATAGGGAGGACAGCAGGGACGAAACATCCAGACACCCAGGAGTCCATAGGAACTTGCAGCCTGCAAGCCTCTAATAATTCTCTTTTCCTCCTTTTTTTTTCAATTCTGAAGGCATGTGACTGGCCTTCACATACCAGAGCTGACCCCTCCCAGAGCCAGCGATTTCCTAAGAGCAGAGAAGGATGTTACCCTGCAGCTTATTCATTACAAGACTAGGTTTCCTTGCTGTTACACATTAAAACCTCACGCCATCTAGGGTCCGCATGTCAGTTCTGCTCAGGATCCCCCCTAGAGAGATGCCAAAGGTGCTGTGGTGCTCAGCTACCTGCTGTCAGGAATGCACGGACATGGGGAGCACCTGCTCCTCCTTTCCTAATTGGCACATACCTTTCGATTTCCAGGTGCAAACCATTAACTCTTTACTCTCACATCCGCCCTCTCCTTCTGTACAGGACCATGAAGAACTGCCAGTATTTCACACTCTGTTCTCCCATAAATTAGTGCTGGTACTTGGAAGAGTACTTTCTCCCCACGCGCTTTCCCACACATTTTTTTTTATGTCACCGAAATACCACGGCACAGGGAGCTGCTGAGGTTTTGGTTTCAGTATTTGTTCACTTGGGCTGTCACCACAGTTTCTGGAAAAGGAGGTTATGCTGCTTCCTGTGAGGCACCGCAATGTTGCACTGCTTTTCTCCCAAGTCCCCCCCCTCCGCCCCGGTCCCAAATTTCCCCGCCTTGCTTTGTACTTGCCGCTATTCACAGGCTGAGACCCCGCACCTGCCTCCATCCCTACAGGATGGCATCCTGCCTGCACCCACCCTCCAGTGACTCCACATCATAGGGTGGGCAGAGGGAGCTCCACGAGGGACACAGAGACCTCCGGTGGCTCTGCCATATATCGCAGGCAAGCTGCTGCCTGCGAACTCCAGCCGGGGGCTGTGCGATGCAGGGGCAGGGAGCGCTGCCTGGGTCTGGCAAGGTGGTGGGCTTGCCTTCCCCACCCGTTCTCCGGGAGAGCCGGACCACTTCTGCGGGTGCCCCTTGACGCTCTGCAGCGCCAGGCAGGCACTACGAGTGGGGAAGTACAGCCCCAACGCAACCGCAGGCTTGTAGCACCACAGGGAACAAGGACTTAGAGCAGAACGGTGCTGCAGCCGCTACTGCACGTGTATCATACACGTGGACTTTCCATTGAAAAAACAAGTCTGGGATTGCTTCAGGCAACACAAACACGGATGCAAACTCTTACAAATAGTACTCACGGCTCAGGTGACTATTTCTGGTTCACCTGAGCATAGCAGTGACACACCGTCTTGATCCTTCTGTGAATAAATCCGACAAAGCGCCCAGCATGCACACAGTGCTCCTCACCCACACACTGTCACACCGTGATTCATCACCGGCTCCAACAATATACCACACGGGGTCTGTCAGTCACCTGCACCCTGGTGCAATACAACATGAAGTTGGAATATCGTGGTGGGGGCGGTGGTGCTAATAAGTTTATTAGGACAACTACCCTGTTGGGCACATCCATGGCTGGCTGTTACCACCGCAGCTATGCTCTTTATCGGCATCTACCTTAACAGCGAACCCTTGGGGCTTGTCCCTAACGGAGCACTGCAGACTGCAACAGCACAGCTTCCTAACAAAGCTGCTGTTGGGGACAATTTCTTCTGGCTTTTATTAAGGGGAAAAAGGAAGAATTTAAAAATCCTCAGTTCGTTTATCACTATGGCTGCAAATTTAAACTAAAATTAACTTAATTTCTAATGAAATCCACACTAGGCAGGCACCTAATGTCCTCCTCTGCCCAGTCTTAGAGCAAGGTCTGGTTTCAGTACAAGTAAGGAGCTGGGAGTGTCAGGACTCAGTTTCTGGATCTGCACTTGTGGCAGATTAGCAGTCACTTATTGCCTATTGGTACAAGGCAGCTCAGGGTTGTACAAGATTTAAACACCTTTTTTTCCAGAAGGATTGGTGGAAAAAACATTCTGAACTGCTAAGTCCTTCTGCATGTTCTGTTAAGGGAAACTGTACCTTAACCCATAAAGTTAGCAAAACTACTACTGCTCAAAGGACTTCTTTCACACTAGCACAAAAGGAATAAAACAGATCAAAGACCTTCCACTCTGGAAAGCTCAGACTAGACTGGTCCCATCTAAAGGAATAGTCCAAGGATTCTTAGATAACATCCTGTCCTTGGAGGATGGAGATCTGCGGCATCTTTGTCACTCACAAGGTCCCTCATCTCTCTGCAGATTACTGCTTTTGGCTCAACCCTCCCCTTTGCCTTTCACTCTCCCCACCCTCTTTGACAACACACAATGAGGAAAGTTCGCTCACAGAGTGAATTTCACAATTACACAGTATTTTCTGACCACGTAGCATAGCCTCTGCTTCTCACGACTCAATAGGTTTTCTTATCTCTTGCTTTGCTTAAACAGAAATTTTGCCACGGTCCTGCCTCTTTCATACACTAACTAATGCACAAACGAAAGAAGCAGTCAACAGTCTGTAACTTCCATGAATGTGGTGAGGGCAAAACCTTGTCCCAGCCAAAGTAACTGCTGCTGACCACCAGACAGGAAAAGCTATGCCCAGAGACACACATTTAATGTCCAAATCACAAACTGCATTTGGACAACTCGTCCTTGTGCACAGGTTGTTATTGTTCTTAAAATTGGCGCTAACAAATTCAGGTACAATTGGAGCTGAACAAAGTTTGTCTGTCATCGATAACTAACTCCTCCAGGGACAGGTCCCAGGGATGCGACAATACCAGCTAGCCTTTTCACAACACAAGTATCACCTACAAAATCTTCATAAAGTAAGTTTGCACTTTTCTAACGAAGGGCAGGTTCAGACGGCTCACTTCTCTCCTGCAGCTCACTCTATTACACTGGAAATTATTCGGTGAAGAAAATATGCAGTGTTGAAAGAGGCAAAACTACACTCTGCAACAGACGTCAAGGAAAAAACCATCAGGCACACAGAAAGCTCACCCACTTTTACCTTTCCAAACAAGGGACTTCCGTGACGTCTCCTCTGAAGAGTGTTTCGCTTACGACCCTTAAGCCATTGGTGATGCCTTCACTGTAGACCTTCACCTCCCCATCAGGGGGAAGCTGCAGGACATCTGGCTGTCCCGAGGCTGATGTCCGATCTAAAAACTGGCTGCCCTCCTTCATGCGCTGCTGGATCATGGGAGTGAGTGGCATCTCAAAGCTGAAGTAGCTATCAGGCTCCGAGTACAATGTCTCCAGCGACTCTGCGCTGTAGTATAAAGATGCATTGTCTAGGATGTTTTCAAACTGTGAGCTGTACAGATCAGTGGAGACATCGGAGTGCCTCTGCCCAAGGACATCTTCATACCCTCCCATGGCTGCTTCCCTCTCCTCCATCATCCTGGAAATTAATCAGAAACAGCTTGTTTCAGCTGAGGAGCAAGGTTTAGAACTCTGGGTGAACCTCCTCATCTTTCACCTTTGCAAACAGACAGGTCACTGTGGCTTTGCACAGGAGAGGACACTGCAGGTAAAATGCTAGTTTCTCCTTGCACCACCTCTGTTCATGACTGGTACCATCTCCCTCTCACGGGACATAAAAAGAAACAATCTTATGGGTAAAAGAGCGGGGCAGGGGGAAAGCCTAATATGGATAAACAGGTAACATCAGCTACTTATGTGCAAAGAGCAGCCAAAAATGCACACGGTCTCCGCTAGCACCACTGCCTTGCCAGAGGTTGCACAGGTCTGAGATGTACACCCAGATGGGGCCTCTGTGCCTGGAGGACAGTTTGTTGGCTCTTCACTCCTAGGGCTGGGGTCTTCAGCAAAAGGCTAGAGGAAATCCATCCAAAACGCAAAGGGAAGCAAATGCAATTAAAAACCCAGAGCTGGGGGAACCAGATTTGAAGGGGGAAGAGTTGACTTGCTTGCGAACGGACAGGGGAAGGTGTAGCATCCCCCTGCAGAGTTTTCTTCTTTGCTGCACCAAACACCACGGGTTTCTCACAGCATGTGCCAGGAGTCAGGGCTGCTCGCCCGAGCAATCCCACACACTAGCCAAGGAAAGAATGTGCACATCACGAGGTGAGATCCTGTTGTTCCAGCGGCAAACAACCTGCCAGGTGACAGTGGGCACAGTTTGACCAGAGCACATCAGTGGGACTCTTTGCTTGGTTACAGATGTGCGCCAGGAAAGAAAAGCGAGCAAATCGGGATGCTCTTGCAAAACGCAGTGCAGCTTTTTTGCAATATATACAGCTAAAATTAAATAAATTTCAATAGATATATAATATAGAAAGCACATCAAAGCATTTACTCTCTTATAACGTACAAGGCCCTGGGTAAAACATCTTTATTTTCTGAGCTCTCAGAAGTACTCACACTGTTCTTGCGCAAATTCTGTCCAAAACCAGAAAATACAGCCAGGCGCTACAGCCAGGCCTGCATGCTGCCTACACTTAATTACATGCCAAGTCTGGATCCCAACTACACCTGCTACAGATGCTTTGTCACATAGCCATTACTCTGCAAACAGCAGGAGGTATCTTTATGTTTCCAAACCTGAGATAGACTTCAAACTTTAGCAAGGTGGTGTGGATGGGTTTCAGTCCCAACTTCATGCAGTAGCCACCATCAGGCATGAACTGCTACCATTGCCACCACACCACAGGCAGTAGACAAACATTTCATTGTTTGTCATTAGCTCCTGAAAGAGTAGGCACAAGCCACACGCTTGGGATGAGAGAAACCTAACCAGCCCCCTGTGCCCCTCCCAAGTGCCATCTCACCTGCCCTGGTCTCTCGCTAGCACAGCCGTCTCCTCCTCGCAACGGTTCTTCTTGTCCTTCACAAAAACTTCATCATCCCTGCTTTCGTCAAGCAGTGCCAGAGGAGTGGCTGCGGAGGCAGCGAGCCCCAGCTTCAGGTCCTCACAGACCTCACTCCAAATGATGTCCGGCGAGGAGACCAAGCCTGGGGGGACTATCAGTGGTGCAGGGTGGTTGGATGTTTTGAGGAATGCCTTCCTCTCCACAGACACACTCTCCAGCAGTGAGTGCTTCTGTCTCCTCTGCTCCTCAGCTTTTTGCAGCCATAAAATCTCCACCCCTTGAAATTCTACATGTTTGCTCACAGCTGCCTCTTTAGAGAGCCTCCTCTCAGGACCCATTTGCATTTTGCCTTCACTGTATGCTGAAAACTCCTCAAAACGCGCCCACCCCTCCACTCTGCTGGCTGCTTCCAGGTTTGTCACAGATGGTCTATGACAGCTTGTCTTCTTTACTGCGTGGACCTCCTCGGCTTTATTAGTGATGGCTCGCAAGGACTCGGACTGCTTTTCTCCAGTCCATACTGCAGCCAGATCTTTCTCTATGATCAAATGCATTTTTTCCTCAGCTGTGTGTTCAGATGGAAGAGGCATGTCTGAGGGTTTTTCTTGGCCTGCTGCAACTGGTTCTCTGGCTGCCTGCACATTTTGGCTGCCAGTAATGCTCTTTTTTTCCATTTGTGTGTCTGAATCAAGAGAAGTATTTGCTCTCTCTTGCACCTTTGTGGCTTCCAGCCGTCGAGAGATTTTCGTAATCTCTGGCAGGTTACCCACAGGTTGCAATCCTTCTCCTGGGGTGTGCGGCTGTGCTACCCCAGTGTCAGGTCTTAAATTGTCTGCAGGAGCTGAACGCTGAGGAAGGGGCCTGCCAGGCACCTGGTGGTGACTGTCCCGTCTTTCTGGACTGCATGTCACAGGCTCTGCCTGGAGCAGCAATGAATCCCTCGGCGCATCTCCGCTCGGCTCTACTGTGCCATACTCTGGAAATTCATTGATGATGGTATGAGGAAGCAAAGTGCTGCTTCCACGGCCACTACCTGCAAAGAAAAAAAGAGAGCGTGGGTTTATTTGCCACATGCATAAGCAAAAAGCCTGACCTCCCTTCTCAGCCCTCAGCCTAGCACAGTAACTATGCTCTCCCCTGCAGGGAAAATACCGGTCAGTTTAACTCACTTCTGCACTCTCTCATACCGCAGTTATCCAGACCTAGTCTTTTTACATAGGAGTTTTTGGGCAGCCCTACTTCGGGAGCATGCACTGCCGAGGAAGGAATGCCAGAAACGTCTGCTACCCTTCAGAAAGGGTCCCAGTGGCCCACGGACAGTCTGAGGCCACAGGCCAGGCGCAAAGGCTGAAGAAAGCAGATACTCAGAGATCTGACATCCATCCACAGCATGCTCCATACATGCTGGTTTTATTAAAAAAAAATTGGTTTTAGGTTATTTTCACTTGTAAAGATGAAACAGTGGGAAGCCAAACAGCCACACCTTGTATATTCCACAGCCTCGACAAAACAAATTAGCTAAATTACAAAGCAATTAATGAGCAATTCAACTTTCTGCCAGCACTACCCTCTTCCTTTAGCAACTCAGGCAACTGAAAGACATGCTCAAATGATGTGCTTGTACTGAGCAGTCCACATTTTCTGTTGCAGCAAATTCACTGCTGCACAAAAAGCTTGCTACCCCTCCCCTCCTCGTGCTGCTTTTCCAACTGACGTAAACAACGCAGGAGTGAAAATGGATGGTCCCATTTTCCAAGCACCGAGTACCCAGTGGCTCCCATTGTTGTGCGGTAACAGAGAACTAGCTGTCCTCAGAGGGACCTCACAGATGACACAATGACGGCTACTTGGCCACCTTATATTACGGCCCAAGGAGCAACCCAGCTCTGGAAAAAAAAGCCAGCCACAGATGCATTTGCTGCACCCTTCTGTAAAAACTGGCCTTGGAGTATAGAAGCACTTTAAAACAAACAATGGGTGGGCCAGAGCCAAACACCTATTCCAAAAAATGTCAGGGATGACAGCTCTGAAACCAGACACCAACTTGCATTTGGACAGCTTACCCCACTCTAGGTGCATCTCTAGGTGCTGTGCTGCAAACTGATCCCCATCTCTGCCCCGAGCAGCCTGGCTACAAGCCATTTCTGAGGAGGAAGCCGTGTAGTTGTGGTTAATGATAGCTGAGTTCAAGGTGAAAGGGAGGATAATTTAATGCGAGCTCAGCGCCGTACTAATGTGGCTATCTGCCCGCCAGTGGTTTGTAAAGCCGAGCCAGCTCACACTTGCCTGCTCACTATCCAGTAGATCTAGCCACAGGGTAAATACCGCACATTGTGCGTGGTGCAGGATCAAAGTAACACACTGGGACCACACCAAACTACAGTCTCTTCGCCAGTAGGCTCTCCAGGTATCTCCCTGCTCCTGATTTAATCACTCTGTAATAAAACTTCAGTGGGTTGGTTTTCAGCTAGTTGATTTGGTTGCTGTTGAGGACAAAGCAGGGACCTTTTCTCTGCTGCAGGGAACTTTTCTCCGTTGCAAGGTCCCAAGGAGCTGTGAGGAGCATGGATGCCCTGTCCATGTCTGCATCACCAGCCTGCCTTCACGGCAGGGTTTCTAACACACAGGTCTGGGTGCACTGAGAGAGTCTGAAGATGAGAGCGAGCTCCCTCTACCCACGTAAGCATTTCCAGGTACAGTGCTTTTCTGAAGTGCCCAAAGCCCGAGACAAACAGCGCCCTTGGCACACATGTCAGCCGTGCAGTGCTTGGGTGCATCCCAAGCCCACCCACTTCATGGCACAGGCACCAGACTGCCAACTGGGACACACTTCCACCAGCACCGCAGGGCAGCACTTGGCCATGCTGCCGCCAGGGCTGCATCCCAAAGGCTGGCAATGCCCAGTGCCCCAGGAGCTGGGACCCCCTGTGCCTCCCTCTAACCCATGCACCCCACATCGTTGGAAGGAAGCCCAGAGCATCGTCTTCCCAGTCCCCCATTGCAGGGGGGCGGGGAGCTGGGACGCAGCCAACATGCACTTGGAAGCCAAGCCCTGACAAGGCACTGCACACAGGCCCTGCCAAGGGGCCAGGCTCATCTCTGCTAATTGCTGTCTTAGCTTTTGAACCAACATGAGGGAAACAGAGGCGGCCTTATTTCTGGTGGTGAATGCTAAATGCACTGCTGCACATGCCCATCTGCCACGAACGGCCACTGCTGGCAGCGGTAAACAATCCCAACCAAATTCCTGATTTACTTCTCCTTCTGAACCTCATCCCAAGCAAACTTTACTCTCTGGCAAGCCCAGCAGGCTCCAGAAGAGGTACACGTACAGAGCACATACACTCATATACAGACACAGAGGAGGGAGCATGCTTGCAAGCTGTGTTTCACCTGGGCAAGAGAGGAGCACTTTCACGGTAGAAATTTAAGGCCTTTTCTACAGTGAGGCACCAGCAGCCCTGCTCTGGAGGGACTGCTGCTGCTCCTGTACACGAGTGTAAGGCAGCTGGATTCTCGCCTTCACTACATCCTTCAGGAACATTGCCTAATTCACTGCCTGATTAAAAAAAATTCACATGTGGCACCAAAGCAACAGTCTGTCCCCATTACATTAGGTACCACCATGCACATAACTGCCGAGGTCTCCGCTCCTTCAGGCTAACCACCGCCAACCGTCCCCCACTCCTAAATGGTGCAAAGCCTTTCCCTTTGCTCAGAGAGCTATTTCAGGTACCAGAGCTTAGAGGAGCTTGAGCTCTTTAAGGGAAACTCCTCCCTTATTCCCATCCACCACCACAGCATCATGTCTTGCTGCAGCTACTGGCATATCCTGTCCAACCCCATCCCCCAATATGACTGCATTACAAACAAGGCTAGAAAGGCAACAACAAAATTTAAGGACCGCACTGAAGATGAGCAGGGAAAAAAAATATCCATCACCAAACAAACAAAGAAAGGACACACACTCTCAGGTAACACCAATTTCTACTTTGCATTGAACGTGGCTTCTTTCAACAAAGGAAAAAAAAAAAGAGAAAAAATAATTAGAGAGAGAAAAAGTTAAAATAGAATGGGGGTGAGTGGCTAGAAAACTGAGACCGGGCAAATATAACCTAACAGCAGTTGGTAGCCTTTCTGATGACTAGAGGTTGAAAGAATTCATGACTTAAATCAGGCATAGATACGATATTTGATAGGTAAATAACCATTCCATGTCAAGCAAGCTTGTCTACAGCATAATAAAAGGAAATTCTAGGAAGCAAAACACAAGTTACAAGCATAGACAGACAATTTGTTTACAGGTACATTTTACAAAAGAATGGTGTGAGTGTCTCTCTCTATGCAGTATATATATATTAGCTAGCTCGAGAAATTAGATATATTTGCTTGAACAGTATCCTTACTCACAGAGGTTACTGTAGCTCCAGCAGTTACCCATTGGTCAAAGAAATAAAATGCACAGATCATCAGTTTATCTATAGCGGTACCAGCTAATTCAATTGCTGCTGTTCTAGTCAACTGGAATCAAAATAGTTTCAAATTTCCTGGCAGCTGCTGCCCTGCACTGCACACAATGATGTAAATGGATGCTTTCTGAGTATTATGAAACTGATGGGGGAACTGCAGTCTCATTCAGTCTATCGCAGGAGCTAAGGAGTCCACCTTGGCAGCTTGCAGGGGGAAAAAAAAAAAAATTTCCTTCAGCAAGGCTGCCTGACAGTATGCCAGGGAGACGTCTGTACTTAGCTGCCGTTTATTGTAACCATGTCCATAAGGGAAGAAACGGGCAGAATGGCGATGCTGAGAGTCGTGTGCTGGTTTCAGAGCACGGGGTGCCTGACGGTGTTTCAGCATTTCTGAGCTGGAAGGTTTCATGAAGCAGCCCGGTCATCTTGCATTTTATTTCTCCGCAGCTCCTTGCGCCGATCAAAAGCAGCACGTGGGTGAGCCTGCATGCAGCATGACACCAGTTATGCTTTCTTGGTACCGGCATTTCTGGCCATTATTTGTAAAAGGCAAATTAGCGCAAGTGAAAACAATGCATGTGTTCAGAGGAAACAAATTTCTAGGTGACAGAGCTTAACGAACAAATAGCAGGATTTATGGCATTGTATCATTACTGCAGTCTGCCAAAGAGGGCGGTCGCATGTGTCTCCTCATCCTACGCTCCCTACAGTTACAACTTCAGTCGTTAACTAAAACTATTCAGATTTATAAAGCAGTGCCTGCGCACTCCGAGACAGAGCAGCCTCCCCCTGTGAGAGGGAAGGGATGCTGCACAATCACTGGCAGCCTTGTGCAGCAGCCCTTTTTCCAAATGATGTCATTCTCCCTGCTGCGATAGGTCCTGCCTGGCCAGCGGAGGTCCTTCGTTAGCCAAAGATGAGGGATTAGCATAGTGCAAGCACTGTGCTTTTGTAACTGGACTGCAAACGTCCGCACTGGCCAGTGTCACCGTGTCTGAATGTGTGTGTGGTTTTTTTTACCACTGCAAACCCTACTCCTGATGAAAAGCCTTAGGTAAGCAATGCTGTGACTTGGTTGCTTTTTTTTTCTTGCCACAGATTTTATGTGTTTCCCAGTCCTAAATGGGGTTTGGGAGCACTTGAGTAACCCCAACCACAGTGACCTAAGAGTCCACAAGCGAGCCTGGTACCTTTCCCCCCACTGCAGAGAAGATGGCACCTTGCCGCAGCAGCTCACAGGCCTACAGCGAGCTCAGAACAGGACAAAGTCCAAAACTAACATGCAGTACGTGCTGGGAGGGTTTAGTGTGAGGCATTATCCACCACAAATTGCTGTACAGGTCACAGATGGACAGTGAGATAGCTTGGTCCCAAAAGTCATTACCCTGGAAAGCAAAAAAGTAGAGCGATACAGCTGCTAGCTGTTTAACATCTTTGTCGGTGACATGGGCAGTGGGATGGAGCGCACCCTCAGCAAGCCTGCCAACAGCACCAAGCTGTGTGGTGCGGTCGACACGCTGGAGGGAAGGGATACCATCCAGAGGGACCCTGACAGGCTTGAGAGGTGGGCCTGGGCAAACTGCATGAAGTTTAACAAGGCCAAGTGCAAGGTCCTGCACATGGGTCGGCGCAATCCCAAGCACAGCTACAGGTTGGGCGGAGAGTGGATTGAGAGCAGCCCTGAGGAGAAGGACTTGGGGGTGCTTGTTGATGAAAAACTCAACATGAGCCGGCAGTGAGCGCTGGCAGCCCAGAAAGCCAACCGTGTCCTGGGCTGCATCAGAAATAGTGTGGCCAGCAGGTCAAGGGAGGTGATTTTGCCCGTCTACTCCGCTCTTGTGAGACCCCACCTGGAGTACTGCGTCCAGCTCTGGGGTCCCCAGTTCAGGAAAGACACGGAGCTGCTGGAACAAGTCCAGAGGAGGGCCACAAAGTTGATCAGCGGGCTGGAGCACCTCTCCTATCATGACAGGCTGAGGGAGTTGGGCTTGTTCAGGCTAGAGAAGAGAAGGCTCCAGGCAGACCTAATCACGGCCTTACAATACCTAAAGAGGCCTACAGGAAAGCTGGAGAGGGACTGTTTATTAGGGAGTGTAGTGACAGGACAAAGGTAACTAACAGAGGGGGGATTTATACTGGGCGTTAGGAAGAAATTCTTTACTGTGAGGGTGGTGAGGCAGTGGAACAGGTTGCCCAGAGAAGTTGTGGAGGCCCTGTTCCTGGAAGTGTTCAAGGACAGGTTGGATGGGGCTTTGGGCAACCTGGTCTATTGGAGGCTGTCCCTGCCCATGGCAGGGGGGTTGGAACTAGATGATCTTTGTGGTCCCTTCCAATCCAAACCATTCTGTGATTCTATGATCCTATGAGCTGGAATGGGAGGGAATACAAAGGGAGTTATCTGGGCTCCTCATTCTGATGTAAAAGTGCAGGTGAGTCTTAGTATATTTAATGCACTTTTCTTCTTCAAAGCCCCACCCCCTGGAGTGACGTGGCTGCAAGGATCTCAAGTTTTGGTTTAACGCTTATGTCTGGAAAAATCTTGAACTCAATTGAAAAGACAAGTCCAAAAAGAACCTGAAATTTTCTGGTTTTCCACTGCTGCGATTTAGAAAAGCAGCAGCTAACAGGTGATTAAGTGTAGATCCACACAGTAATAGCAAGAATTATTTTAAAAGCTCCCCAAGAGCCATCATGTGAAAAGCAAACTTCTGGAGTAGTGGCAGCCCACAGCTGCTTTGACACTTGCAGCATTTGCAAAGATTTTACAGCCTTTCTGAATCCACCTATACTTAATGTTACATATTTAAAATATTGTCTTTTTAAAGAACCTTTTTAAAACCTTCAAAAAGTCCTCCAAATAGAAAGATCTCTTCAGTTAAAAAAAATGTTATTGCCAGACTTTGAGCAAGCAACAATGGCTTAAAACACCCCACACTACTTACTACTCACAGATCTTGGAAACTCCAGATCCTTGCTGCAGCTACTGAAGAAACTAGGCACCTTCGTAGAAAAGGATATCCTTTACTGCGCTTCAGGGCTTGGGACCAATTAGCCAAGCTAACAAAAAGCTTACTAAGCAGTCCTCAAAGCACCCCAGGAGCTGGATACCGAGCTGCGCACCCAGCCAAAACAAAAATGGGGCACAGAGGGACATGTGCATCTCCCAGGCTCTGAGTGTTTGCTGCGAAAGGTGCAGCTGGACATTGCATGGTAGCTTTTCAGCAAGCTCGCAGAGTGAATGAGGTTCCCTTCCTCTGAACAAAGTTAAATAAACAACGTGGGGGTCTAGAGCAGAAGGCACTTGTTAAAGTGCAAATAGGAAAAATACTTTCTGTACCCTGTGTTACACTTTTTCATTGCGATACCAGGCCAGAGCTGCACCTACCCACATAATCTTAGTTATACGCCTTCTCCATGTTCATTATCAAGCCGTCTCCAGCAGCAGGATAACATGCCCCTTTTCCTTCAGAAGGCTTCAGAGACTCATTGAGGCTACAGCACGATGAGGGTTTGTGTTGGTGTGCTGCCTATCTCATTGGGTGGTGGGGCTGAAGCCAAGGAGAGGAGCCCATCGTGACAACAAGCAAAAATGCAGCTGTGCCCCATGGTACCCACCTATAGCCACCCAAGTCAGCTGGCTGAGTCCTATTGTGCCCACTGACCTGGGTGCATTGTTTTCCATCTGTCCGACACAAGGGAAGGGCCTGACCGCCTCTGGGTCAGTGTTTCAGAGCCCTGCCAGCTTCAGCTGAGCTCAGCCTGCACCACGTGTGCTCAGAGCATCTGAAGTGGCCAGACACCACCAACAGGCTGCCAGCATCACCAGGCCCCCAAATATTTGTGCACTCACGTCAGCATGGCCGACAGCCCACAGACAGAGAGGTAATTACTGCCTTGACTGTGGCATTTCCTAATTTCTGAGTGCTTAATTCTGCAGCTTTAAAAAGAAATAAACAAACAGCCCATGTTTTAATGATTATTTATACTAAACCCTTGGCCTTCAAACAACTGTGTTCTTCACCAAGTCAAGGATGTGGTGATCTCCCTGCAGCTGTAGGTCACGATAACTGGAACTATCCAGCTTTCAAGTGCAGGTCACAAGACATCCAATTTCATTCTGTCGAGTAAGGGACTTAGCATAATGCCTCATGGCCCTTTAGTTTTCCTTTCCCTGCGACTGGAAACCCAGACATCCATCACACCACCCCTGACAGCTCCAGACTGTGCTCCAGCTTTACCCAGCTCTGGGAAGCAGGACTCAGAAATTCAAAGGCTGAGACAGCAAAACAGCTCCACCTCATGCAATCGAGATGCAGAGCACTGTGAAAACTGTCCTCCTCCATCGGCATTAATCTTTCCATCCACTCAGTCAGATGTGCTCTTCTGACAGCACTGTAAAAGCTTGCTGCTCCTCAGAACATCCAAGCAGGAGATCAAAATCACCTGGTTTACTCTGCGTTGGAGTGAAAGATGAGCACCCAGTACAGCCAATCAATGTGCTGGTGCCGGAGAGGTAATCGCTTCTTAGACTGCACAAACTCAACCAGAAAAGTACCTTTTAATACAGTACCTCTGGAGACTTAAATTTAAAAAGTTAACCTTTTCTGTCATCATTGCCAACCAGCAACACCAAACAACAGGGATATCTACAAGAGAATGTATTGATTATACACTACTATTTTAAAACTCCTGTGCGTCTTCAGTGTGTCAGAAAATGCAGTGGGGACACTAGAAACAACAACATAAAAAATCTGACAGAGTCAAGGACGCACAACAGGATGATGGAACTTTAAGTGTGTGGGGGCACCAAAGGTCTGAGCTTTCTGGATTCCAGCCTTGCAGGTGTTCCTGGTAAATGTTCCTGGACATATTCTTAAATGTGTATCTGATATACCTATGCGGACAGGTTCTGTCCACCGTAATTAAGCAACATGAACATGAAAATCAGGCAGTCCTTCAACCCTCAGAAAATGCAGTTTTGCACCTTGTCAGAAAAACAGAGCTGCAGAGGAAGATACCAGACCAGGAAGCTCAGACTTTAAGTATTGCCTGGAGATGGAAAGAGCAAAAGATGAAAACAGGACAAAGGGTGGTGCATTGAAACGGAAAGCAATTCAGTTGAAGCACTGGGCAAGGCTACACTCAGCAGTGTGAACTGGTGTGAGAACGATGCAACGTGTGGCTGTGGTCTAAGGACAGCACTTAGAGTGAGGATCAGGAAGGTGCCTCATCCATGTAGTGCACGGAGGATGCAGCAGAGCTGGACATGTGTGACTTGAAGTGACACAGAGAAAGCAAGCAAGGCAGAAAAGCAAAGGACAACCTAGTAAATTAGTGATACTCATTTTACAGGAAGTCTACTGGCATAATTTTCTTAAGGCTGCTTAAATACACATAATAGGACCACAAAAAGGTTCTGCTTGTACAAAAACCAGCAGCCATTATGGGCTTCCTTTGCTCCTAAAAGAAGTTAAAGAAATTCTACAGCAAAAGTAATTCTACAGCAAAAGTAATCATTTTCATGATTCAAGTTCAGGAATCAGTATGTTGCATGGGTTAAAGTATGCATTTCATTTTCTTTCATGTGTCAGCTCTGGCACTGTTTGACCCCTTGCAGAGGTGATTCAGCACACGCTGCCAGGAGAAAGTAAATCTTTTTTTTTCTTTTTTTTTTTTTAAGAACTGTTTTTCTGGAGTTGTTTTGGAGTTTCTTGTTACTCAGTTTTTACTGGCTTGAGGTTGGTAAGAACTAGCATGAGACAATCCATGGCAGTATGTGGCTGGGACTCTTCTTCTGGCAGAAGCAAGCTGTTAAATGAGCACAGCTGCCTCATGACACCTCACTGTACACAAAACAGCAAGTGACAGGCTTTCCAAAAAGCTATTTGTTTCCCCAGGAATTCAAAAACAAGCATCTTCCAGCAGCTGTTGGGAAAGACCAGATCTGCATAGCAACCCAGAGAGTATTTGTACATTTGTACAGGGCTTTTTTTTGTGAAGGATGAGATGAAACCCTCTGTTGCAGAGGAGGAGTGAAAGCTTTCTCCTCCTAGAAGCATCAGAGAAAAGACTGTTCATGAGTCTTAAGAAACTATTTTCTTGTATAACAGGAATTCTGAGATAGCTGGCTTTCATGTTTACTTAAGCAATTATTCTGTAGTGTCCCTCCCTTTTTTCCCCAAGGAAGCACTTTCTAGGACTAAGTGATGTTGTCAGGACTTTTTTTTTTTTTTAAATTTAAATGTGTTCACTGCAAAGTCATAAAAACCAGTATTCTGTAGTGTGCCCAGCCTTAAAGATACAGCTGCTCAATAGAGATCACTGTTTCCACAGTCAGTTCCAGAGGAGGGTATGTTTCCATATACAACAAGCACTCTTTATGTCAGCGAGCTGAGAAGCCGTCTTGTCCAACCAAGCCAAATTCAGTTTTTAAACAACATTTTCTTTTGCTGGAAGGCAGACGGCTGGGGTTTCTCTGAGGAAGGCAGCCAGGCGGCTCACAGGCGCGTGGCCGCATGAGGAGCATCCACCCTTCTCCCTGCAGCAAGGAGTAGCCCCACGAGCAGGGGTCCGTAGGGAGACGTGTGGTCCCAAGCCCTCCCACAATGCGATGAGGGTCCTGGGAGCCTGGGCCTGCTCTGCTCCGAGAGATGCATCCAGGGCAGCAGGACAGACAACAGATGAGAGAGGAGAGGAGCCTGACAAAAGGCATCACACAGTAAAGGTGAGAGCATGGGAGTACATCAGGGATCACAGATATCCCAGATAAAACCAAACTGAGGGCAGAAATGAGGAGGAATTGTTTTTAATGCGGCAGCTTTATTAACATGTGAGTAACATGTGAGTGTCATGAAACACCTCTTCTACAAGCATCTAACTTATTTTTCTTCTCCTCTCACCTGTGAAAATGACCACAGGCTTCAAACTAGAAGGCAAAAATCAGCATGGCAGCTTACTAGCAAAGTCTGCTGTTTCCCATCTAGGCAAAGAAAAGTGTTCGCAACTGTCACGCCCAATTATTCTTCCTTCTTTCTGAATTGACTTATCTGATGCAAGTATTTTAGTAACCAATCAAAATATTTATACCCTCAACAGCATCCAGTGGGGCTTCAGTAATACGGTTCTGGCCAAAACGGAAAAGATCAACAGTGAGGCAGAAATAATTAAGTTGTTCAGCAGCTTGCATGTTACGTTCTCAGTTTCTGAGACCAGCCAAAGCACAGGTGAACTGCTTTGCGTAAGGTAAATTAAAGTTCAGCTTTATTGCTCACAGTGACAAGCTGCTCTCTTGATCAAGTTTAAACTGATCAAGTTGTTCTGGCTCTGTCCCCATCACTCATTTGCTTGAAATCTTTCATACCTGGAGCCACAAAAATCATGTCTTTTTTCTTTTAAAGTCAACTTTAGAAAGTAACAGTTTTGTTTCGATTCCTGATGGTGTTTTTTTCCCTCTCCACCTAACACAGAGAAGGACAGAGAGAGTTTCAGGCATAGCTGCTTTCCCCCCAAAATGTATGTCATGACATATTTGACATATGTCAGTTCAAAGGCAGACAGGATTTGGTGCACTGAGCCCTGGGTTTGTACTACTGTGCCTTCAGTCACATCCTCATTCATCTGCAGCTAATAAGCAGTTAAAAACCTGCTCACATAAGCAGTTAAAACCTGCTTGCATGAAGGAAAAATGTGGAAGGGGCAACATCACTCTCGTGTACCCATTGCGATCGAGGATGAGGATGATACGTTTGTCTGTGACAGCATGAAGCCAGTCTGGGTAGGCATAGTATTACCCAGATTTCGGGTACAGTTCACAAATGTTGTATGTTAACCATCGTTAAATATTGGGAAACTCTCCTCTGAAGTCACTCCCATTTCACTAATTGTTAGCCCCTAATTGTGGTTTCTGATTAATAATGGAACAGCAGATTCAGAAACAAGGCAAGAAGCAGCACAGGGAAAATACAGAGAAGTACACACATAAGTCAATATATATGGCTTATTTTTTGCCCCCCTTTATTTTAGGGGTCTGTACTCGGTCACCTCAGAATACCCATCACATTTGATAATTGTTTTGGTTAGTAATAACAATAGATTCACTTGGATTAGACACAGCATACTTTATTTAAAGCCAGTCTCCGGAAATGTACTAATGCCTGCTGACAGTGCTCTCGCACTGTCTCTCCAAACAAGAAATGAGGTCATTCTGATTCATGTAATAATCTGACACACATTTTGTGGCAATTTGTAGAAGTTTTTAAAATTCCTGAATGAGGCCATTTTGGTTGGTTTTGACTTTTTCCCCTCCACTCTCCAGTTAGAATTTCCCAAGTGGAAGACCAGACTTTAGAAAACCCAGTGAGACTGTTTACTAACTTTCCAGACCTCAGCTCTGCTCGGTTTTTTGGGTTTTTTCTTGGGTTTGAGGCTTTTTTCCCCTTTCCTTACTGAAGTAGAGGAGCCTATCAGCCTGTTTCTGTACAAAGTGCTGCCCCTCTCTGGCAAGAAGGGAGTCTTCTTTAATTAAAAGTGACATTCCAGAAAGTTTGCAATTAGAAGGGATCAAGGTGCAAAGAGAACAGCCTGAGGAAATACTTTTGCAAAGGGGGCAGGGATTGTTGATAATTACGAGGCAAGAGAAATAGGTACAGTAACTACATTTCTTCTCTTCTAAGCTCAGGCTGCGAAAAGGCAGAAAACGCCCTGCATTTACAACAAAAGAACAGAAACAAGACTGATCCTTAGGCATAATGTTAGATACTGCACCTGGATTTCTTGAATTGCAAACTACAGAGGACGTAGGAGTTCAGGTACCACCTCAAGTATCTAAATTAAAATCTTATCTACCTCTTGCTGTAGGAAGAGCAGTGTGCAGACCATGAAGGGCATTCCTGGAAGGACCTCCAGGCAGAGATGGCCATGTTTCAGCATGTGCAATTGCAGAACACGTGGCTGAAAAGACTCCGCCACAGAGAAGTGCTGGGACTCCCTCCACAAATGTGTCTCCGGAACACGAGTCCCCGCTGTCACATCGAGGTGGCCCAGGTGAGCCAAAGAGAATGGTGCGGGCACAAGACAGGGAACTGCTGTCATTTTCTGGGGCCAAACCAGTAGGCTTCTTTGGTCTGGTACCTGCACTGTGGTCCAGCAAAGGGCAGTTCATCACAGCGACCAAGCCCTCATGGGGTCATTAGAGAGCAGCTTCTGCAAAACTTTCCTGAGTGGCCAAAGAGATTTCTTTTAACTCCTTTTTTTCCCCACACACACAATAGTAGTAAATAGCACTTACCCATTTCTGAAGGCTTCTCTTCTTCCAAGCCAAATAAAAATTCATATTTGGCCTTGGCAACAGTCTGGGCATGAGCTGAGACATCATTGTCCCACACAAATGCTTCTGCCTGTAGAGTCAAAATAAACAAAGCTTATCTACCTTTCAGTGAAAAAAAACAGCAGCAGGAACATAAAACACCTTCAGGTGGGCTGTCAGGTAGGATTTTCAAAGTGTTCATTTAACTCTTTCACCACCAAGATAAACCAGAGCAGACACAGAGCCAGGCCAATTCAGAGTGGTTTTGAAGAGCTCACCTCTCTGTCTCTGAACCCAGGCATTTCAGTAGTAAGCAGTGATGCTAGAGCACCCAGCCCCTCACATCTTCAGCCAGCTTACCCAGTGCACAGCCAGCCGCACTGGGCAACCATCTCAGTCATACCAGTTAGGGTTAAAAACGCCTAGGGAATAGTATCACAAATAGCAAATTTGAGTATAGATGTCACAAAACTGGGAGCCATGGGAAAACCATAAATGGGGCAGGTTGTTTCTTTAGGAGAAGACCGGGGCAGAAAAAGGAAAGAGCAAGGGCTACAACAAGGATGATCAAAAATGGGAAAAAGGATAATAAGGTATGCAAATGTGTGGCGAGCGCTGTCTGAGGGTCCCTGTTGGGCAGCCCACGCCTGACCACTGCTCTCTTCATCAGGACAATAGTCCAGTCTGGTTTTATGACCATACCACATGAGTCAAACCTGCTTCCGTGGCCAGGAGGCAGGGAGAGGGCACTGGGTGATCTCCCCAGCTAGCAAGGGAGCACCTGGGGGGATGGATGAACAGATGGTTCGAGCATCCTGGTGCCACCCAGGCTTGGTGCAACCAGCACCTTCCCACTGCTTCCTTCTTGTAAGAATCAGTTTGACACAGCAGAGGTCCAGTTTCTCAGAGGAGAGAAAGGCAGCAGGACTAAGATTAAAATTAATTTTCTGAACAGGTCAAATCAAGTCTCCAAGATAAAGCACACCCCAGCAATACACTGTAGTGCAAAAACTGTCTGCAGTCAACATTGAGTTTCTTCCCAGCTGGGCAAGATGGAGCCTGTAGTTCTTCTGTCTGAAGTGACAGATGAAATAAATCATTAACTCCATAAATTCTTCAATGACCTCTATATTCATACCCTATGTTTGAGGCAGTCAGTTGTTACAGCATAGCAAGTCATTGCATGGTTCACATTTAGCTTACAAAAATATTCTTTAAAAAAAAAGAAGCCTGATGGAACATTCTGCCCCCCAGGACAATAGTAACTTTTATGTACTTCCACCAAATACCTTAGGATAAGGGTCAGATACAAACAGAAATTCGAAGTACAGGATAATTCACAGGAACACACAGTGAAGGCTCTTTAATCAGAGATGGATGGAACCAGAAATCCATACCTTCCTCCAAGGCCAGGTCTCCAACAATCACACTTTCTTCCAAGAATGTATTGACAAATTAGTATCTTGCCCCATGCCCTAGAACTGTTTTGCTCCAGGTTTTCCTGGCCTTTTACCCCCATTTCTTCTCCCATCCTTCTGCACTGCACCAGTTCTGCAGGATTTAGTCCAACACACTTTTGTAATACGTGAGCAGTAGAGCTTACGCAGGGGTCTTGGATATATTTATTTACTATTGACTGGTCCAACTACTCATCACAGGTACTCTGATGGACCTGCTAATATAGCCTACCAAATACTTCGGGAAAAATGTGACTAAACAGGTGAAGGGCTTTCTAGCCCAAAGATGACTATCACAAAAGTGATGAAACAAGCTTGGAAGAAGCCTCCATGTCTCCCCTGCTTTTACAGGGTACTCATTTGTAGGAGGGGGGGGGCAGGAAGGGGTAAAAAAGGAACAGCTGGAAGCAGAGCACACAGGAGGAGGCTCTTGGTCTGCAATAGCCTGTATAGGAGTAGCTTATGGAGCCAGACAAAAATTCAGATGGACGCGAAGGGATGGGACGGCTAAACAACTAGCTGGTGCCAAGTCCCACTCACAGATGAATGAAATGGAAAATAAAATGGACAGAGCAGTCCAGTTCCTGAGCAGTCAGGAATTTCTGATCTACACACCTCCGGGACACAGCATCTCCATCCCTCAGCCTCTCTGAGGCTTCACAGACATCTGCTGCGCTGAGCTTCCCTGCCAGCAAACGCTTTTTCCAATGGTCTATGTTTCCCTGTACCTCACTGTAAAGCAATGAAGAGGAGCCCAGTTCACAGCACCCTCTGCATCATCCAATAATAGGTAGAAATTAATGGTTTAATTAATGGTTTTTCAATGTACAGAGCAGTATTTATCACGGTTAGGTGCCTAAGCAGAGACTGCAAGACTCTTGGCATCTGAAAGGGATAACCTGATTTTCAGAAGTGCTCAGCACCGCTGATGAGAATTACAGATACTGGCTTGTGCACAGGGACAGCTGAACCTAACATCTATTTAGGCTGTCAGAGCACTATATGGATGTGTAAAGGTAAAGCAGTTCAGAGCCTGCAGATCCAGGCTTAAGGATAAGTTTATGATATTTCATCCAAACAAGAGACACTAAAAAGAGAAAGCAAGAGGGGGAAAGAATGAAGATGCTATGAGGTCAGAGCTGGCTTTTAAGACTATTGTTTTACTGTTGTCCTTCCTTGAAGACAGGGAAAAAAAAAAAAAAAAAACACCAGAAAAAAATCCCCAAACAAAAAACCCTAAGAAAATCGAGAGTGAACATGTGTTCTCCATTTCTTCTTTCAACCTGCCGCTCACCCAAACCTTGTAGAAGTCATCATACTCCACAACCAGGAGCCCAGAGAAGGGCTGGACAAACATTCACAGTGCTTTCCAAGCTGTATTAGCAAGGATTAAATGCAAGCAAGATTGGAGGGGATATAAAACTCCTGCTTAAGCATTCTCCTTCAGCTCAAGCGCAAAGAAATCTGTATCCGGGTCAGCTCATTTCATAATTGCTCCCCTCAGAGGGGTTTAACCACCACCTTTGATGCAGCTGGTGTTGGTCATTGCTGGAGAGGGTGATGCTCACTCAGAGCATCAATCCCCTTAAATCAGCCCAGCTGTACACACATTTCTCATGAGCCATATACACAGTTTTCCAGTCTGACAACACTCTGGGGCAGAGCAGCAGTGAGTTCCTGCCCATTTGTTCACCACTCTTGCAGCTTTTTCTACCTATTTGAAGATGTTTCATCAGGCCTACTTCTCTGGGCCATGGTTCTTGGTCAGGAGCTGGGGAGGCTGCATTTACCTTTGGGTGAATTTCCTTTTAACATTTGTGAGGCTGTATTAGCTTCGATACGACAGTCCTCACCCCTTGGACATCCTGCCAACATACTGGACCAGCTTCTGTTGACCTCGCACAAGGCATTGGAATGGGCCAACGGAGGTCTTACCTTGCTGGGCTTTTGCCCCTTGCTGAGGGAGCAGGGATTGTTTAGGACATGCCCACAGGGCTCATGGTTGGTTTCAGGCTTGCACAGGAGGCGAAGCTGCTGAATCCATGTCTCAGCACTGAATTGAACAGCAGAATGATGCTAAGACCTTAGGGGTCCTGCTCCTCCAGCAGGAGCTGCCAAGGACAGACAAGTCAGCCCTGCATGAAGCATGCATGCTGCCTCTGCTCCACTCTGGTGTCCAAATGTGCAAACTGGAGCAGAGCACAAGTAGCTGCAAGGAGAAACCGTTACCACAATTTACCCGAGAGGTGGCTTTAGGCAGGCCCCTGATGAGAGTTGGTTGCTGCCTTTCCTGAAGCACAATGTCTCTGGATGAATTTGATTTCAGCTCCCCTCAAACTTCCCCCCAAAAATCAGAGCGGTTTTAGACAGGGATTGAGTCATCCAAGTCTGAAGAAAATGCTTCTCCTTTCTCTGTGGAAGGAAAGCACCAAAGCATCCTCTTTTGAATTTAACTGACGTTCTAGCTGGGGCCACTTTGGGACAGATTGTTTCCCTCTTGGGGCTCTTTTTTTTTTTTTTAAATACCTACATCCCAGAGCATCCCAGAGAGCATTAATTGAGGAATATCTAAGTCTTGTTCTCTCACCACCATTTGCAGCTGAGCCAACAGCAAGGATGTGCTCCATTTCTGTGGGTCTCAGTGGAAGGAGGTAACATTGTCCATGTCTCCTGGGACCAGGAATGGGTCAGTCTGAGCACAAAGAAGCAGTATGAACCCATGCCTCCTGAAACATCCACACTTAAGGTCATGTGTTTGAAAACTCTCCTCTAATAAGGAGGACGTGTTCAAAGGAGCAGACAATTAACTGGCAAATGTCATCTTGGAGTTTCTCAGACCCCCTGAGAGGACAAATGCATCCAGACAGACTGACTTCTTGCAAGAGACCTGGGAAAATGGTACTTGGGAAAAAAGCAGAATGGGATGGATGCCCAAGTTTGAGCCTTAAGGGAGCAAGAGTCAGCCAAAATGCTGGACAGCAGGGGACCAGTCATGCTAAAGGAAAACATAAGCAAGAAGGGGTCAAAGGACCCCTTCATGAAGGATGGTGAGCCAGGACAGAGAGGTCAAAGCATCCTCAGGGGGACCCCTGCAATCTTTCTTAATAAAACCGAGCCACTCTACCTCCAGAAAGAAATGTTTCTCCAATTCTTCTAGGCTTATTGGAAAACCAGGAGGGAACTGGTTGCTTGGGGTGGGGGTTAAGCTGTACCATAAGACCATCTCTCAGGGAAGCCTCGGGTTTGCACACTTTTGCATGTGCACAGGTCCCTTTCCCAGAGCTGACCACCTTGCCCCTCAGCTGTGCACACGGTGGGCAACAGCTCTTGCACTGGCTGCATTAGAACCATTGGCGTTACTGCAAGGAAGCAGGAAAAAGTCTCTGCAGGATGCCTGTAAAGCACAACCAACTATGGAGGACTTCACAGCCACACCTGGACCATTTCTAATCCCAGGCTGTGCTTGTACCATTCTCATTGCTTCACCAACATCCCTAGCAACAAAACAGTCAAACGCTTCACAGCAGCCTATCATATACCCTCATACAGTGAGTTCATGCTCTCAGTTTAAACATCTACTTTCATCTTGTCTTCTGCACCCCAGGTGTTTCCCCAGAAACCAGCAGAAATACAGTAACTGGTAATGAAGCTGGCTTAAAAAAATGTATAAAATTAAAGGCAGGAATGATGGATAGAAGGTTTCCACCTATTTCCACCCTTCTCCAGCATGTTCCCAGCAGGTCAAAAGGACTATGTGAGTCAAGCTCCAATGCCATGGTCAAGTCTTTATGGAGTCCGGCGTTGAGAGCTCTGCTTCTGCTGTCACAGACAGACAACCTCCCAAAAAAACCTGGCATGACTAGTGGCTAGCCCTTCTTTTTAAGCACTGTTATTATTCCTGTGTGGCCATGAGCTTAGCAAGCCTCACTGCTTCTCACAGGTCATACTAATTGTTCTGAAAAGGCTGGTTCTGTTGAGTTTTTCTTAAGTCACTTTGCTGAGGAACAGGATGAAATGCAAAGAGCTGGAATTAAAATAAACTTGCTAGGTGGTGAAAGCTAGTACACTGACAGCACAGAGCGGCAGAGAGAGTGCTGCTGGTGCTCATAAAAAGACCACTAGCAAGGTTTGCAGTTATTACTTCCCTGTGACCTCACACACCATGTTTGTGTTTTCCTCACACGCCCCCACCTCCACATGCTAATACACGTTTGCAATTCTTAAATCGTTAGTAAAATAGATTAAGACTCCAAAGAACAGGAGCTTTGCACAGCTAAATGTCAGCTGGAGCTGCCAGAAGTTAATGCCAGCAAATGTTTGGGAAGAGAAGAAATCTCTTTTTAAACTGGGTTTTAAACCAATTCCTAATTATCAAGAGTTGCAGGTAGATGTGTCAAGAGCCAGAAGGTGGGGGAGGAAGGAAAGGGCTTGTGTGAGGGCACTGCCTATAGCCCCTGTCCAGCAGAGAAGTTTGGATTATAGAAAGGGATGAGCAAGTCAGCTAGGACTTCTCAGCTGAAAGAAAGAGGCAGCTGAAAGACACGTGGCAGAGATGCATGCAGTCACAAGGGGTCTGAAAAAGGCAAAGAGCAATTGGTGATTCACCACCTCTTTTAATACAACAGCCAGAGGTCATCAAAAGAAGGTATTAGGAGTCAGCACTGCACCACACAGAAGATGATTCCTCACAAGTCTCCCTGCAAAGCAATGTCACGGAAACCAAAACCCTACGGGAGCTGAAAAGGAGGGCAAACATGCTCAAAGGATATAGATCCACAACATGTGTAGAAATCACATCCTTCTCATGAAGCTCCAAGCCGAACTCTTCCCAGGCATCTGCTGACATCCACGACCATGTACGTACTTGTGGGCTAAACTGACCTTAGATCCAAACCGGTGCAGCCAGCCACTCTTGCCTGCTCACCGGGCTCTGGCATGGCCCTGCACCAGGTACACCTCAGGCTTGATACAATCCAGCCAGCTCCAGTCCCCAGTCCTTACCGCAACACACCGCACCTTCACCCCGCGGATTCACCAAAATGCACCGGGGCACCACAGGCATCCCGTGCTGCTCCCAGCACCACAGGATGTGTTTACCAGGAGCAGCCTCCCAGGAAGCAGTAATGCTGGAGAGTGCAAAACTGAACGGGTGCAGATACCATCAGAGCTGCTCTCCTCGCTCAAAGGCAGACTTGACAAAAGTTCAGTGTCTGATGCGAGGCTCAACTGAAAAATAAAGCAGAAGAGTCGCTGCCTAGAAAAAGGTGTGGGAACAGTGACAAAAAAAGGGGTGCCTTCGCAGCAGTATCAAGCAGTTGCAGGTAAAATTTGTTTTCAGTCTGGTTGTCTTGTTTTACACCTGCATTTGAGCTTTTCTCCCCTTAAAGAAATGTTTGCTTCGTTGTTTGGTTGAAGTTCTTAGGAAGCAGTCAGCTGTTATATTGAATTAAATGCTTTTTATTATGCAAAGGCTGACACTGTCTGAGCTGTAACCGTGTGAATGTGAACGGCATATTAATTCAAAGGCTGTATAATTACACTTTACCATTAAAGGTCACTCAGCATTTCCTATTTGCCAAGTCAGTGATTTTTGATGTGTGCTGTATGTACCTCTGGATATCTGTGCATTATTGCTACGGTAAGTGCAAGAATCAAAGGAAGCCTATTGAGAGGTAGGCTTCAGCTCACTGCATGAACCACTGCAATCTTAGATATGTAAAGATAGGAAAAAGGATCCAAAACGTTTAATAAAGCCACAGTGCAAGTATTTTTCCTGAGTTATGTCAAACAGCATCGGGGCCTGATTTAAGAAAAATTGCACAAAGATGGCATCTTTTATTCAGATAATTCAGTGGCACATGTACTAGACATCTTGTGTTTACTTTTTTTGCTCAATCTGTTCTGAGTATATTTAGCAAACTGACAGACTGCTTCTTCGGAGCAGGTAGTGAGCTTCCATCATTTTTAGGTATCTCAGACAGAGGAACAACGTTTAGACAGGCTACAGGTCTGCCTCACAGGGATTTCAGCTCCATGAAGTTAAAATTTGGATATGCCTAAGTGCCTCACGAGCCTACCAAATGTTAACTCTGTATCTTTAAGCAAGTAAATTCTTTTCAAAAACCAAGCCAACATCTGCTGAACCTTGAGAACTTGCAGAGTGCATCCTCTCCCATGTGCTGCACAATCTCTACCTCTGGCTAAATATGCACTTTTTTTACACACAGATGTAAAAAAGGGTGAGCTATCGGGAGAGCTCATCTTCCTTTTGCAAATCAGTATTACAAACATGGTTTAAGACAGTATCCCAAAGTGATTAAAATATTCTTTGCACCTGAATTTCAGAGAATAGTAAAATAACACAGAAAAAAAACTCAACCCAACTCCCAAAACCCAAACCACTCTACACAAGAGCAAGGGCAAACTGTAGAGCTACAACACAGCCACAGAACGTGCAAAAAGGCATCACTCTAACTTAGATACAGCTTGTTGACTCTTATTCCGTATCATGTATTTAAATTAATTTTACAGCTTTTACCTGAATTTTTCCTTCTGAGTCTTAACTACATTCATCAGAAGTTTTTTGGATCAGAAATTTGGCTGAAGTTCGATCTGAGCCGTCTTCTCCCTGACACAATTGAGGAAGAAGCTAAAAGTCACACCAGCAAATCTCACTTAAGCCTCCTGCTGCCCAAGCACAGGGGGACTGAAAAGGTGTTGCTGCAAAAGCGGACTATTTACTTCCTAAGGAAGCATGAGCTAAGGAGCGGCAGCACCAGCATCCTTGGGCTGCTGTGCCCACGAGAACCATCAGGAGCCACCGGGCACTTTCAGCTGTGGCACAAATGCAGAAGACACCAAAGGTGATGATACATTCCCCACAGGCAGCACAAGGCAGACCAGCTGGCACTAGTGTCCCATGGGTGACTAAATTAGTACTACTACTTCTTTCTTCCTCAGTAGGCCACAGTGAGTCCACAGACAAGAAAGCTGATGAAAACCAGAACTCACTGGTACTAGAATTTGTTTTCTTTGGAGAAAAGGTCTTTCTTTGTAAGGGTTCTTCTGTTAACACTGAACTGCGGCCATATCCGAGGCGTAAGTGTATCTTGCCATCACACTTGGCTTTTATTCAGCCTAAGAGATGCGGTTATTACCCCAATGACACTTCCTGTTTGAAAACCGTTGTGAAAAAATAACGAGTACACTTTGGAGGCAAGCCACCTCTTCCACTGTGCCATTTCACACTAAGAAGAGGAAAAAAAAGCCCCATTCACTGCTTCTGCAAAAAGGGAGGCTTGCGCTGCGTAATCTATGCTGTTTGGATTGTTTTCTTACTGCTGCCAAACTACTGCACCACAGACTCAAGACGATGCCCTCTTTTCAGTCCTTTTAGCAGGTGTCAAAAAAATTGCTGTGGCTGTGACGTGAAACCCTCGGCAAGTGTGACAGTGACCAGTGCGCTTCTGCCTTGCAGCCCACACTCAAAAGCCAGCTCCAGCCTGGTGTCCTTAGGCTTAGTCCAGCGG
Source organism: Psophia crepitans (assembly GCA_013399095.1). Classification (NCBI taxonomy): domain Eukaryota; kingdom Metazoa; phylum Chordata; class Aves; order Gruiformes; family Psophiidae; genus Psophia; species Psophia crepitans. The sequence continues at coordinate 365,393 of VWZZ01000850.1, read as the reverse complement.
TCACAGCACTGAAAATCTTCACGCAGTTAGCAAAGCAAGCCACATGGCAAAAGCCAAGCACTTCCCGCAGCCAGAGCTAGTGGCTGAGGTGCTCAGTGGAGGTGGAAATAGAGTTCCCGCTCTGATGGACAACTTGATCCCTGACGGACAGCTTGATCCAGTGCCCTGGCAGGTTTGTTTGCTTATAGCATCCAGGACGTAGTCAATCCAGGAGCAACTCGAGCTTCAAGGGCTGGATAATACTTGAGCTCCTCTCCTTATTCAACCCTGTAGCAACCCAGCCTGCACCCAAAGGGCTAACCCTCACCCCACCCAGCTTTTAAGCGACATCCACAACCTGCCTTGCTCATCTCTGTAATGCAGAGAGTAAGTGCTCAGAAGCATTTGGCATCCCAGGTGTCTGTGGTCTCTGAGAGGAGCTAGCACAACAGCAAGCGGTGTCTCAGAGCAAGGAGGGCTGTGCTCAGAAGCTGGAAACATACTGCAGAAGCATACTTCAAACAGCCTCATTCCTGAGAGGAAGAGGACACTTACGGCCAGACTGAAAGTGTTGGGCAGGCACTTAGAGCTGGTCTCAAATAGCTTTCTCATCCCACGGAAGTTACAATTTTTACCCCCCCCACAACCTCATGTCAGTGCTAACAGGAAAAAAGGACTGGAAACAGCCTCTGTTACCATGGGTGCCAGAGGACATGAATCCGTTCAGAAAGAGATTCAGATATTTATGTTTAAGACACGAATTGCTCAACACCTAAATGTGTCCATCTGTGGCCTCACTTCTCCACATGACAATGATCTGGAGAAGCTCTCTATCACACATCCCCCCTCTCAGCCAAGCTTCCATGGGGAAGGACCCACAGAGTTTTACAACAAAAACCCCCACGCCACGGAGCGGGTCTGAATGGAAAAGCCAGACCGTGAAATCCCAGCTCTGCCAGAAGCCAGATGCTGCTTTCCATTAGGAACCAGCTGCGAGGAAGCATCCCTTCATGCGGGTGGTGCAGGCCGCGCCCACAAAACTTGCATCAATCAACTCTACCCACTGCTGCACCCCAGGGATCCCTAGCGCCCGTGTCGCAGAGCTGACATGGAGTGGGACACTCTGGCTGGTGGTTGACTGCCCCCACCTTTGAGTTTTGACAGCAGTTCAGGGGTTTGCCCAGCCTCAGCTGGAGCACAGCAGCTCAGCAGATGGCTCCGTGGTGCCCTGGGGACACACTTAATCTCACTCTCCAGATGCTATTTCCTCCCTCCCTTCTTTGTGCTCCTGTTCCTAAGCCTCTGCGTTGTCCTACCTCCAAACTATCTATAAACCAGCACCCAGCAGTACCCCAGGTTCCTGCTCTCTCTCAGGACCTTTGCAACTAAACAGAGGAACTCCAAAAGGAAACGCATGCAATGCCTCTGAAAAAATCACCCCGGCTCCAAGGTCTGCCAGCTCATCTCTCCATGGAGCACGGACTGTTTCAAGCAATCAGCTGCGCTGCATGTGCAGGGACAGTTTATCAGCCACGGCCAAAGCATCCTTCCCATGCACCAAGAGCTGCATGTGGGGTGGGACTTGTGCTGCCTCAACCGCCAGCCCCAACCTTGAAGTTCACAGCACTTGGCTCAGAGCACGCCCATGGAAACAACCACTTATCTGCAGAGATGCTCCATGGCTCTGGTCCATGATACTCCCGCAGACAGACTGCCTCTTCATCCCACAGGAATCAAACCCCAAACCATCTCCTAAATCAAAGCTGCAAAATGAAATGCCAAACTTTCCTGGTAAGATGGGCCAGAATAGAAAGGATCATTTTGGGGGTAGGCGGGGAGGGGAAATACTCTGAACGACATCCAGGTCTTTCAGCTATGCAGCTTGACAACCGCAAAGAAACTCTTGCTGGGAAAAAAAAAAAAAAAAAAAAAAAAAGCACAAGTGTCTTCATTAGGATGCTCACAGCTTTTTTCCTTCTCAACTTGATGGCATAGAAACGGCAACAGTAAATCTGACAATCTGCTCAAGCACCAATAGCATCCCTTCTATGCAGTTAAGTTGTGCAAAAATTTCTTTATGCATCAAGAAGTCCTAAATTTTTTCTTGTACTGAGTTGTGAAGAGAGCAGTGCATAAGTTTCTCAGAATTGTTTTTAACATCGCCACTACTGCAAAAGATTTAGTTCTACTCTCGTCTGCAATGAACCAAGGCTGTAATTGAAGGAAGGCATTTGCACAAGGTTGCCTACATGGTTTAACCTCACCTCCTCTCCCACCAAAGGCACCCCCAAAAACCAGTATCTCTGTAGGCAAACCCTCAGTCTGTGAATCCACAGTTAGGTCAGAGTCACAGCTAGCATTAAGCTGGTAACATCTGCTGAAACGCATCAACTAAGGATATGATGGATGAAAAAGCATTTGGAGTAGAAAGTCATTTCTTTCTACTAGCTAAACCAGAAAGACTTTGGATATTCTCAGCAGCCCATTACAATTGATTCAAACGCTGGGTGTGCAACCACCAGCTTCATTAGAAATATTGCAGCTGACTTTCTGTTTTAATGGCCCTGTGCACAGACCGAATTAAAGCGTGACTGGAGCTGCAAAAGCCGTAGTAATTGCAGATGCCTATTACACACCCAAATCACTTCAATAACACATAGATGTGCTCTGCCTGACAAAGTACTAATTGGCATCCTGTGGGAGCCAGGTAATTGTTGTTTATGGCATGGAAATACTGCATCTACATGGGAAGTTAGCATCTTCAGTGAGTTTGTGTGAAGTTCAAGCTCATTACAACTCTATGTTTATGTTCCTATTGAGAAGTGTAGCTTCAGTCTCTGGTAACAAGGACAAAGACAACACCACAATTGCACGGGAGCGTTGCTGTGTACGTTTAATGTTCTAAAACTTTATACCTTTAGTGAATTCATCTTGAGCCCACGCCTCCCCAGAAAGCCTCTCCAGTGCTGCTACTCAGCCAGAGAAGTTGGCTTTTTCACAACATGTCATTTAATGGAGAATTTGGTGTGATTGAGAGAACTTGTCAGGGCACCAAAAGTGCTGGTTTGTTACACTGACAAGTTACATAGAGAAAACAGCAAAACCAACTGTACAGGATGCAGGCCGGGGGTTCCAGCCCTGGCGGGGGGGTCCCAGTGCAGCCTCCCTGGGGCAGTTGGTGTCTCTGGGGACCCTGCAGTAATGAGCGCAGAACTGAGCTCCGAGCTTTTTTCTGCTTGCAACAGTGTGAAAAAAAAGAGGAAAAAAGGAAGGAGAAAAAACAAAAAGGAAAAAGAGAAGAAAAAGGGGGGAACAAGGG
>VWZZ01000850.1:341110-361654 GCA_013399095.1 Psophia crepitans | reverse complement strand
AAAAAAAAAAGAGGAATTATTTCAGGATTACCGAAAGCAGCAGAACGCAAAACACAGCCCAGACTGCGCGCCCACAGCAACGGCACCCAGAGCCCGCGGGGGCCAGGACATGCCGTACTCGGCTCCTAAATCCCTTCGGTGCGGCTCACAGCTGCTGCAGAACCCCCAAACCACCCACCCAAAAGCCTCTTCAGGCCCGGGGCTTCCCCTCACGGCCCGGCTGCAAGCAGCGGAAGGGCACAGATGACTGCGGAGCAACCCCATCTGAACCTGCAAAACTGATTTTTCATTTTTATTTTCTCACAGTTCACTGGACGTTCTCTTTCAGCATCAGGTTTCTGAGCACAGAGTCACATCGTTAGGAACTCTGTAAATTTTAATGAAAGAAGGGTTTCCCTGTCGGAAGCTGAAATTTAGAAAATACCCCCAAATCTCCTGGGCCCAGTTACAGGAGTCAGCTACACAAAAGTGGCTGACAGACTGGAGACAGAAGGATGTTAGTTTCTGTAGTTTCAGGGCATTTGCATTATGCTCAGTAGCAGTTGAAAGCTTTATTCTTTTTTTTTTTTAAACCACCAAAACTGAGGACAGGGTTTCTAGAGCAAGCTGGAGCAAGGACCAGGACTCACTGAACACTCTATGTTTGCTCCTTCCCCGCACGGGAAAACAAAGCTGTGTGTTAGGTGGAAGGCAAGGCTGTTCCAGCCACCCTCCTGTTATGAAAGGCTTTGGTGGTAGAAATGCATCACCATGAAGTCACTGACATAAGTGTACCACACCCGGACACAGCAGCATCTCTGTGGCTGAGGAGAAAGCATGGCCCTGCCTTGTTCCTCATCACCCTCCCGGCTCACCGCCAGAGCCATGCTCCCTGCCAGCACAGGGTGACTTCAGCCTTCCAGTTCCTCAGTACCAAAAAATAACAACAAAAAAAAATGTGTTTCTGGGAGCATAAAGGTAAGTCCAGACATAAAGCATGATGCACCCTGGCCTGGAGCTTTCCCTGTTTGGCAGCAAGATGGATGGCAGCACCATCACTCTGCTCTTCCAGCTCGTCTGGAGGCTCCATCCAGAAGCATCTCCCCATCCTCCTCCCAACAGGTCTGTGGCGTGCAGAGCACATGCTGCTCTTCCTAACCCAAACGCCCTCCTTCTCCCCACCTCCAGTTCCGCACTTACCTGAGCAATGCTGCTCCTGCTTTCCACCCAGGCCACCCTCCAGGAGACTGCACTGCCTCCATCATCTATATGCTTCAGACCTGGTCTACCCTGTATCTCAGAAGTCATCCGACTCTTTCTCTACAGCCTCCCCTCTCCCCGTCCCAAGCCTCCCACCAGCTCCCCAGCACCACAAGCCAGGCTTACCCACGCATCCCAGGAGCAGCACAGGATCTGCCTCCTGCCCTGCTCAGCAGCCCTCTGCTCCAGTCATTTCTGTCGTTCAGGAATGGTTGGATGAAAACCTGGCTTTCCATCCTCCAAAACAGTTGGCATGGGTCCCAAAGAGGTCCCTGCACAGGCCTGCAAGTACCACCGCATCTGCCTCTGCCCCGTGTGCCAGGGCTGAGTCTGGTACCCACAGGGGCAGCAAGTCTCTGTGATGCAGCCCTGTGACCTTCCACCCATGGCCAACACATGCCATGGACCGCAATGCCCTGGCAGGGCGGGGTGATGTGCTAGAGGGTTTCACCCTTTTCCCCAGCCAGGCCTGTGATGCCAAGCACATTTTGGCCCCAGCAGGGATTTGTCCCATCTGTTTCAGGCGCCTCTGAGGCGCCGGGAGCCGGTTCGGGGGCACAGGCTGCAGATTCCCCATCTGTGCCGCATCTGAGCTGTCTAACGCAGCGGAAAAAAAACACAAAAACACCCAACGCCTGGGTCTCTGAGGAGGTGATGTGCTTTGCCTCCTTCCTCCCCAGCAGGGCTGAGGTAATGCTGCTGGGGGCCAGGAGGCAGCTGGGAGCAAGAGCTGGATTTGAGGGGGAGGGCTGATGCTGCCCCTTGCCTGGCTCTGGGCACTCAGGTGGCAGCTGTGGCTGCTGCACTGCAATTTGTTTTTTTCCTCCCCTATTTGTGTTCAGTTTAGAAGAATTTGACCTTTTCTCTCCAATCCAGCATCTGGCCTGAGTCACCCAGACATTTAGGGTGCCAGGAACATGCTCTGTGTCATAGGACTGGGAGAGGAGAGCGTTTCATCCTGCAAGCCTCTGCCACGATGGCATCTGGCTGTTGGTTTGCTTCACTGCAAAGGAGGGTGATGGGGTTTGGCACCACCCTCCTGAGATTTGTACAAAGGAAGGTGGTATTTCTCACACCATCGATCATTACTTTCTGTATAAGGGCCCTATTAAATCCCAAAACATTACTGTGAACAGGCAAGCAGCAGAGAAATGTGTGGGGCCGCTTCATGGACGCAGCTCAGCAGACCCTTAGCACTGTATAACTTACCCATTTTCCCCTTTCTTTACCTCTCATTTTCCACCCAACACTCCTTGCAAACAAGTAATCCACCACAATTACTCTTTTGCCGTGGCTCACAGTTTTGCAACTAAAACACACGGTTTTCATCCATTTATGAAGGAAATCTGTATTTTTGGTCCAAAGGCTTGGTTTAAGCTTTCAGTTAGTTCTATAAAAAAAAAAAAAAAAGAAAAAGAGTGCAGCAAAAGCTGATAGAAAAACTGGCAGCTAGCTAAATAGCTATGAGGGCTTGTCACACCTACAGTGCGCTGAGAATTGCTTAAGGTTTTAAGTTGGAGCATACAGGATGTATTTTGACACAGACCAACCCAGAATTAAAAAAAGAGCAAAAAGAAAGAGGCAGGCACCCACCAGTCAACCTCTGTGAAGATGCCAAACAGTCAACCCCCACAGGGATGTCCAGCCTGGTTCAGCAGCTAAAGCTGCTGCAAATTTCCTGGCCAAGGGCTGCGATGGAGAGCAGGAAGCCAGCACCAGGCAGGTGACCTGGCTGTGGCCTGGGTGCTGGGCCCATGTTCAGCTAGGCAAACAGGGTGCAGGAAACCAGAGGTGACATCAGAAGCTGCTGGCCATAGCAGACAGTGTGAAAGCACCATGAGGTATGGCTGGACCTCACAGCCCAGTTAAGGGGGAGTTGTGTGAGAAGTGGCCAGACTGTGCAGGCAGCTTCTGGGGATATTCTGGGGAAAGGAGCTTTGCAAGACCAGTGGTGCTCTGGTGATCCTATCAGCTGAGGTTGCTTACATAATGGTATTAAAAATACAAAGTTTGAGTATGCCATATAGCAAAACTGTGACCCAAGGCAAAAAAAAAAAAGTAATTGTGGTGAATTACTTGTTTGTGAGGAGTGTTGGGTGGAAAACGGGAGATCAAGAAACAGGAAAATGGGTAAGTTATACAGTGCTGAGGAGCTGCCCAGGTGTGCCCATGAAGCAGCCCCACACTTGATCCTTAGAGTGGGAGTAGGGCAGCAAACCAAACCCATTTTTCTGGCCATACCACATGGATCAAGCCTGCCTCTGGTCACAATGTGGGACAGCACCTGGGCTGATGCATGGATTGAGCATCATGGCATTGCTGTGTCAGTGCCTGTTCCAGGTAGCTGGCACCAGACTCTTTCCACCACCTCCTAAGATTAACATTAATCATCTGGGTCAAAAATTCATGACTGAAAATACCTCCTCTCACCACCGTGCCCCCTCAGAAAAAAAGGGAAAAAACCCCCCTGTATTACAATCAGTGGTCTGTAAAGAATAACCAATGCATAAACTCTGTAATCTTTTGTCTATGAAGGTGCTCTCTTGCTCATTATTCTCCTCTCACAGGGAGATCAGAGGAGAACAGGAAACTTGCTTCCAATTTATTCCTCCACATTCAAAAGGCAGAAAACCACATGTAAGCCATCATCCAGGTACTCGTCAGAAAACAGCTCAGGACATTGCATTTCAAATCAAATAGAGATTCTCTTTTTCCATGAGGGAGAAGGTGGCTAGCAATAAAAGGCAAAAAAAAATATCCCGACCAGAAATACCATTATCTGCAGATGGAAAGACTGAGCTAACCATTTATTGGATTTTACTCTGTGTGTCTGGATTTTACTGGACACAGCTAGGAAAACTTCTTTTTCCTTCTTTTATGCAGAAAAAGAGGGTCACCGTCACAACCCTTTCTTTCTGAATTAAGGGTGGGAAAATAGCTGCAACAGCACAAGGCGAACAGCAGGTTTGGAGCTAAGGTGCAGACTAGGAAACAACTGGATGTGTGTAAAGAGGGTAACCTTTCTGTTATTTCTCAAGAGCAATAATCAATCATTATAGTAATGCCCAGGGTGACAGGTACAGTAGGGAATGAGACGGTGCACGCGCAGGCTAGTTAGCTGGCATTGCTGTGAGGAGGGGTACACTGCAAGCCGTGCCAGTATCATTGCTTTTCACATTGCTCTTTCCTCACAGGTTGTCAGGCTAGGTTGGCCTCCCATCCAAAGCTCCTGCAAACTTCCCTTTTAGGGGTTAACTGACTCTTGCCTTGCTCCTTCCCCCACTGACAATTCTTGAGAGTCTTCCCATGCCCAGAACTCCAGGAAACATAATTTTTCCAGATCCTCCATCTCTTGTCTCCAGAGATTTCACTTTACTCCCTCATCTATCTGATATGTTCCTTGAGAGGAAAGGAAATGACTGACATTCGCTGCCTGGAAAGCCCTGTAACTGACCAAAATTAGAGCATTTGATGGGAAATCTCAGGGGCTTGTTATTCCACCCATCAGACTTTGCAGATCTGTGATTTGATATTTATCTCCAAAAACCAGGGACTTCACAGTGCAGCACAGCACAGCACAGCACGGCACAGGTACCTCTCCTGCTGGGTGAGTCTTTAGAAAATCTCCTTGTTAGTCCATGCCAAACTGAAGGACACAGAAAACCCTGCTCAATGTCCCTGCTTTTGTAGGTTCACAGTTACCTCCCTGGTCTCTGCTGTCACCTCCTCTCTTAATCTTAACCTTTGCCCTTCCCCATCTGTAGCAAATCTCTTCTTTTGGCTTTCTCTTTATCAAACGGCCACAGGGTCCTGAAATCGGCCCATCTGTCTGTACCTTCTGAGCAAGCCACCAGTGGCAGCCAAGAGCACAGCAGGGACAGGACATTAAATCTTTTCCTTGGGACTCCCTCCATAACTGGCAGCCCCATGTAGCATTCGTGGTGTAAGCTAGGGGCCTTACTAAAAGTTCTCCAGAGTGAAGAACCTACGGAGGGATCCCAGCCAGTCTGAAGTTGGCCATGTTCTTCCCAAGCACCTCCAAAAGTGCTGGAGAAAAAGTCAGTTACCCTACTGAGTTCTGCTCCTGCTGCTCCCCAGCACTAATGGTACAACCAACATCCCTCTGGATGGGGAAAAGCCCTCCATCCTGCTTCTTACAGGGAAGCAAGAGGCCAGGTCTAGGAGTCCAGGATGCTCCAGCAATGGGAACACTGGCAGTGGAGGCAGGGAAAAGTAAATTTCAGCCAGTTCCCAGGAGCTCAGTATTGTTTCTGGATCTGTGCTAACAAGGGATTTTTCTACAGATCAAACCAGCAAGACTCTTTCCCCTCCTCCAACATGCCACATAAAGGGTAAAGGACAACGTCACAGGTTGGTTTATTAGCAGTGTTATCCATATGGAAAGGGAGGATTTGGCCTTTAGGAAGATATGAGGGAAGGGGTTTTTTTACTGCCTTCTAGCACAGAGCATACATCACACCAGCATCACTACCCCCACAAGTCAATCTGACATGCACAGCTCCTCGGCTCTGTCCCAGAGGATACAATGCCTAACAGAAAAGCAAAGGAAGAATAGAAGGAGAGACCTTCCTCTCTCAGACTCAAGCATGCAGCTGTGTGTTCGTCAAGCCAACAGTGCTTTGTTGAATCAGACGAGTCAATCAAATGCCACCTCAAAATAAGTATGAAAACCCTCTGCCTAAGCATGGTTACTCTTAGGGGTCTTCCTCTCAGAACCCTATCTGCCCTAGACTCTGCTGTCCCTGTCTTGAGCCTCAGTATGGTAACCAGATGGATTCACTAGCAAAGTAGCTCATCTAGACTAACAACCACAAGAAGAAAGAGTGTTTTGCATGAACATCAGCAGAGGTGTTCAAAAGCACACTCAATCAAGCACACAGCTGAGGGGAATACACAATCTGAGCAGAACATAAATGCTCCAGGCGGTCTTTTCCCTTCCTGAATAACATACGCAATTCTACAGAACGGTATCCTTTCCCGGGAAAACTTTAGCCAGTCTCACATAAATCATTCCAGTCTTGACCTCCAAATGGAGATGCCAAATACTGCAACTGTATGGTATGCTATGATCAAGGGAAACATACATTTCAAGCCAAGATTTGTGTTTTTGGCTTCCTTAGATATTGACATCCTCCTGTAAAGTGCCCCTGTACAGTTTTCCCCTTTCCATGTGTGTCTTCTTTCTCCTGCCACAGTTAGTTCACACTGGACTAAGCCTGCACACCAGATATCAAAACAGTGAGAGGTGAGGGGAAGGGAACATTTATTCAACAGCCTTTCTTTTCTCAGTAGGGTAACCAGCAGCTTTTCACAGCATTTCCAGTGTCTGGAAAACCTGAGACAGAGGAGGACTGCTGAAGCTACAACTATGACTGCACTGACATGCAACAAGCGGCCTTCAGAGTCAGGCAAACATAAGGCATATCAACCCACTGTCACCCCCAAAATGAGATTGCAATGGTCCACAGCTTTGGGACATTCATACAGCAGCCACTGACTGAAATGCTGCAGCCAAAGAGGTAATTAACACCGCTGAGAAGGTAAGTATTAACAAGATCTGCTTCCTCTACTTAAACAAAGCTGCAACAGGTGTGGACAACAAACATCTGGAAATGGCCAGGTGCATCCACATCCCTCCCCAGCTCTCCCCAGGCGGTAAGCACGCATCAGTCACGAATGATGGATGGAGGGTTAAACAGTGACAATTAACCACGTTTCACTGAGACAGAGCAAGCCCAGCCAACGTAAAGAGCTCCATACCGACTTTGGTCGGAAGTGGAAGGTCTCTGCAGACAGGTGTCTTGGCAGATTTTCTAAATGAAGGAAGACATCATTCGTTCCCACAGCAGTAAACAGGAGCCAAAGCAAAAAAGACTCAAGCCAGAGGTATCATGTATCCAGTCAGACCATGACACCAGAGACAACCACTCTCCTGGTGCAGCACCATGCTAACAGCCACGGTTTGCAGCGTGGAGGGCTCTATGATCACGCATGGGGGTGTACCATGTTTTCTCCTTCTGCAGATGGTTTCCTGGGGCAGCCTGCCACACAAGGCAGCTGCACAGCCTTCTGGGCTAGCATCAGCCTTGAAGGGTTCATCTGAAGAGACAGAAAACCCAAGGAGAGCAATAGCCCCAAGGTGTCAGGGAGGACAGAGTGAGAAGGGAGGCATAGCTTTGCATCAGGTGAGCGGGAGTGTACATCTGGCGTTAACCACTGAAACTGTGGGTAGAAAATGGGCTACCAGGGAAAGCCTCTTCTCCTCTCTTCTCATGCAAATCTCCTACAGTTTCCTGCTCCTCTCCAGTGCAGGACCCCAGGCCTCCTTTCAAACTCTTCCTCTCTCCCCTCCCCTCCCCAAATATCAGCCTCAGTATGCATCCCCTAAGATTTCGCCCTCTCATGTACCACCCCACTTCCTCACAACCAGCCCCATCTCTTGCTCCTCACAGCCCTGGCCTCCTACAGCACTCAAACCCCGACCCAAACACAGGAGATCTCAATCCCCCCTACCCTCCTGCCACCACTGGTGCCCCCTCAGTGAAGGGTCCCAGCCCTGCTGCTGTACACTCCCAGTCTTGTGCTCTCCACCTCCCCAGCAATCATTTATCTTATTATTGCTCTTTCCTCACCTAATTGTTTCATTTTCACCCTGTCCCTGGCCAGACACCAACCCCCATCAGTGAGATGGGCACACAGACATGACATTCAACATTACTTGAAGCAGCAGGAAAGCTGTAGGAAGTTCCCACCCACCCCACTCTCGTTTCTGCCTGCCATCTGGAAGTTGTGCCAAATGCCACATCTAGCCAGGTCCACCCGGTGCAAAGGGAATGCTCTAGCCAAGAAGCATAACTTTCCATTTGAGCTTTTTTTCTACATGTTTCCCCCCCATATGAATTGCTGCTATCACCTTTGCTCTCCCCGCCCCTTTACCTCAGCCTTACTTTTCCATCAGCGACTGGATAAAACAGCTCCTGTGTGCTCCAGTGCTACAGCTCTCAGCATTAGTTTTCACCATTTCCATGCATCTTCCTCCGCACCACAGGTAACTGTACTAAAAGCCAGGCTAGCAGGCTATACAGCATCTATTTCTTTTCTTCCCATTACTTTCAGGAAATCCTCACCAGGCATGCAGAAGGCATGAAATGGACAATACAATACTCTACAATGGAGATCCAATCTCCTGCAAAGTGGGTTTTGTCTGAACAACTGACGGTGTTGGCGGGCACTGCCTGTCATTTCCCACTCCCGATCACTCACCATCTCCACGTGGATCCAGCGTCTACAGGTGAAACAGATGTGCTGCTCCTGACTCCCTCAAATCCAAAAATCCTTCTTTATTCTGTTTCCGAAAGCTTGATTTTTTTTGTTCTTCAGCATCATACTGACTTTTTACAACTCCATCAAACCAGCTTTACAACTCCACAGTTATCTCAAGATCAAATCCAAGTCCAAATTCAGCCCAAGGGAAAAAGCCGCTCAGTCCCACAAGTACGTATTCCGATCCTTCACAATTCTTTACCATTTATATTTTTAAATTAGGATGCTAGATTTTTGATAGCTGGTACAGAAGCAACATGCTGTTTTCTTCCCTTTCCTCGATGTCAGAAAAACTCACTTCCTGGGTTGAAGAGCTTGCTGGATTCCAGTGTTCTGAGAGAAGCAGAAGATGAAGAGGTTTGCATGGTGATGAAGTGCTAACTATCTGAGACAGTTGTAGGAGATACAAGCTTCACTCAAAGCCTGCTGGAATTGGTGGAAAGCTATTACTGACTCCTTTGACTTTTGGAGTCTCCCCTGGTTCTAAAAGCTTTAGGTTCTTCCCAAAATTTGGATTTCCAATGGCTATCTCAACAGAAAATTTTTAGTCTGATTCTGATCCTGCTGAGCACATTCAACCTTAACTGCTTTGAGCAGTAGTGGCAAACAGTCACCTGTGCTCAGGATAAGGCTATTGTGCAAGTGTTTTCAAGTGCAGGACAAACTTCTTAATTACAGTTTTTCATACTACCAGACTTCTCTGAAGTCCAGGGTGCACGCTCATGAATTAATCCTCCTACATCACCTGTCAAAAAGGCAAACCCTAGCAATCTGCCTTCTCAGATGAAACAACCAAGGTAGAGAAGTTAAATGACATGATCAAACCACAGATGCAAGTGAGTGTTACAGTCAATATGAAAAGGCTGCTCTTTGCATGGCAATAAACCAGGTGCCTTTCAGCTTGGCGCCTCTCAGTCCCTACTAAACACATGGTTCAGTCCCACTGAAGACAGTCACATACGTAAAATCAGGTAGGCACACAACTGCTTTATAAACCTGGGACCCAAATATCTTAGATCCACATGCATGTGTTTAGACACTGGTCAAACCAAGTGCTGAAGCATGAGGTCCAGTGCATTTACCACATCTGAAGTGGCCACAAAATCACTGGCCAGCCAGCCCAGCTGTCTCAGGAGTGAGCTTTGCTGAAATGAGCCCTCGAAGGCGGGCCTGAATTTTCCTGGGTTGCCTGAGCTTGAGCTATTGGAACTGGCTGGAAAAAGAATCACAGAATCACAGAATCACAAGGGTTGGAAGGGACCTCGAAAGATCATCTAGTCCAACCCTCCCTGCCAAGGCAGGGCCACCTAGAGCACATCACTCAGGAACACGTCCAGTCGGGTTTTGAATGTCTCCAGAGAAGGAGACTCCACAACCTCTCTGGGCAGCCTGTTCCAGTGCTCTGTCACCCTCACTGTGAAAAAGTTTTTCCTTACATTAACCCGGAACCTCCTAAAAAGAAGAGAATGTCCAGTTCATTCTTCCTTCCTCTTGCTTGAATGGGAAACACATTTCAATCAGTGATCTCAGATTAATAAACCTGACTGACATCTTGGATTTGAGTTTGAGGGAATTATCTGAGTTGGATGGGAGATTTTTGCCTCTTTTTGCAAGTCAGTATTTGTCAATGTGTTAGTAGCTCCCTCGATACCAACAGAAGATCACTGTTTTCTGTAGGTAAAATATAAAGGTCCAGCTTTTCCAAAGAACTCCTCATGCAGCAATTCTTTAGACACACCTATGGAAGGCAGACGGAGGTTAGCAACAGCCAAGAGAACAATGGAAAACTTGCAATAATGGGAATGTGATTATTGCTAAAATAACTTGCTTAAATAATAGACTTGCTTAAATAATGGTTTTGATCTCCAAAGAAAACATATACCGCAGGCTCATGATGACACAAACCTACCATATCATTTGGTGGCATGACAGGAAACCTTTTTGCATCTCCTGCATCCTCCCTGCATTTCCTGCAGGGAATGCATTTTTTGGATGCAACATGAACATTGCAAAGACAATCTTTGTATCAAGGCTGCGGGCCTCAAGTCATACAGCTGCACTTGATGCAGCCTGAGGATTTGCAGGTCCTCAGATCCTTTCTTTTTTTCTCTTTAGAAAGCCATGTTCGAATTTAATAAGACCAGACCTCTGGGATCCAAGGGTACTTCACAAGAATTGGCAGGGGCTGGGCATAGACTCCAGCAGTTTACTTTGGCCAATGTGCGTCGCTGGAGATCTGGTAGAGGAAGGTAGTGGAAGTGAACAGATCAACATAATCTGTCTTAATGGCCACCACAGGCATGTATTTTCCTATAGATCAGAGCCCAGAGGAGCTCTGGGATATGGTAGTATGAACACCACACAACCCGTTGTCTACGACCAATGGACCTCAAGCCACCAAGATCTTCTCTAAAGATAGCAAGACAAGCCACCAGTCAAAAACTCCCCGTATGAACAGAATCATCCTTAGGGCATGGCGCTACATAATTCAAATGATATTGGCAGTGACAGACTTGACAACTACAGGGAAAACTCATAACCTTGAAAAGCTGACGTTTTGCTACGAATCACATGACAAGGAGGCTGATAAAGGTGTCCTTGAAGGCAATGCTTTGTATTGAGATTCTGCAGTTCCCCCTTGGCATATCCTTCAACCCATTGCCTTATCCTCTCCCTCCAGGCCCAAATGAAGGGGCCATCACAGACGGGGCCCAACGCCAGTCCTTCTGAACTCAGTCCTGTCCTTCAGCCACAAAGGTGCCCACAGGCTGCTGAAGCAGTACTGAGAGCAGTACTGCTTTGGATCGGCATTGGATCAATGGCGATTAAATCAGACCAGCCTGGGCAGGGACTTTATAGTCAGTGTGTGTCCCCAAGGAATGGGGCTGGATTTGGCTGCCTGTTTTTTGAGACATTGGCTTTCTCTTCACTGCCTGATTTGACCAACTCACAGGCAGCAACAATTTGATTAAACAATGCTCATTTTAGCCTGGCTTTCTAAAAAAACCCAAGATCTTACTGGGTTATGCTGTTACCTGTTTGTTCATCTGTCTGCTTCCCGTAGTATCTTTTGAAACAGCTGATTTCAAACAAAAATAGGACAGAGGTCTCGGCGAAAATCAGGTTAATGGAAATCAGCACTTTTAAAAACGCTTCTTCCAAGGGAAAGACATGGAGAAGCACATCCCACTGGGCAGCAGTCAGCATTGGCAAGTGGTTCACTCATCAGGCATTACTTTTGTCTGCCAGAGGTAATCCACCAGGACACAAATGGGAGATGGGAAATACTGCGGTAGGGCCAAAATACTGGCATGACGTAGGGCCAAAACAGTGAATCTGTAGGAATGCAGACTTAACAAAACATTGTACTTTTTGTTACCATTAGTTCCTTGTGATTCATGTGCCCTGCTAGCAGGCAAACAAAGCCATAGTTTTCTTGGTGATTCAACAGCACCAGCAACAACACAGCTGGTCCCTTTGAAATTCTGCCAGCTCTAACTAGAGGACTCCTTCGTTTTTTCTTGCTGGCAGAGGGAAGAGCTTTCAGTTACCAAAAGGTAACTCTGTGGTAAATACCCAGATTGCTGCCTCAACATCACAAAGAGAAGGAATTAGGAAGAAAACAACTGAACCAAGTTGTGGCATGGCATTCACCATTGTCCACCCTCTCCCAAGTCTCTGTCAATCCCAGCAAGAACTTCTTCATGGCATATAAGGGGCAGAGCTGCATTGCAATGTTTAAACCTGAGGCACCCCTGGTTGCTTCAGCAGTTGCTCAAAATGTAGAAGGCTCTCGTGCACTTTCAATGACAAAAGACTGGCTCTTGGCAGTAAATGCTTGTTATCATCACACTGTAAAAATCTTCAGGTATAAATACAAGTTACTTTCTCTCAGAAATTGACATTATCTGAGACAAGATGTCTGGGGGAAACCCAGAAAGTCAGGTAGTGAGGAAAGAAAAGGCTACAAGCCATCTAGCATTTCAGAACTTGATAGCGATTACAAGGGATAGTGATGCATGAGCACCTTAGTCAGCATTTGGTCCAAGAGCTACCATTTTACAAAATGGTATTTTTACGGGGTTTGCTCCCAACATGTCAAATAATCCCTCCGAGCAGAGGACAGGTATCTGCCACATGCCCTGGGGCTGCGGACTGCAGGGTTTCTTTAAATTGTTCTCCCCTTGCCCTTTCACGCTGCATGGGCCCTGCATATCTCATGGACTGTTACTCTCTGGTCCATATTCCACAGGTTATATATACTAATCTAGCCCATACCCGCTGTGTGAATGCATGAACACCATTTCAACCATCCCTATTATTTCCAGGCTTGGATATCTCACTTTGTCCCAGGCAAGCTTTTCAAATGTTTCAGTATCTTAACAAGTGGAAAACATCTAAATTTCCGTTCCTGTAATTTCAGCCTGCTGCTTTTATGTTATCCACCAAGGACAGAGAGAACAGATTACGCCTTTCTCTCCTGAAGCACTCTTGTAATGAAAAAGCATCACATGACCTCTCAGTTGCCTCTTCTCTGAATTAAACCAACCCTGGCTTTCATTCAGCCTTCTTTCTAAGTCATGCTACCTGTGTAACTTGTTTGGATTGAGACAGGCCCACCTGCCAGATAAAGCGAAAATGCAACAGTCTACCTTCTCATTAGAGCTGAGCAGTGGTTACTGCAGCTACCTGTTACCAAGTGTGAAGAAAATGTTCCAGGCTTATAGACCATGTATTTCTGGGACCCGGAGCTAGAAATACCTAGATTCAAACCCAAGTTCTGCTGCTGCCAGTGCGTCTGGTCCTAGGCAAATTGAAATCCCAGTTTACAGCTCCTTCACTTGACAGACAGGTCTAGAAATAACAATTTGCTTGACTTAGCATAGCATGACTAAGGTAATATAAAGTTGGAGATTGTGCAGATGTTGTAAAGTCTGATGGAAGAGTTCATTGTTACGACAGACTTCTGTGTGGATAGGTGTTCTCTCTTAGAAGTTATTTTTAAAATTTTGTTCTGAAACACTACAGGTGTCCTTAAAAATCAAAGTTCTTCGTGAGTGACTACATCAAACTGCTGGGATATCAGTAGCTTCCAAGTAAATGTGGGGAAGTGCAGGACTTCAAAATACCAGGAATCCCATGGGCAAGTATTGATATTTGAAGCCCTGTGAGTGAATGATTAAACCTATTTGCCTAACATTGCTCTGACTCACAGGTTTCCTCGTATCAAGCTGTCTGAGCCTGCTGGAGGATTCTCTCTAGAGTAGGTAGGTGTATTCCTCCTCCCTGGAAGGTGACTACAAGTATCAGAACACTTTCTGGTTCAGGCTGGTCTTTTTATTTTTGTATCACTGCATGGGAGATCCACATGGAATAACACAAATGCTGACCAGTACGTCTTTTCCTCCAGACTGGAACTCTCTACACAATCACCTTCCTTTAGTTGTGCTGGCAAGAGACTGTATCAAAGCTTCGTACAGAGTTTCATGGGCTTCCTAACATAAGGGTTTGGTTTATTTTGGTTTTAATACATTCAGTTATAAGAGGGATCCTTCTACAATAACAACCACAGAGAGCACCGTTTCAGACCATTTTCTGAAATAGTGTGGGCATATTCAAAGACACCATCACTGCTTGTTTTTACTCTTTCATTTGAAGAATGAGTCACACATAAATTGATGTAAGGAAGAAAAAAGCAGCCAGTATTTTTTTTGTAAAAGGGAGTGGGCACTGATATAAGTTACAGTCTCCAGGTGAGCCAAGCCCACTTGCAAACATTCTTCACATTGCATGTCCACTCACTTCCTACCCATCTACCTCTAGTGTATTCAAGTGCTGCAGTCGCTCCTGTGTGGTAGCAGGAGTGCTGAGGTGTATCTCACAGCTCTTGCTGCCTAGTACCACTCTAGGGATTGCTCTGAGGAGCACGGTGGCAGAACTTGTCTGTTTTGCTCCCAGCCTCCATCTTCTTAGTTTATTCAGCTGAACTATACCCTGCTTAGCACGTTCAACCTGTGTTAACCATAGCTCACTCACAGGTAGATGAAGTAGTCCAGCCTTCAGCTGTGCTCACTGCACCAGGATCCAGATGGGAAGGCCAGAGATGGTGATGACACCATGCTGGACAGATGTGGAGGTAGCTGACAAACACTGCTGCAAATTTCCCTTGGGTGATTAGAACAGACCTGCAGCTTATTATCCTAAAAAGCAGCAGTGTCTCCTGAATTTTGGCAAGAGATATTGTATAACAGCTGAACTTCTCATCTTGCAGTACCAAGAAAAGCAAGTTTTCTAGGGCTTGAGGGAAGAGCAACTAAGGCAGAAACAGAGGCCTATTATCAGTACTCATTTCAATGCGACTCCAGGCAAAGGAAGCTTTGAAAGGGATTATTTACAGAGACTGGAAGAGGGAACAATTTTTCCAGGCAAGTGGGACAAGACTGTTTTCTACAGGAAAGAGATGTTGATCTAAGTAATGCATCAATAATTAGGAGAGGTGAATTGGGTTGATAATTCAGCCTTGCTTAGAGATCTCATTCATTATTTTGGGCTTGTCCTTGATGAAAAATCCTCCAGGACCTAAACTCAGGAGTTGAACTAGGGCAGAGGAGCTTGCTCACAACAAAGGAGCAACAAGACTTGCTGCCTTTAACCCCGAAGAGGCCAAGCACAGCCATTCCTTTCATTAACACAGCCACAGGGACTTTTGCTGCAGGCTGTGTGGGTTAATGTCGTAAGCAATATTACTGGTATTACAGTGGGTCACAGATAAAGAGATAAAGAACAAAATACCTCGAAATTACATACTTACTATGTGCCAGCATTGGTGGTTCTCTACCCAGGTGAACAAGACCCACAGTAAACGAACAACACTCTCCTTCCAGAGTGTGCATTGCTGGGGTCAGGCTCAGCAGGGCTAGCTGCTCAGTCAGGGCTTCCCACTGACACAAGCACAGCAAAAAGATTACATGGGGGGATGCACTCATCTGAGACTGGCCTGCTTGCATTCATCTTGGACCCAAGGTAGGAGAGGGTAAAAGAAACCACCCGAGAAAGGAAAGTGGTCCCTATCAGCCTCCCCTCCTCTCTTATGCCTGCCCAGGACCATGTCTTTTCTTCACCTCTGGGCTGGGCCTGGCATGGGACTGCAAGGTAAAAAGGTGCTTTCCCCATGTATTTGTCTTGTGTTGGACTCCACCTTCCTTCATACCAATCTGATTCAGCGGGTATTTTGCTTGCCTCCTCCATCACAGAAGGCCTCAGACAGGTTAGAAGGCACAGTATTGTACCGTCCTCAGCTGAAATCATCCTCGATTTCTCCAAGTTAAACACGTCCAGGTCTGTGTGTAGAAGACCAAGTAGAAGACCCTGAAAAAACCTGCCTGAGGAACGGTGGGGTAGCCCTGAAAAATTGATCTCTGCCACCTGGCTTTACCTGCTTTCATACTAGGGAAGTTAGAGCCTGCCTTAAAGCAATACTTAGGTCTTGTCTCATACTCACTTCTCTGCAAGCAAACCTGGGTTCAGAAGACAAGTGCAACCTTGACTAAATCCTAGAGAAAATCTCACTCTGCACCTCCAGAAGAGAGGTTATTGTATACAGAAAAGGGAAGCAAGTAAGAAAAGGCTGTAGAGAGTTTTAACTTAGGAAAGAGGATCTGGATATTTCACCAGCATCCTTTCAGGTCTTAATTTTATTGGGGAAAATGTTAATTGAGCTAGCTAGTACCTGTGAAGTGAAAAGTGAACCCAGACAGGTCTTCCTCGTGTAAACCTTCATCTGCATACTCATGTTGTCTCCTTTCCATGCTTTTTGTAGCACAGACCTTCCAGTTCTCAGCTGCCTTGTGCTTGAAATACCCACAGTGGCAGAAGCTACCTTATGTCACGCCATCTGTGAAAACATGCAAGCCGAGCATTCATTTTTTGCCTAATTAACTAAAAAGGGACTGACTAAAAGAAGTATTTCACTCTCAGGTTTTAAAAATATTCAAAAAGCCCCCATAGATATTCTGAGAGGAACAACTGCAATTACACTGGTCAAGTAATAAGCGCAAGCAATTAATACCGTCTTTAAATACTTTAGTATTTATAGCCTGTTGAAATTGTTTTTTTAAATCGGGAGTTTGGAATAAAACCATTTTACTATACAAAAATGATTGGAGGATTTCATTGTGTGTGTTTTCTTTAACATGTCCATTCTTCTGGAATCATTAGACCATTACAGATTTCCCAGGAAAAAAGAAGAAAGGAAAAATCCATTCCCCAAGCTTCTAAGAAATATGTCTTCTAAAAACGAACAGGGAACACGTCTGAATGTTTTCTTTGAACTTAATTCAAACAGACGTAGTGGCCTGTTACCCTACCCAGTCTGTGCTACAGCTACTTGCAAGATGAGTGAAGAACATCTGATACAGTAAAGTTTAGGTCTTCCTAGTGCTGATGTAAACAATGACATGATGTCAAACATCAGGCCCAAACGTTTTTGAAAATCAACCAGTATGGAGCAGCTCTCTAATTCCCTTCCAGATAGCCACAAGCGCCTGCTCTGCCCTTTATCTTCTTGCTGTGCAGCTCTTAAAGGCTGTGGTCTCTCAGTCAGGTCAAGACAGCTGATGGACCCCACCTTGGTGTGGACAGGGGCTGTGTCAAACATTCGGGTGTGAAGTGGGTAAATCTAGAGTGGACAGCACGGACCTGC
Source organism: Psophia crepitans (assembly GCA_013399095.1). Taxonomy (NCBI): domain Eukaryota; kingdom Metazoa; phylum Chordata; class Aves; order Gruiformes; family Psophiidae; genus Psophia; species Psophia crepitans. Next base: position 344,370 of record VWZZ01000850.1, on the reverse strand, counting down.
TTCCCAGACAGACAAAGCTCTATGTTGCTCTCCCACTGCCTTCTCCAGCAAAGCCAAAACATGAACCCAACTTTCTCAATGCTCATTCACTGCCTGGTAGGCCACCTGAACATGCCTCTGGTTCAAGCTTGTCCCAGGCCCTGGGTACAAAGAACACTAGCATGGCCTTTACCACTGGTAAACGTAGAGATGACACTGGTTCTTGTAGGTATTCTCATCAGCGCCACACAATAAATATTTACATACAATGCAGATCGTTTTCATGAGATAAGGAATGCAAACTGCCTAGGAAAAACAGGGAAGAAAATACCAAGTCCGATAAGCTGTTACTCGGTTTTTCATATGGAACAGCTGCGAGAATGGGAACCAGAAGATATTTACATGTTCTGGTCTATGGGAACATACCAAGAGGCTGCAATACATTCAGGAATGTTGCCTTGTGTACAAACCAGGAAACGACTTGTTTGCTCACCCATCAGCAGAACTAGAGAGAAGAAGGGCACCACTCAGCATGAGAGATTTGTGAAAACCTAACAGTGGAAACCTTGTGTATTACACTTTCACTAAACAAGCTTGTTGCACGCCTATCTCAAGCCTACCAATGGCACTGGACTGTGTAATGGAAACCCTCCTGCCACTGGAAATGAGTGGTGAGTTACACCCTCCTGTGCTTTTGAAAACTGCCTTTCTAAGGAAGGAATTTAAGCCGAAGGATTTATACAGAAGGAAATTTCCTTGTTTTATCCTTCACGAAGTAGGAAACTGAAAGCTGTGATTCACAAATGGGAACATTCCCCACAGCACAGGAACAGTATTGTGCTGATTTTCCAAAGATTTCAGTCACTTTCTCTGTGTTTAAAAAAATTCACAAATTAAGTTTAAGCTGCTCTTGAAAGCATTAAGTCTTTTGGTACAGATGGTTACCTTTCTTTCACTACCACCATCTCCACTGAGTGTACAAGTCTCATCCAGTGCTTGCCCACATTCCCAAGTCCCATATAGATCAGATTAAAAGTGTTTCCTACTCCATGCAAGAATGAAAATGGATGAAAATCTTGCATGCAGGGAGTAGAACACATAAATGCAGTAACACACACAAATCACTTTCTTGCATTTTGCCTCCATGGAGCTTTGGCTTCCCTCAGTAACAAAAGTTTTTAATAAACCATTTCAACTCAGGCAGCTCTGGCAGTCACAGCTACATAAACTGAAAATTTCATTTGATTCATCAATTCGGTACCAAAATTAAAACTTTCAATCAAAAAGAATTTGTAACAGATACTATCCACTATTATTTTTTCTACGAGATCAACACTGTCATTCCCAGAAGTCCAATACCATCTGTGAGTTGTGAAATGTATGTCTATAAAGCACAGCTCCCGTTTACTACTCCGTATATTGGTAGACAGACCTGTGAGTGGCAGGCAAGAGCTGGAGGTACAACCCCTTCGTTTCACCACTGGCTCTGCCGCATCCATGTGTGAAGCACAATATACTCCTGGACTTCTGGAAGAACATGAGTAAGATAATACCAGAGAGTATGGTGAATTCAGATTCCAAGCAAAAATGCAGAGCTGAAAGAACAGCCTTCTCAACAGACTTTTTCTTAGCCACTTCCTTAGCTGCACTCACAAGCCGTTTTCTCAAATTTACCTGCTGTATGAAAGAATTTGAATTGCTTCAGGGACTCATTTCAGGCCTTCACTGAGTTCCAGTGCAGTTTGTTGTACATTTTAGCTCTGCACTGTGTTGAGTTGTTTTGCTCAAACATGAAAATCATGTTCACCTTTCTATTCCCTGACTACACAGAAAAAATATGAAATCAAAACTTCTTGACTTTTGTTAGCAAGAATAAAACCTGCTTTTTATGACTACTCAATTCAAATCCTGTCTTGTGTGATCATTCCCGATTAGAAAGTAATCACAGGAAAAGTTCAAGTTCAAATAACAAATACAAAAGCTTTATAAAATGTGAAGGAATATTCCAGCACAGTACAGCTATGAACAACATTGCTTCATCCATATAACAAGATAAGCAAATGAAAACCTTCAATATTTCGGAGTTTGTATTTCAGCTGGAGGCAGGGATCACAATTTGTTCCTAACTGAGAAAAGCGCCACGTGTTAAACCAATCTTAAACAGGCACAAACTGCATCAGTAAACACACTTCATGGATGCTTCTGCTGTAGAAACGATGAGAATTATTCATGCCATACTGCAAAAACATTTCAGCATGTATCATGTTCAGTTCTCGTGACATAAAAAAGGTAACCAAGAATGCCACTTGCAAATGAACATGTAACATATATGCAGTGCAGATGCTTCATTTGTTCCACATCACTCTTTCAATGTGTTTGTTAAAACTTCTTTTTCTATCTCATTTTAATTTAGACAATCTTTGTTCCTGGGCTTGTCTTTAACAAAGAGGAAAATGGTCTCCAATTGTGAGAAAAAGCATTAAAGCTCCATAAGCACGAAGCCATCATTTCTCTCTTCACATTAATTCCATGCGCAGGCCTTCAAAATCAGTTACTCCGGGTGGAGAAAGGAATGTGCTGCACCTAGGAAGAGGGATCATGAAAGATACTGCCCTGTTAATTTAGGCGGTCTTCCATCAACCGCCCTTTGCCAGGAGCTCATGTCTTTCACAGGTAAAGCACTGGATACCCTGACACCAATGAAAATTTTACCCTGACATTTGTTTTGGCCAATAAGTAATTCTGCGAAGGTACACAGCCTCAGCCACCACAAACTCCCACCCCGAGCTAACCTGTACCGCAGGAACAGTTGGCCACACAGCCCCAACGGCGTGACGGCGCTGGGCACTGCGTACCCCTGGGATTTACTGAGAGATCTGCCACAGGGCAACCCGTGGGGGACAGAGCCCCAGGTGTCCCCAGGCAATCGGGGTACCCTCAGATCGAATTCAGGCTCTCGGGCAGAGACAGACACCGCGCGCCAAGCACTGACGCCTGATGAGCTGAACGCGCGTTTCTCCTCAGCCGCGTGCGCACCCCCGCACTGCGGCGGAATGAACACCAGGACCCGAACACCCCTCGCCGCGGCTCAGGCCGCCGCTGGGCCACGCAGCGGGACGGCGAAGCAGAACCGGCCTCATCAGCCGCCCCTGCGACGCGCCCTCTGCCCAACGGCCGCCCCGACGGTGGAGGCACCGCCACCTCGCCCCGCCCAAGGGCCGGGCGGCCGTCCCCTCGCCCTCCTACGGAACCGACCGCGGGCAGCTGCGCTTGTCTGCCTC
>VWZZ01000850.1:224711-340775 GCA_013399095.1 Psophia crepitans | reverse complement strand
CGTGTGGCGTACGCTGTGGGCAGTGTTCGCTTGAGCAGGAGTACGTCAGGGCTTCCCTTCTCCCGGAGAAGTTCGGCACTGGGCGGGTCCCTGACAGCCGGCTGCTGTCATGGCTGCTCGCCGTAAGTGCGGGGCCGCTGTTTGTTCAGATCCCGCGGGGATTTAGGAACCGCAAATGCTGGAAGCGGCAGTGGCACGTGGCGGCCAAAGCCGGGTGTGTAACACCCCGGAGGGTCCTTAGGAAACAAGGCCCTCGGTCCTGGCCATCTGTGTTTCGTGGCTTGGGCTGTGCGGCGTGCGAGCCCGCCGATGCGGGTGGGAGAAGTCAGGTCTAAAATCCATCCTGCAGCCGCCTCTGTGCAAATGTGGGCTAAGGCCCTTTGGCCTTAATTTTTCTCGTTTTGTTCAAGAGGTGAGTGGCGTGTTCCAGGTCATTGAGGCAGTCGCAAAAGTAGGCGTGTTCTGGGATTTCTGAGGGGGCTTATGTTGTATAAATAGAAAAACTGTTCCTCAACAGCCAGTGGAGGGCAAGGATGCAGACTCCAGCAATCCTGTGCTGGAAGGAATCAGTCTTTTCCCAAGCGTCGGTATCTTTTTCTTTCTTTTGCAACAATATGTAATTTGCTAATCCTGATTTAAGACTGTAATTAGAAAACAGATTGCACTACTGCAGGTTGGCCGGGTAAGGGCAACGCAGGCAGACAGTGATGTTGCCTCTGCTTCAGTGGCGTCAGCAGCTTCGCTTTTGAGTAGTGTGTTTAGCCGACTGTCTCTTTGTTGCCTCGACTTTTGCACCCTGCGGCTGGTTTCCTAAGAGAGGGGTATGAGAGAAAGAAAATCCTGCCTTGTTACAGGCTAATAATTAAAACAATTGAGTGCAACAAATAAAAGACACGTCATGGTCTGTTGCACTGGCAGAAGGAGCTGCAGCAAATAATACGCATGGGAACCATTTCCATAGAAAAAAGTGACAAGATAGTTTTTAGTGGAGATCATGAAGTACTGCCTTTCCTAGCCCCCAGTAAAAAAATCTCATCTATAGCATCTCACTGTTTTAAAAAAAAAAAGCCTAGAAATTAGACAGGAGACAGGTTTTTGCCTTGAGAATTAGTTTTAGTTATTTTTCTTAATATTTTCTCTCAGGCACTTGCATCCCTTGCTACAGGGCCCAGACAAAATAATAGCATTTTCTACGAAATTCGCACATACGATATTAAGCCATCGAAGATGAAGGAGTTTGTGGAAATGGTCAACAAGTACATTCACCTTCGCACAGCTCACTCTGAGCTGGTGGGATTCTGGTCTGCAGAGCTGGGAGCGATGAATAAGGTTGTCCACGTTTGGAAGTACGGTACGCTCAGCATCCCTTTGCACTCCTCTGCTCTCTCTATCCTCCCTGCCTCTTAGGCAAGAAGATGAGGAGAATGCTTACCTAACTTTTATTTGTTACTCTTACTCTAAGAAAGCATCCACAAAAATGTGTTTGTGTACTGATTACCAAAAAGAATGCTGTAGAGCCTGTCAGGACAATTTTGACATGTTGGGATGAGAGAGTGACAACTGTTCTTACATAACGATCTCTGCTCAAAACAGGTATAATAGAGGAACTGTGGCAGGGTGCTTTGTTCATGGTAAATAGTTTTAAATTACGGCCAGTTCCTGAACGACAGATGTCTTCAGAATTTCGAAATGGATGGAAAAAAGGTTTAGACCTCCTTAATAAGTGCAGACAATCTATATGCAGTCTCTGTGTGTTTATATGCATGTATAATTGTTCTGAAATTTTAGTTCAATGTAACAGTCACGCCCCTAAAACAAATGAGCACACAGTTTGCATGCTAAAACTCCTTCAGCTGGGCTGTGCTGAGGTGCTGTCCTGGTTTTCAACTGGGATAGTGTTAATTTTCACCAGAAGCTAGGAAAGGACAGAGCCAGGACAGCTAATCCAAACTAGCCAAAGAGGTATTCCATAGCATGTGGTGTCATGCTCAGTATATAAAGGGGTCTGAGCAGGGAGGAGGGCTTGCTGCTTGGGGATGGGATAGACATCGGGGGTGAGCAAATTTCATTGTGTATCACCTGCTCTGTATACTCTTTTATAAGTACTGCTGTTGTTATTTCCCTCTCCCTTTGCTGTCCCAGTAGACTGTCATTATCCCAACCCACAAGTTTTGCCACCGCCTTCTGATTCTCTTCCCCATCCCACCGGGGAGGAAGGGGTGAGTGAGCCGCTGCGTGGTGCTCTGCTGCCAGCCGGGGCTAAATCACAACAGTCATTTTTGGCGCCCAGCTGGGGCACAAAGAGTTGAGATAACAGATCTGACCAGACCATGTTAAAACAAAGTTGTTATACACATTTATTATAGTAGTTAAATAGTCACTGGTCACAATGGTGTTTTGTTTTCACACATGGCTGTAGTATGTAGGCCCTTACTTGCTGTGTGTGTTCCCTGTTTGTCACCTCTGGAAGAGGGATCAGGAGCCTCATTTTGTTGTACCGTGTAATATCGACTTATGGTATAACATCACTGGTCATAAGGTTAAGCTGGTATGTGTATGTGGCATTGCTGTCACGCCGGTACCTCAGACAACATCTGTCGGGATTTATTAATAATCGCACCCAATCTATAGGGAAGACAGGGAGGGATACTTTCTCCCACTCTTTCACCTCCTCTTTTTCCTTCAGGCTGGTTACAGCAGCTTTTGACAATTTTTAATATCCTTGGGATGTTCAAGCCAGCATGCTCTTATTGTTTCAGGTCTTGTTTAGGGTCACAAACAATTGTTTTTTAAGAATACGACCCAGACATCTGCCCTGAGGCTGGATTGTCATGGGTGGCATGGCTTGTGGGAGAATATGGGCACTTACCTAGAGAACTTTTCACCTCCAATAGTTTAGAACTTCACTGCCAACTAACTGCGGAACCTTGATGAAGTGATAGCATATTTGAAAGGAAAATGCTGTGGCTGTTGTAAAGAGGCTCAGCTTACTGCGTTGTGCTGGGCCCTCGACACTATATACCAAACACTGCGCAATATTAGCCAGCACCCTCAGGGGGAGGAGATGAAACACAAAGCCACAGGCACTGTGGCTACTCCAAACCCAGTGACAGACTCTGTGACTACTCAGCCCCTGTGATAATCACTGCAGCTGAACCAAAACACCAACCCGTGCTGGCATCAGTTGCCCCTATACAGAACAAGAAATAGACAGAAAAATCAGTTTGCTTAGTAAGGGATGATGGTGAACGAGGACCGTGACAAGAACAGGAGGAAGAGGCTGAACCAGAGGTAGCACCTGATCCCTGTCCCTGAGGGAGCTGCGAGACATGCAAAAAGATTTCAGGCTCCATCCAGGTAAACTCATTGCTACCTGGCTGCACTGATGCTGACAAGGCAATTGGGATAAAGACAGAAGCCTTCAGCCTCTGGAGGTGACTTCTGCCAGGCATGAGGGAAAGGTATCCCTTCAGTAAGGATGGTGTATGTCACCCAGGCAAGTGAACCACCATGGAGCGAGGTATCTTGTACCTGAGGGAGTTAGCTGTGCAGGAGATGGTTTATTATGACCCAGACAACACGCTGTTACCCACAGATCCTAATGAAGTCCAATGCAGCCGACCCATGTAGTGGAAGTTTATACGGGACACACCATCATCATATGCCAACTCACTGGCAGTAATGGACTGGAAAGGTGAAGAGGCACCAAAAGTGGATGAAGTGGCTGTTGACTCCAGCATTATAAAGAAAGTCTCTCTTCCTCCCATGTCTCGACTGTGGAGAAACTGTCCTGGAAGTTCCAGCAACTCGAAGAGAAAATGTCCTGTTCCCCACCTGTATGGACCAGTATCTGAACTATTACGAGTAAGTGTTCCTCTGCTCAAGAAAGAGGATATAAAGGGTACCACGCCGCACCCTGTGGTTTTACTTGTGTGACCACAGAGAGTACATGAGGGAGTGGGATGGAAAACCTACCTCGACACTAGAGGCACATAGGTTGAATGAGTTGCAAGGAAAAACAGTGACAAAAGGGCATTCTTCCAGGAAAAATGCTGCTCCGGTTTCTAGTGGGGAGTTCCTTAGACCGAGTGGAAGGTAGGATCTTACTCATGATACTCTTGAAGGGACTTCTAAGCCATTCTTACGAGAAGTGAATAGCAAATACGATGAGCAGGACTAGAGAGGCCCTGCTTCCAGCCATGTGGAGGAAAGGGACAACCAGGTTTATTGGGCTGTGTGGATCTGATGGCCTGGCACATCAGATCCACAGGAGTATAAGACTGTAGTGGACACCAGTGCACAGTGTACCCTAATGCCCCTTCACTATGAAGGGGCAGAACCCATCTGTATTTCTGGAGTGACGGGGATACCAACAGCTAACTGTACTGGAGGCTGAAGTGACTATAACTGGGAATGAGTGGCAAATGCATCCCATTGTGACTGGCCCAGAGGCTCCATGCATCCTGGGCATAGACTACCTCAGGAGAGGGTGTTTCAAGGACCCAAAAGGGTAATGGCATTTTGGCATAGCTGGATTGGAGTTGGAGGAAATTGAACAGTTGTGTACCTTGCTCAGTCTCTCAGAGGACCCTTCTGTTGTGTGGCTGCTCAGGCTCGAAGAACAACAGGTGCCAGTTGCCACCACAACAGTGGTGACAGCAATACTACACCAGGCGAGAGTCCCTGATTCCCATCCATAAGCTGATTTGTCAGCTGCAGAGTCAGGTAGTGATCAGCAGAACTTGCTCACACTTTAACAGTCCCATATGGTCAGTGTGGAAGTCTAATGGAGAGCGGAGACTGACAGTAGGCTGTTGTGGCTTGAATAAAGTCAGGTTGCCGCTGAGTGCAGCTGTGCCAGACATGCGGGAACTTCAATAGGAACTGAAGTCAAAGGCAGCCGAGGGGTCCACCACAACTGATACAGCAAATCTGTTTTTCTTGTCCCTTTGGCAGCAGAGTGCAGGCCATGGTTTGCTTTCACTTGGGAGGGGTGTCCAGTTCCCCTGGAATCAACTGCCCCAGGGATGGAAACACAGCCCCACCATTTGCCACAGACTGATCCAGATGGCACTGGAACAGGGTGAAGCTCCGGAGCACACACAACACATTGAAGACATCATCATAGGTGCCAACACAGCAGCAGAAGTCTCTTGAGAAGGGGTGGAAAATAGTCCAAACCCTTCTCAAAGATGGTTTTGCTATAAAACAAAGTAAGGTCAAGTGACCTGCACAGGAGATCCGGTTTTTAGGAATAAAATGGCAAGATGGATATCGTCAGTTCCCAATGGATGTGATCAACAAAATAACAGCCATGTCTCCACCAACTACCAACTAACACAAGCTTTCTTATGTGTTGTGCATTTTTAAAGGATGCATATTCCAAATTACAGTCTGATCATAAGCCCTTTCAGGTAACCCAGAAGAACGATTTCAAACGGAGCCCTGAGCAGCAGCAAGCCTTTGAACAAGTCGAACAGGAAATAATTCCTGCGGTGACCCTTGGCCCCGTCTGGGCAGAACCAGACATTAAAAATGTGCTCTGCACCACGTCTAGGGAGAATGGGCCTACCTGGAGTCTGGCAGAGAGCACCAGGGGAGGGTCGAGGTCAACCCCTGGGGTATTGGAGTTGGGGATACAGAGGATCAGAGACCTGCTACACTCCAACTGAAAAAGAGATATTGGCAGCACGTGGAAGAAGACTCAGCTGGATGGCACTGCTGAGGCAAATCCATGTGGACTGCCCCATTGTGGCAAGATACTGCTGGCTGGCTAGAGAAGCTGGTTGTAAGTGTACATCACATAGATGCCCACATACCCAAGAGTCAGGCTACTGAAGGACATCAAAACAACGAGCAGGTAAATCAGGCTGCTAAGTTTGAAGTGATGCAGGTGGATTCACACTGTTTATAGGTGCGTGGGCCCATGACACCTCAGGCCATCAAGCAAGAGGTGAAATATATAGGTGGACTGGTAATTGAGGGATGGACTTGACCACGAACACTGTCACACAAGTAATCCTTGAATGTGAAACGTGCTGCAACCAAGCAAGCCAAGCAGGTGAAGCCTCTCTGGTGTGGAGGACGATGGCTGAAATATCAACGTGGGGAGGCCTGGCAGGCTGAGTACATCACACTCCCACAAACCCGCCAAGGCAAGCGCTAGGTACTGACAGTGGTGGAAGCCACCACCGGGTGGCTGGAAACATATCCCGTGCCCCATGCCAATGCCCCCAACACTATCCTGGGTCGTGAAAAGCAAGTCCTGTGTCGACGTGGCACCCCAGAAAGAATTGTGTCAGACAAGGGGACTCATTTCTGGAACAGCGTCGTAGGCAGCTGGGCCGAAGAGCACGGCATGGAGTGGGTGGATCACATCCCCTGCCATGCACCAGCCTCCGGGATAACGGAGCGGTACAATGGGCGGTTCGAGAGGACACTGAGAGCAGCAGGCGGTGGGACCCTCAAACATCGACTGACACTTTTAGCACAGGCCTCCTGGTTAGTCAGCAGCAGGGGGCCTACCAAAGGAGCTGGCCCTGCCCAGTCAAACCTTCCACACACCCTAGAAGGGGATAAACTCCCCACAGTGTGTGTGAAGAATATGTTGGGGAAGACACTTGGGGTTAGCCCCGCTTCGGGCAAAGGCTAAGCCATCCGTGGGGCTGCTTTTGCTCACAGACCTGGGTGCACCCGGTGGGTGATGTGGAAGGACGGGGAAGTCCGATGTAATTTTGGGTCTTACCTTTTTCTTCTGATCCTCCTCCCTATCCCCCTGGGGCAGGGAGGGTTGTGAGCGAGCAGCTGTGGGGTGCTCAGCAGCCGGCTGTGGCTGGATCACAACAAGGTCGGCATCCACTCCATCAGCTCAAACTTCCCATGCGCATGAAGCATTTTGTTGCTGCCTCAGCCTTGGCTTCTTGCAGTATAATCGACTTGTTTATGTTTTTGGAGTAAATGATGACCTGGAAGGTGCTGGTGAGCCAAGAAAAGCTACAATTTTGTGAGAAACTAGGTGCTCTGGCTATGCTATTTCTGGATCCGAAGGGAACTTGATTGTTGAGTTACGGAGAGGCGGGAAGGCATGCTGGTATCATTTCTTTGTATACCTGTTGCTGTCCAGGGTATATCTGTATCCTGAGACAGAATTATGTTTCTGAAGTTCTCAGTCTGCTCACTGAAATCCAGCATGGTCACAGTACCTGTTTAGGATAAAGAGTCACCCCTTCTGTCCAGGAAGGGTGAAGACCTGGTGATAGGAATATTATGATTTTATGTGCATCTACAGTTAATAAATTATATTTCTTCTCAGAACTTTTTAGCCTTGTTCTTTCTCTAATAAAAAAACCCAAACAACCAAGACACACCTTTAATAATGTATGAGAAACTTTTGAAATGGTAAAGCTAAGGAAAAAAACGAGAGCTTTTCTTTGGTAACGGTATTTACTTGGGTAAGGTACAACTTCCTTTCTCCCTGACTCATCAAACCCCTGCTTCTATCATTTTCTTCGTTAAAAATAATTGGTATATTTTCCTCTTGCTCCCAAGATACTCATGTTTGTTTCTTAAGGGTCTTCTCATTCTCAGATGCTGGATTTTTCTCTTGTACTATTGAAAGCTGTCTGCATAAACACGTACTGCTTCAGATGCAACTGCAGCCTAACCAGTTGAAATTTTAACATGCTTAATTCAGTGGATCTGGTTTTAAATTTAAAAAAAAAAAGGTTTAGATTTTGGGCATATAATGGCTTTTTATGTAGCTGAACAAACAAACATCACTTTCATACTTGTAATTCTAATTTCATTTTATATAAGCCAGAACTCTTGTTTTTCTTAATTTTCTCTTGGTAGGCTAATATTCTGTCTGAATTGTCTTTTCCACTGTGCTTTCTCTGAATCTCCTTACCTTGGTAACATTTTCCACATCCAGTAGTCCCTGTGGATGCCATATATTAATCTTTCTTAACAGTAACATTTCTTAATGTTTTAACCTTTTTATAACCTGTCTTGGAAAATTTGGGTTGGTTTGAAACCATTTAAATCTGAGGTAAGGCAAAGATTTTTGCAGAATTTTAAAGGAAACTTACCACCTGTGCTTCAAGCTAATATGCTGTTCAGAAATACCAATTTTATCTAAGTGCTGCTTGCTTCCTTGTAATTACATATTTTTGATTCTGTCTGATGTAACAGTAAGTGCATTTTTTTAATTATTTTTTTTCTTACAGATAATTTTGCCCACAGAACAGCAGTCCGGCATGCACTAGCCAATGACAAAGACTGGCAGGGAAAATTCATCTTGGCAGCTCTCCCCTTGATAGAAAAGCAGCACAATGAGGTTGCTTATCTCGTACCCTGGTGTCAACTTGGGAAGTCTCCAAAAGAAGGGGGTGAGCTTATCTTCTCTCTTGTTGATTAAAGTTACTGATGCTGATGGACTAACAAAAAACTGGCTTAAAGTTTAAACCAGGTATTACATGTTTTTATAACCCTTTATGTAACAAGTGCATGCACATACACCCATGAGAAAAAGGTGACATAACACAGATGTGGAACAGAATTTTTAAGAAGGATTTTACACTGACTTACATCAGTAACTGACTGGAGCCCTGACTGTTAAGGTTGTAAAGAGGTATGTGAAGTAGTAGTGGTCCCAGCAGTCATCCCAGACTTGCTTTGTCCATCTGTCAGTGAGAAGGCATTTCCTGGAGACACTAAAGACAGTGATTGCTCTCTTTTGCAGAGGTTTTTCTCTTTTATTAATTTGCTTTGATGCCATGGCTTCTTTCGCATAACAGATTTAAGAAAAAAAAATCTGTTATTTCTAAAGATATATGCAAGTCAAGCATATTCTGTAACTATAAATTAGGTATAGATATCCTGTCCCAATGTATTTTAATTCTCTCTAATAGTATTGACTGTTCCACGATTTATGAAGACTTGCAGATTTTGTTGCATGGAGTGACATCACACAGGCCTTGCTTCATCCCTCAGCTTGTGCATGCATGCAGTAATCTTTGTTCTTTATTTCCCTGTGATTCTGAATTTTATGCTGTTACAATTGAATTTGAAAGTATTCCTGTTTTCTCTTAAAACTGGAGCACTGACTTTTCAAACACTTTGTTCACATTAGTTTATCTCCAGCCCATTGCTGCAGGCCCATTGCTGCAGGCCCATTGCTGCAGAATGAGACCAGACATACCTTGCCAAATGGCAAGTGTCTAGCTTTTTACTAATGTGTCAGCAGTTGTGGTCTAGAGTAACTACGTGAAAGGAAAGGAGGCAGATAACGGTTCTTGCAGCAGGACTGGAGTTTTTCAGCAAATCATGGCAAAGTGTTGGGTCCTGCACTTTGGCCACAACAACCCCAGGCAGCGCTACAGGCTTGGGGCAGGGTGGCTGGAAAGCTGTGCAGAGGAAAAGGACCTGGGGGTGTTGATTGATGCTCGCCTGGACATGAGCTGGCAGTGTGCCCAGGTGGCCAAGAAGGCCAACGGCATCCTGGCCTGTATCAGGAATAGTGTAGCCAGCAGGAACAGGGAGGTGATTGTCCCCCTGTACTCAGCCCTGGTGAGGCCGCACCTCGAGTTCTGTGTCCAGTTTTGGGCCCCTCACCACAAGAAAGACATCGAGGCCCTGGAGCGTGTACAGAGAAGGGCAACGAAACTGGTGAAGGGTCTGGAGCACAGGTCTTATGAGGAGCGGCTGAAGGAACTGGGCTTGTTTAGTCTGGAGAAGAGGAGGCTCAGGGGAGACCTTATTGCCCTCTACAACTACCTGAAAGGAAGTTGTGGTGAGCTGGGGGTCGGCCTCTTCTCGCAGATAACTAGTGACAGGACTAGGGGGAATGGCTGCAAGTTGTGCCAGGGGAGGTTCAGGTTGAAGATGAGGAGAAATTTCTTCTCGGAAAGGGTGGTTGGGCATTGGAAGGGGTTGCCCAGGAAGGTGGTGGAGTCACCGTCCCTGGGGGTGTTTAAAGAAAGGTTGGATGTGGTACTTAGGGACATGGTTTAGTGGGTGATAGGTGGGGGGGGATGATTGGACTAGATGATCCTTGAGGCCTCGTCCAACCTTAATGATTCTGTGATTCTATGCCATTTGTCTACAAACAAGGGCAGAACAGAGATGCTAAGCAAGTCCTCGTCTGTTGGTTATGCCTACAGATCTTGCTGTGACTAATTGCTGGGAATCAAAGGGGTTTATAATGTTGTAAACCACTTCAATGCCAGAAAACATTTTCAGTCTTAGAAAAGGCCGCCTTGCATTATTCGATCAGCCATCCAAATCCCACAGACATGTATGAGTATTTGTGATTTCTGCAAAGTAGTTTGACTCTCCCCAAATTTGCAGGTAATGCTGAAAATTGCTAAGTTGGGCTTTGGAAGTGAACTAGCTGCAGTTAGCAAACAGCTGGCATGTCATTTTGTGAGGCCCTGGATACCCTGACGTGTTGTGCACGCTGGGATGAAGGGGCAGTTCCATGTCCTGCTGACCCCAGATGACGGGGAATTGCAGTACTGTTTCACAATACATGTCGTGGCCATGACAAACTGAGAACCGGCGTATTAATTTCTATTTCCTTCCTTGAGGTTACCTTTACCTTTTCTTCCAGGTGTATATGAATGGGTTACTTTCCAGATGAAGCCTGGTGGGCCAGCATTGTGGGGTGAAGCGTTTCGAGCTGCAATCAATGCTCACGTCAACACAGGCTACACCAAGCTGATCGGTGTTTTCCACACAGAGTATGGATTACTTAACACAGGTACTACTCAATTTCTGATATGGACTTTAGCATGGGAAGGGGTGAAGGGAGAGGGGCAAGCCCTTGTCCTGGATCAGGATTGGCTGGCTTGATGAAAATGTTGGTGCGGATCACCAAAGTCCTGTCAACAGTCCTTGAACTCAGCTTTGTGTATTGGGTTATAGGCTTAAGCCAGGTGCTGATATCTCAAAAGACTCTCAGATCTGATGTTAAAGAATCAAACCTTTTAAAGGCTCAGCAAAGAATCATCCCCTCACTTACTTGCCTGGAGAATTGTTTCTGCTAACTGCAAGGCATCCAGCAGGTGAAGGGAGACTGCTAGGACTTAGAGTACACGTTGTATTACAGCGTAACAGTATTCAGCTGGCTTAATTTGTACTTTCTCAGTTCATGTGATCTGGTGGAATGAGAGCCCAGACCACCGTGCAGCAGGAAGGCACCGTGCCCATGAAGATGCCAGGGTCGTAGCAGCTGGTAAGAGATAATGGATCCAGAGAACTCATTAGTGTTACCTGCATGCATGCCGAGACAAGTATTATTTCTCATTGGATTACTGTCTTAATTAAATATGCATTTAATTTCAGTGCGGGACAGTGTCAGATTCTTGGAGTCCCAGCAAAATCTGCTCCTGATTCCTCTACAATGCTCACCGCTGAAGTAACCTTCTTCTGAAGGATGTAACTGATGGTAGAAAGGACAAGAGGGAAGTGCTGTCAGCAAGTGCCATCACATGGATTGTCAGATCCTCATGAACTGAGCAACTGTTGTATGGTTTACAATAAATGGATGCAAAATGATGATCACCCTGATAATAATTTTTAAACAGAAGTTTATGGTGACGTTCTTACATTGCCACGAAAAAGAACTCGGGCTATATCACTTACAGCATGAACCACACTTCACATGTCTTTCATTTGAACCCCTCAGTTCTAAATGGTTTTCTGCTTAGATAATCACTTATCAAACCTAGTAAGTTAAGCACTCTTTTCCAACATTACAGCTCAAGGCTGGTGTAATTTTGGTAACATACTTTGGTGACTTGTCATTATCACACTTGCCTATCGCATACTGATCTAAGGAGGAATGCCCCCACATATCTATCACCCAGTCATGTTTTAATCAGACTTCTCATTGGGATGCTTTGTATTAATTCTGAGTAACGTAAAACATCAGTGTGGCTCGAATTGCCCCTAGGAGGTCCTGCAGTGAAGCTGATCAGGTGGTGGGTCCCAATAAACTCCGCCACAAGAGCATCTTGTTATAGTTCACTTCAGCCTTTTCCCTTCTTGTTCAATAAACATTTCCTCAAAACTCTATTACACACATAAAGAACCTAAGGCAAAGCATTAATTTTTGAAATTGATTAGCTTTTCTTGTTCAACTGTGTAGTCAAACTCAGCTGATCTACACGTGCTCACATTCTTTGAAATACTTTTCACAAGACTGTTAAAAGCCAAATAGATTTCGATAAAGCAGGAATTTTTAGTGTTCACAGCTCAGGCTCTTTTTTGAAACTGTGAAAATGATAAATCCCATTCTTCAAGTACAGCATTTGGCAGGTCCTGCATTTTGGTCAACAACAGTCTTGGTAATAGTTGCTTTAGAGCCAGTAAACAAGAGTGAACAGCAGTGAGGCAGAGGGCACACTGACTGAAGTCAAACTTGTGTTTTGCATACAGTGGTACTGAGCACCCTCTTCTGCAATTTAAAGGTCACTAACTGGCAGAGAGTGCACTTGGGAGGCTTTTCTACAGGTTAATCGCTGACCTGCAATGAGCAGTTGATGTCACATCTCTACTGAAGTATCTTTGTGCAGTCTGTCTAATGATGATTGCATTGAGATCTCGTGGAAGCGCTAGAAAACCAGGTGTAGGCAATTATGCCTAGTCCAAAGTGCATGGATGGGATCCAGCTGCTGTAGTAAGGGATTACAACAGGTTGCACCTCCTACACTCAAGTCTTCATACTCTTCTGCCTCCAACAGAGCCATCTCCAGCATTCTGAGAGTGGAACAACTACTACTTTAGAGACCACTGCCCTACAGTTTACAAATCATCTTTTTAAAGTATAAATTGTTGACAAACCGTTGATTCAGAATGTTGCCTTATGGCAGTTAACTCAAAGGAAGACTTCGGCTGTTTTAATAACAAAAACATGGGTTGAAAAATGGGACAGGGCATTAATAAAGACTTTTTCCTGTGTGAATGCAAAAACTGTTTTATTGTTTACTAGAATAAAAAATAGAAAGCTATACTAAAAACAGTATAATTTTTTTAGTAAAACTATTTTCCTTGTCAGCAGTATTGAGAATAAAGAATACTTGGGATGCTAGAGGTGTGCTTTATTCTAAAGTTTGTAGTTTTCTGGCAAGAAATTGATAAATCAAGCACATTCCCAAAAGCACCACCTGGACACTAGACTAAAACAGAAATCACAGGAAATTTTAATTGGCTTCTTATCTCAGTATGAACTTTCCTGATGAATGTAACTTCAAGAATTGGTTGGTTTCTGGAACTTAATTGGTTGGCAGTGAGACTACTGGCAATAGAAGGCAAAAATCTAAAATCAGTTTTCCTTTGAGCAATCAGACCATTATTCTGCCATTTGTAAACTGCTGTTAAAATCAACCTATGATTTTAATGTTAAGTATAAAGAATCTGATAATAACCTGAGTAATCTTCCTTTAATTTGATATTAGCTAAGGATTAGCAAAGTTCAAGGTATTTCAGATTCTTTATACGTAACATTTTGCTTTGCAGCAAAAACAGGAATAGGGTATATCTAGCAA
Organism: Psophia crepitans; assembly: GCA_013399095.1. Lineage (NCBI taxonomy): Eukaryota > Metazoa > Chordata > Aves > Gruiformes > Psophiidae > Psophia > Psophia crepitans. The sequence goes on along the minus strand of VWZZ01000850.1, from coordinate 327,228 downwards.
AGAGGAGAACAATTACCAATACTTGCAACTTGCTTCAACTCTGTAATGGGAATATTCAGAGGCAGGTACCTGACTTGGGATTTAAACATCCAGGTAAATTTGTTACACTCTACAGCTGGATTTGACAGTTACACCCACTGCTTCTTTCTGGATTTGTATTTACTAACTTTAGAAGCTTAAAGTAGAATTTGCCCTTCAAATCTTGTGCCGGCTCACCTGAAAATAGTGTGTGCCACAAGGTAATTTGTAGACATACTGGAACTTACTTATACATTATGCATCAAAGCTCACAACAAAACAAAATCAGGTAAAACAAGAGCTGCTAACAGCACTCCTCAAAAGAACATACTCAAAAATGACACTCTGAAGACCAGTGGTGCCATAACAACTTTATTTTTCACTTAACACAAGGCAGAGTGCCTTTTAATACTCCACGTAACAGTTATTAGCAAATACAAACATATATACTTTTTTTTTTTTTTTGCTTTTAATGAAAACATCCACATAAGAATTTAACTTAGACATTTAAGTTGTGAAATCTCTAGATTTTTGCAAAGTTAACAGATATTCCAGTGCAAAAATAGATCCCATTACAGATAGCATAAAGTGCTCGGAATGAAAGACCAACTATAAGTCAAGAGGGAAGGGTAAGCAAAAAAGTGGTGGTTTATCCATGGGCAAAATACAACTCCGTACTGAAATACAAATATACTACAGAGAGGGATGCAACATGTCAATAAAGTTTAAAATAAGTTAACACCTCAGCACAGTTTCATTAGCAAGAGTGGTTCATATGCTGCATGTGACTGGAGTGATTTTTTTCTCCAAGACACACAAGTAAATTAGTGGCTGGCTGAACTTATTCCATGACAAATCTTCACGTGACTTGCATTATGCTGTTCGTTCAGCACAAACAAGACAGATCAGAGCTGTGAAATAGTTCAGTTAATATCCACATTTACGCTAACATTTTGCCACAGATAGCAGGCTCTATGAGTATGACAGTCACAGGGCAATGGGAATCAAGAATCTCTTTTTGGTGGCCTAAGGGAAGAAGATTATATAATGTGACAGTTTTTTCCTGCTAAATTAATCATTTCCATGAGCAGTTACAAAGAGCAAACCACAGCCCTTTCAGGACCAAATCTAAATCCTCCTAGAACTCGTTCTAGTTCTACATGCACTAACCTGGTGCAGTGCAAAACTAAAGCCCTTCACTTCGGTGACTTAACGCTGATTTGTAATAGTGATTTGTAGCAGTGGTAAGCCTTCAATACGTGCTATTTGTTTCAATGATACTGTAAGATACCTGCAGCCTGTTAGTCATGGCTGTAGCTCAGCTGTTTAGTAATTTTTCTGCACCGGGAGGTCTGATGTATTCTCATCACCCTGTAACTCATCCCCATAGGGTGATGATGCCAACAAAAAAAATGACAAAGCATGTTTTAAGTGAGGTATACCAATCCCCATTTCACTCCTTTTTCAATCCCCTTAACAACGTATTATACAGGTTAAAAAAAAAAACTATCAAAAAGGCACTTCAGCAGAGCGTATAGTAAGCTCTTATTTTACCCCAAGACAGGACACAGCACGGACTGGGAACTTGTACTAAATACTTAACTGCTTGTGTATTAAAAATGCTGAATTGGTCAGTGTTACCAAATACACCTGGAAATACGTAATCAACCTTCTTCAGGCTCATGCCAGCCTCTCCACTGTTTGTTGGGCTGCTATGGGCATTCACAGAAGAAAATGGTCCGTGATTGACTCATGGTGGAGTAGCATCAAGACCTAGTGCAGAACCTGTACGGGTATTTTAAGGCGGAGGTGTGACATACAGGAATAGGTCAGGAACTGCACTTGGGTTCAAACCACATTACTGAACCGATTTCTGACTGTAAAAGCAAGACAGACGGTTCCGTAAGTGTCTTAATGAAAGGATACTCTCCCATGACTGTTGTACATCGTGAACAAGAATTGGTTGTTCTTATATAGTATCCCTCTAATATTATTCTGACTTTGGAAAAATTTAAAAATTGGCTGATGGAACTGTAGCACTACTACTTCAAACTATCTTGTTATTGAAAGGGATTTTTACTGAAGCAGTTTGTCACGTGTATAATAAGGGTGTATTCTCCAGTCAGGGATCACCTAAGGACTGAAACTACACTGCACAACAGAAGCAGAAACTTACACATTAATCTAACATTATACCAGTTTCCAAACAGTAAATTTTTAGTTGAACAGCTTGCAGTACTTGCAGATAGCGGCTGATTGCTAGAAGCTGGAACTTGGTCAGATCACGAATGTAACTGTCACTTCACTGAATGCGCAGAACGACAGCATAGCATTGCAGGCATATCGTAACGAAATACTGTGGCTACAAAGATCAACCGAAAGCACTTTCAATACCTAATTATGCTACCTACCTATTTAACGTCATAAATAACACTGTTAAAAACCAAAACTACATCTCATTTCTAGTTTTATCTGACAAATCCAGAAACGGCAACATGCTTGTGCTAAGCAGTAACTTCAGATGACGGGTACCTTTTTGGTGCAAAGCAGGGGTTAAAGAGCAGATATTACATATCTGAGCAACATCTCGTGATTTAGAATGCGCTCTTCGCATTAGCAGCTTGTACAATTACTGAGTTTGCTGCTGTGGTCCAAACCCTACGTCTGCTTCTCACCTACCTCCTTCTACTAGGTGTTCATGCAGCTGCTGCAGTACCTCAAAGGAGCAGGAGCGTACTTAACTACACAAAACCCTAGTCAGAGAAGGTTATCGGTTGTGATGCTGGTGGGACAATCCTGTGGATTTACAGGGTTCGCAGTTCTGCGTATCACCACTTACTGATGCAGATGTGTTGATATGATGGCCTGTCTCTTGCCATCCCATCTGCACAGCACTGCTTTGTGGCCCCAGATTTGTGACCTACACCAGTCTAGGAAAAACAGCCGGTCAGGTAAGTTTTCACAACCTGCGGCTACAATATTGGTGGTGACTCTTCTTGCCACTGTCTGTCTTGCTGCATTCATTGCCAGCAATGGATGCAGCACCAGGAAATCCGCACTCCTGACATGACTGTTTTAAGACTAAAACATCCATGTCTAAAATATCTATAAATAACCACTGGCCATGACTCCTCAATGAACTATTTTTGCAACCCTAGTAAAAACATACTGTACAGGACAAGGTACAGTATGGCTGAAAGCCCACAGCATCTGGTGGGTGCTTTACCACAGCTTCAGAGTTATACTGTAATGAGCTAAGTTCAAGTCTTTCACTTGAGAACAGTACACGACGACTCCACGAGGCACTGCCCCTGTAAAGGAATTTTGTTTTCATTGCATTGAATTGCATTGCACTGAATGGGTATCAGTAGACTGTCCAGTTTCTCTTCCTCTAGCTTCTTCTTTGGGAATATCCTATCCCAGGAAAAAGAAAGTTTGCATGCTGCTTATCATTTCTTTGCTGAAACTGGCTCACACACAACTTTCTTTTACCTTCTCATCTTGCAGGAACGAATTAAGGATTGCAATGTCTACCACAGTCTGGTTTTTGTGCAGTGACAGGTCCTTAGTGTGGTCGTCGTCACTTTGGTCCTTAGCAAAATTTACAAATACCTACAAGAAAAAGGGCCACGTCATACATCACCCTGAATTTTCATTAATTCAGGGCATTTTATATACTGGACTTCCTGAAGTACTGGGATTCAGTACTCTACCTTGCTAAAATCCCCTTAAAAGACAGGTCCAGTAGATTGGTGGATTTATACCTATGTCTGCACGAAGAAGCTTTTGGCAGACAGGCTACTAATAACTTACTTGGTCAAGTGTGGTCTGAGAAACTGAGTAGTCTTCTATGTGGAGTCTCCTTTTGTTCTGAGAGAGAATACTGAATATTCTGGCCAGGGAGGATGGTGAAGAGGGAAGCTGGTACTGGAGCATGTTCCGATGCTTTTCCTTCAGGACACTTCCAGGGAAGGCATGCCCAAAGAACTCCTCAACAGGCTTCAGATTTGGGTTTGCCCCTGCAATTCTGACCACTATGGTGTAACCATCTCCAAACCTATAAACAACAGGGCCAGCACAGGAGTTAAGTGCCTTTGAAACAGAAGTGCAGCTTAAAATTCAGCAGCACTTCCCACAGCCAGAACGGCAATGGGAATGCTGCATGAGGAACTAAGCTGACTGGATGTCCCTAAAACAAGTCTGTGGTTTAAGTGAGAAGAAAATAGCTACCTGTTCTTTAGATGCTGGACGCTGCCCAGACACCTGAATCGCCCATTGACCATTATCGCCATTCGAGTGCACAGGGCTTCACATTCTTCCATGCTGTAGGCAGAAGGAACTTCATTAGCACTGCAAGCAGCAGCGAGGGGCAGAGCACCGGAGCAAAGTTGAGCATCCACCCCTGGGAAATGCAAAAGCCAGTAGCAATTGGGCTGCTACTTGCCTGTGAGATGTGAGCACCACTGATCTCCCCTCTTTGATTACACTCAGAGCACAGTTCCACAGGAAACGACGTGCTTTGGGATCCATCCCTGTTGTTGGCTCATCCTGCAAAATATATACAAAAGACAGGTTAGGCTGCTACATTCTACCAGCAAACACCTCCGAAATGACCTGTCCATTTTGACTATGCATGCTGCAGAAGTTGAAAATGAGTAAGTTTGATTCATTTTCCAAAATGAGAAAATAATTTATGCTCCAGATTTTAAATTAACAAACTTCTTTTTCAGAACTGAGTACTGCTTATTCTGCAACTACAACATGTTGAAATACCCAGTTCTAAAGCAAGTTAAAGTCAATGAACTTGTTTAAATAGAGCACTAGACTACTTTCTCTTGCACTATGAACTTCGGTAATCCTAAGATTAGTCCTTGATTTTAATGCAAAGAACCCTAAAATATTTATTTGCATTTTTCATTGAATTATTAAAAACACAAGGCTGATTATCCCGTGCAGTAAGATTTGCTTGTATCCAGCGGGAAGTTTTGTGGGTTTTTTTTGTAGGTATAGAAATCCTGGCAGCACTAATAAGGTGGTGAAGGTGGTACGCAGCTGGCAGTTTGGAACTGTGCTCGAGAACCTCCACTTCCCCAGTGATTTTTCAGAAACAGAAGCCTGGAGGCACATTATAGCTTGCAGCTATATTTAAATAGGGACTCTTTAGTTCCCTGTGCTCTTTGCTCCTGTTTAAGTGACTAACAATTATTTGGCTGTGAAACATCTAGTCTTCATTTGAACCGGATTTTTCTGTCTCCCAAGGAAAACATTAACGAGCAAAGGTTACTGACTCACCAGAAACACCACGGGTGGCCCTCCAATGAGGGCAATGGCTGTAGACAGCTTACGCTTGTTCCCGCCACTGTAATTCCCAGCATATTTTTCTCCATATTTCACAAGGCCCAGTTTCCGAATTGCCCACTCGCCAACCTGTAAGAGACAGCACACCACCATCTTGCATCAAGCAGGGCAACATGTACACAATGAGATTTTCCTTGTGAGCTTTGACTTTATCAACGTTTTTGAGAGGGGTTATTCATTTGAGGATCTAACGTGGCACGGATATGGGTTTTGAAACACTCTGTTCACCTCTAGATCAGGATATATGCCATCCTGCCTCTGGGAGGCCAGAAAATCAAATGGCTGCAGCTTATTTACCAGTAAGCATGAGTTCGACATCAGCTGAGGCACATGAACCACTGGTGTAGTCCTCTTCACAGTACTGGCTTTAGAATCATAGAATCATTAAGGTTGGAAAAGACCTCAAGGATCATCCAGTCCAACCGTCCCCCCACCACCTATTACCCACTAAACCATGTCCTTCAGTACCGCGTCTAACCTTTCCTTAAACACCCCCAGGGACGGTGATTCCATCACCTCCCTGGGCAACCCCTTCCAATGCCCAACCACCCTTTCCGAGAAGAAATTTCTCCTCATCTCCAACCTGAACCTCCCCTGGCGCAACTTGCAGCCATTCCCCCTAGTCCTGTCACTAGTTATCTGTGAGAAGAGGCCGACCCCCAGCTCGCCACAACTTCCTTTCAGGTAGTTGTAGAGGGCAATAAGGTCTCCCCTGAGCCTCCTCTTCTCCAGACTAAACAAGTCCAGTTCCTTCAGCCGCTTCTCATAAGACCTGTGCTCCAGACCCTTTAGTTAGCTTTTCAGTTGCCGTGGGCTTGCAGTTGGAACACGGTCACTACTGACACCCAGTAATCCCACTGCGGTGCACCTTAGCCCTTCAGACAGATGGGGAGGATCTGGTTTGTTACTCAGGAGCATTACTACTGGTGCCAAGAGGCAGGCATTGTTGCCCTGGGGATTAAAAGGCGTAAGGGGGAAGAGATTCAGCTACTATTCAGATCACATCCAGAACCTGGTTCCTTTTTACGTGGGGCTGGTGAGAACACCACCAGAGGAATTCGCCAGCAACCTCTGAAGGAGTGCGCAGTTTTGATCCATCATCACTAGTCTCAAAGAGGGCTTCAAGCTACCTGGACATAGCCTAGGCACCAGATCTGGCCCTATGCAACGAACTGGGTGCAGATGTCATCTTCCTACCTACAGCAGTTCCTGTTCTGCAGCACCCAAGACACGTACAGTGAAAACTGCTGCTCAGGAAACAGCACTGAGAAGGGTGCTCTTTGGTACTGGCCATTAACTGCCTAAAGGCTGTTACTGTAACCCCACACCTGAATGCACAACAGCAGCACTTTCATGATGCAGCGCGGTCAATTGGAAAGACAACACCCAGCATGAGGCTTCTGTTAAGCTGTACAGTACTTGCTCCCTGGGACTTTTGACAGCAGGTGAGGTTCTGCATGGCCTGCAGCTCCACAGTCCTTAAAATCTTAAAGGAAAGAAGTCATTCAGTGGAGAGTGCATCCAATACAAGAATGCAGGACCCAAATTATCTGCCCTTCCATTTAATACACTTTTCTAGGCAGCACTGAAAAACCCCAGCAACGTTGGTTTGCGCTGGAAGAAAAGGGGGGCAGATTTCATGGTATGGTATTTTCAGCAGCTTCACATCATGGCATTGCATGTGTTGCAGGGAGAGTGCATGCAAGCAGGAATGGCTGGCCACGAGAGTGGGTCCTGTAGTGTTCCATTTACCTTGCAGACTTCTTTCTCTGGAACACCTCTCAGGAGCGCAAAGAACTCCAAGTGCTCTCGCCCTGTCAGCAGCTCATTAACAGCATCGAACTGTGGGCAGTAGCCCATGTTCTGATAGACTTCTTGGATGTTGGACAAGATACTGTAAAAGAAAAAACCCTTTGGTTAGGATTTCACAAGTACACACTGCTATTTTAGGTGTTAAAAGGAGTAAAGAGGAAGAGTAGTTTTGGAATCACTGAACTAACAAAAATAAAGGATCCTAAGAAGTCTGTCTCGGCCATATTCTTTTTTCTCTCTCCCCATTTCCCCCTCCTTTTTTAAACATGACATTTAAACATGAGAGGGCAGGTATTCAGAAGCAACTACAAGACTAAATCAATTTTCATAGGCTGCTGAAGTACTCCACCAGACTCAGGAGAGGGCTGAAACAGATGCCAGGAGTTGAAAAAGAGAAAAACGGGGCAGAGTTGAGCCTTGCTGGGAAGGAGAACAAACACTGTGAAAGCTGGAGGAGAAAGCAGCAAAAGACCTGGTTTGACACAAAGCAGAGGAAAGATGCTTGGACTTTCACCTGTTTCCTTTGAGGAAAGCCTCTCCTCCTGTCACGTCGGTATCACCAGTTAGCATCTTAAAAGTGGATGACTTGCCAGCACCATTTACTCCCAGAAGTCCAAAGCACTGGGGATACAAAAAAGCATATGAGCACAGTGTGTTTGAGAACAGGACTCAGCTGCATCATTTTCAGCACTGACAAGATGGGAGGGAGCAGACTTGACCCTCAGGACAGCTGGAGGGAGATTTCAGTACATTTTCAGAAAAAAATTTCTGGACTTTCATTTTAGTATAAATCTTCAGGCTGGGAAAATGAACAAACTGTGGTGTCACCCTGGTGCAGTGTATCTGTGCCAAACTGTGGAGGTTATCAGAGTCTGGCCTCTGGTTCCAGACACTGAGGGTTCAGCATCTTCTTCAAAGGCAGAGAGAGAGAGAATCAGAATCAGAAACTGCTTCAACTTCCAGGCAATTTCCTTTGATGTAGTTTGAACATCATCTGTTTCTGATCTTACTTTACCATTTGCTGTCTGTTGCTTTTAAATACTGCTGTAATAGCAAACCAATAAATTTGACAGATAAGCTTACCTCTCCAGGGGGAATTCCAATACAGATTCTATCAACTGCTGGCTTTCGCTTCATTCTGTAAATCTAAACCAGAAGAATGAGGACAATGTCAGAGAGAACTATATTTAAAACTGTAATTACACATATTCAACACTCCAAACATGCTCCAGTTTTCACCCTACTAAATTCCTCTAAATGAGGCTTCTGGTGAACTGCATGGTGTTGTGCCCAGAAGTCTCAGGAATGCAGAACTTTTCTGTCACCTTGGTTAGCTCCTTGATTTCCAAGATGTCACTCTGTCCTCCTCCACTAATTATCCTCTGTCTCTCTCTGGTTACATCCTCATCTTCATCATTGACAGGAGGCAGTTTGGCATAGACAGGCCTGGAGAGAGCAACATGATAAAGCCTTAGCAGATGACAGGGCCTCCACAGTGAATATTCTCCCCACTTCATGGGAGACATGAACGACAACTTCACCCGCCTGCAGTGGTGAAGTAGAGCAGACAACATACCTGGGCCTGATGAAGAACCTGTACTGAATGAGCACTGTGATGAAGAAGAAGACAACACCCTCTACTGCCATGGCAAAGAGGTTCCTTCCCACCAGGTCCCATGATAGAGGGGACACAAAACGATTTTCTCCTGCCAAAATGAGATGAAAAGCACAGTCACCTTTCCAAAGCAATGGGAATGGGTTAGCATTTCTTCCTGCAGAGCTCACCATGTTGGGCACTAGGGCAACTGGACCTCAGCCAGTGGGAAGAGGGAAGGGAGAGACCACAGAAGGTGCCAGCAGTGGCTGTCTGCACATTTGTTACTGTAGTAAAGTTGGAACTCAGGCCCAGAAAATGTAGCCTGTCAAAGAAGAGCTGGCCCACCTTCTCAAAAGGTTAGTGAAGCACAGAAAGACTGTGACAGCCCTGGCATCTGTATCCCAGAAAAAGAAAAAAAAAAAAAAAATCAGCTTTCCAGAATCTCAGCAACTCCTTACACTTGGCCTAATGATCCTCTCCATACAGTTGGCTTTCTGCATTTTTATTTAATGCCCCTAATAACTCTAAACTCTGTGGATCTATCTGCCAGGCCCCCTTAGGTTCTCCTAACAACCTAAAGAGGACAGCTGTGGAGACTTGCCAGCTTTGACCAGATCTGTGCTGCAAATCACACTTTCAGTTCCTGAAACATCAGAGGAGCAAAGGGTGCTCATCTGGAGCAGACCTCAGTTTCACCTGTTCAGCTCAGGCCACCATCCCTGCGATACACAATTTCACTCACCAAACCTCTCCAGAGCATCAGCCATGGCCTGGTTTTTCACCATGTCAATGAGTCCTCGCCCCAGGCAGAAGTGGGGGAAGATGAGAAAGACAGACTTCAGGATGTCATTGATGTTGTTCAGCTTCTGTTAAGACAAAATCAAGTGCCAGTGAGCCATCTGAGTAGAAAGCCGCCACCACTTGCTAAGTGCGACCCATGTTGTGACTGACTGCTCCCATCCCCAACACTGCAACCCCACAAAAACTCAAGGATTAGATTTTCTAATCCTCTCCCAAGAGCCAGTGTCATGGCTCCTCTGGACAGCCAGTGTTGTTGTGTTGCTCAAGATGCTATTAATGCAAACAAACTGCACTGAAGGAGGCATTCCTCCAAACGCTCACAACTTTTCCTGAGACAGGACAGTTGTGTTTGCACAGACTGGTTATCTCAGAGGCTGTGGGTAGGCCCTCCCTATCTGATATTGGTGACCCTAATCCTTTTCCTTTGTTGTCTCCCAGTTGGCTTAGGCCATGGGTTGGACTGACAGCAGCCTGAAGAGAAGCTCCGGTTCTGCCAGGCACTTATCTTCAAGGAGGTACATGTTTTTACTGAGCTAAAACAGGCCTTGTAACAAAAGGGACCATCAAGAAGGACTGCCTCCTTACCCCCACTGGCAGTGGTACAATCAACAGGTAACTCCCACAGGGTCTCCTCAACCTCATCTCACAAGGAACACTTCACACCAGTGTGGGTCAAATGGGGTCTGCTAAGACATCTTGTGTTGCATACACACAACATCAGAACTTGCACCTTCCCCAGTAGGCATCTGGCTCTGGAAAAACCTGAAGTGAGGTGTCTAAGCTCCCAATACAGTTAGAGAGACATCCTACCACATGAGGCAAAACTGAGGGCAATTAAATGCTTGAGTGCTTGAAACAGCCTGTAGTAGACCAAAACTAGCCCTTATGAAGAACATACAGGAAATTCCATTTGAATCTAAGAAATGTTTTGGTTTGTCTTGTGGTTTGTTTTTTTAAAAAAAAAATCCTAAGGGTGATTGAGAATTGGAAGAGGTTGCTCAGAGAAGCTGTGGAGTCTCCATCCCTGGAAATGTTCGAAACCTGATGGCCCTGAGCAACCTGCTCTAGCTGACCCTGCTCAGAGGTTGGACTAGACAATCTCAGGAGTTGACTATTCTGTGAACACTGCTGAAGTGGGATTTAGCCCATTTCCATCAGAACCTGTGCTTAAACTGCTGCAGTAACTAATGGGTACAGGCCAGGGACTAGCCTTTCTGGAGAATTGGCTGCTAAAGGCAACATGGCACCAATATGGAACTAGATCATGGCAGTACAAGAAAGTGAGGAGCTTCTGGAGAAACATACATTGTTGGTGAAGAGCTCCAGGACAAAGGTGGCCACACTACCATTGATGCCAATGAAGAGGTTCACGCTGGTCAGCACAACGTATGCTGTGCTGGGGATTTTGAACACGAAGGAGGCTGGATACATGAGAGGAGTGATGGACCACCTGGCAAGAGGAAAGGCAGCAATACCAGATAAGCACTTTCCAAGTCTAAGAGCCTTCCCAGTCATCTTTTTCATGAGAAATCCCTTACCCATAGAGAAACAGAAGGAGAGCCAGCACAGGCAAGTTGGAGGATGATACATAGGACTTCTGCTGGAAGCAGATGAAGATGATGACAACTAGCGTAGCTGGAACAATGTAGTTGCACTGCAAGGTGAAAAATATGCCTTTATAATTGTTTCCAGATGACAAAAAAGTGAAAGGTGTCTTTCTGCTCTGACCCAAAGTTTTTTAACATTCTTCAGTGTTCCCAAAGCTGTTTCCAATGGGAAACTCATGTGAGTGTCACATGTGTGAACTACAATGTAGTACGCAAGAATTTACATTTCTTGGACCATCCAGAAGTTGTCAGTAGAGTCTCATAGCTTCTGGACATCGCAGGCTGAAAACAACTGCTTTGAACAGAGCAGAACAGGGGGCTACACAAGCAAACATTTTGGGGTAGGTATTTTAAAGTGACATAATATATGCTGATGATTGAGCTTACAGCTGCCCTCCCATCCTCTGTTCAGTGTTCGTTGTCCTACTGAAGTGAACCACCACCCCAGGAGAGTAAACACAGAAGTCACAGGCACAGTTGTTATTCACTAAATTAATGTGGTGCCCACCGGCAACAAATGCACTTTGCTGTTCAGGGCAACAGACAGTTCAGCACAGTCATAAAGCACTCACCATATCCCAGACAAAGTTGGCCAGCCAGTAGATCACAGGCTTCACACCACTGATGAACTGCAAGTGTTTAGCCTTGCTGACACGTTCCTGGATGAGGAAGACTACAAAGCTGGCAGGAACAAAGGACATGGCAAAGATCACACAGATGGAGACTAGGACATCCACAGAGGTGGTCATCCTGGACAAAAAAAGAAGAAAACAAAGCATTTGTAAGCTGGTGCTGGCCTCTTTGAGATGAAATAAGGCAGTTCATGTGGGACAGTGCAGAAAACATTTCTTCTTCTGCTGTTCTTGTTTTGCAAGGTAAAGGATGACTACATCAGGCTGTCTTAACTGCACGGTTTTTCTCCAGCTGTGTATCAAAGGGAACATACACTGCCTGTTGGCATCTCAAGAACAGCATCACGACCTGGAGACTGTTGGTAATGTCAGCATAATAGATTCCTTCCAGCCTTCCTTACCTACCACCACCACTTTGTTTCCCACTTAATGCATTTCTTGGGGTTGCTGCAGGTTTGTCTTTCTTGTGTGTGTGTGAGTGTTGTTTTAAAGTTCAGAGGTGAGTGTCATCTGCCACTGCTCTAAGATTTGAAGAAGGTATCTGCAGACAGCTTGTAAGTCTTCACTCTGGTTGTTGTAGTAGCAGACTGGAGTAGTCCATGGAAGCTCTGTACATCATTGTATGCCCCCCAGGTTGAGACAGTGGGCAAAACTGAACAGGATCTATCAACGGTTCGTAGTCTAACAGTGGCACCCTGGGACAAAAGAATATTCATGGCAAGCTGCCTTTCTGGATATGGCTGAAAGGAATTTCCCAAGGTCCAAAGATTACACTGATTCTTAGAAACTGCAGCTTCCATGGACTTGACAAAGAAAGCTTGCACAGCAGTACTGCAACAGCAAGTGCTCAACAGCACATGTTGCCACCTGTGAAGACCACAGAAAATAAGGCCAGCACATTAGAGCCTAAATGCTCCAGGCCACTGCATGTCCACCAGTGAGGCTAAGACCTCTCATGTTGCCTGCTTCCAGTAATCAGCAGCTGGTGAGCCCAAACCCATCCACATTCACACCAGGACTTACAGGGCCACTTCAGAGAGCTGTTGCTTGGTGAGGTTGAGTGGGTGATTGAAGGCAGTGATCCCATAAGCACTAGGATTCTTGCCCTGCTGCAGGTTGGCCCGAAGGATGGCGTTGTTAATGACATTCAGGAAGGAGGCAATGGCATGCCAGCCCTTGTTGTTAAACCACACCTGCAAGAGACCACATCAGCATGAGAAAGGCACCAGTTATCTCAGCTACCCAACAGGCTCCTGAGTCCTGCAGAACATCCCTTCCTCTACCAAGGGCATATATCATAGAATCACAGAATGGTTTGGGTTGGAAGGGACCACAAGGATCATCTAGTTTCAACCCCCCTGCCATGGACAGGGACACCCTATCCTAGACCAGGTTGCCCAACACCCCATTCAACCTGGCCTTGAACACTTCCAGAAATGGGGCCTCCAAAACCTCTCTGGGAAACCTGTTCCAGTGCCACACCACCCTCTCAGTAAAGAATTTCCTCCTAATGTCCACTGTAAATCCCCTCTCTTTTAGTTTAAACCCATTACCCCTTGTTCTATCACTGCACTTCCTGGTGAACACTCCCTCTCCAGCTTTCCTATAGGCCCCCTTCAGGTACTGGAAGGCCACAATCAGGTCTCCCTGGAGTCTTCTCCAGGCAGAACAAGCTCAACTCCCTCAGCCTGTCCTCGTAGGAGAGGTGCTCTAGCCCTTTGATCGTCTTTGTGGCCTTCCTCTGGACTTGGTCCAACAGCTCCACGTCTTTCCTGTACTGTGGACCCCAGAGCTGGATGCAGTACTCCAGGTGGGGTCTCGTGAGAGCAGAGTAGAGGGGGAGAATGACCTCCCCTGACCTGCTGGCCACACTGGTTTTGGTGCAGCCCAGAACACAGTTGGCTTTCTGGGCTGCAAGTGTACACTGGCAGCTCATGCTCAGCTTTTCATCAACCAACACCCCCAAGTCCTCCTCCTCAGGGCTGCTCTGAATCCATTCTCCACACCGCCTGTAGTTGTGCTTGGGATTGCACCAACCCACATGCAGGACATTGCACTTGGCCTTGCTGAACTTCATGCCGTTCGCATGGGCCCAGCTCTCAAGCCTGTCAAGGTCTCCCTCTGGATGGCATCCCTTCCCTCCAGCATGTCAACCACGCCACACAGCTTGGTGTCGTTGGCAAACTTTCTGAGGTTGCACTCAATCCCAGTGTTCATGTCACTGACAGAGAGGTTAGTGCTGGTGCCAGTACCAGCCCCGGAGGAACGCCACTCATCACTGATCTCCACTGGAACCTTGAGCTGTTGACCACAACTCTCTGAGTGCAGCCATCCAGTCAATTCCTTATCCACCAAGTGGTCCGATCCACTGAATCCATGTCTCTCCAATTTAGAGACAAGGACGTCACGCGGGACAGTATCAAATGCTTTGCACAAGTCCAGGATGACATCAGTCACTCTTTTCGCTTATCCACCAACTCTGTATCTCCATCACAAAAGGCCATCAAATTTGTTAAGGCATCATTTGCCCTTAGTGAAGCCATGTTGGCTGTCACCAGTCACCTCCTTATTTTCCATGTGCCTTGGCATAGTTTCCACGAGGATCTGCTCCATGATCCTGCTGGGCACAGAGGTGAGACTGACCAGCCTGTAGTTCCCTGGGTCTTCCTTTTTTCCCTTATTAAAAAATGGGGGTCATTTTTCCCTTTTTTGAGTCAGTGGGAACTTCACCAGACTGCCACGACTTTTCAAATATGATGGAGAATAGCTTAGCCACTTCATCTATCAGTTCCCTCAGGATCGGCAGATGCAGCTCATCAGGTTCCATGGACCTATGCATCTTCAGGTTCCTTAGATATTCTCAAACCTGATTTTCTACAGCGGGCAGTTCTTCCGTCTCCTAGTCCCTGCTTTGCCTTCTGTGACCAGGTCAAGTGGCTCAAGCACTTCTTGGTGAAGACTGAGGTAAAATTGTTGAGCACCTCAGCCTTCTCCATATCCTGGGGAACCAGGTCTCTCATTTCATTCTAGAGGGGGCCCACATTTTCCCTCGTCTTCCTTTCATCACTGACATACCGACAGAAACTTTTACTGCTGTCCTTGACACCCCTGGCCAGGTTTAATTCTATCAGGGCTCTGGCTTTCCTAACCTGATCCCTGGCTGCATGGGCAGTTTCTCTGTATTCCTCCCAGCCCTCGCTTCCACCCGCTGTAGGCTTCCCCTTTTTGTGTTTTGTGTTTGTCCAGGAGCTCCCTGTTCATCCACACAGGCCTCCTAGTGTTTTTGCCTAACTTCCTCTTTATTGAAATGCATCGCTCCTGAGCTTGGAGGCGACCCTTGAATACTAGCCAACTACCTTGGAACCCTCTTCCCTCCAGGACCTTGTCCCATGGTACTCTACCAAGCAGGTCCCTGAAGAGTCTGAAGTCTGTGCTCCTGACATCCAGGGTAGTGAGCTTGCAGTGCACCCTCCTCGCTGCCCTAACGATCTTGAACTTCACCCTTTTATGGTCACTGCAGCCAAGGTCGCTCTTGAGCTTCACATCCCCTACCCGCCCCTACTTGTTGGTGAGAACACGGTCCAGCATGGCATCTCTCCTCATTGGCTGCTCTATCACTTGGAGGAGGAAGGTATCATCAATGCATCTTAGGAACTTCCTGGATTGCTTGTGCCCTGCTGTGATGCCTTTCCAACAGATATTGGGGTTGCTGAAATCCCCCATAAGGATCAGGGCTTGTGAATGTGAGGCTGCTCATATCTGTCGATTGAGGGCCTCATCTGCTTGGTCTCCCTGTAGCAGACCTCCGCTATGATGTCCCCTGTCCCTGTGCTCCCTTGAATCCTGAGCCATAAGCTCTCGGTTGGCTCCTTATTCGTCCCGGGTGGAGCTTCATGCGCTACAGCTGGTCACAGGCCATTCAGGTGGCGACACTCCCTCCTCGTCAGCCCTGCCTGTCCTTCCTGAAGAGCCTGTATCCTTCCATTCTACACTCCAGTCATAGGAGCCATCCCACCACATCTCTGTGATGCCAGTAAGGTCATAGCCCTGCAGGTTTGCGCAGGTCTCCAATTCCTTGTTTGTTCCCCACACTACATGTGTGTAAGCAGAGTCATTTCAGTTGGGCCCCTGGTGATGCTGACAGACTGGCTGGAGCGGTTGCAATTTCTTTGATGTATTTTGCCAGTGTTTCCCTGTTGGTTCCCATTGCCTCACGGGAGGCACTGGCTCATCTCCTCTAGACTTCGAGCATGCTGCCATGTCCAGCACATCTCTGAGCAACAGGCTGAGGGCCCTCGCTCGCACCTTATCCCTCCAACCTGGGCATGTCATCCCAGAACTTCTCACAGGCAAATCTGATATGATCCCCCTTCCCCATTCAAGCCTTGTTTAAAGCTCTGTGAATGAGCCCCACTAGGTGCTGGGCAAAGACCCTTTTTCCCCTCTGAGAGGCGAATCCCATCTGAATTCATCAAGCCTGGTGCCGTGCAGGCCACTCCATCGTCAAAAAACCCAGAACTGTGGCGGTGACACCAGCCACGGAGCCATGTGTTGATGGACTGTGTCTGCCTGTTCTTCCCAACATCACTGCCTGCAACTGGAAGGAGGGAAACAAAAATAGCCTGCACTTCAGATTCCTTCAGTAACCATCCAAGGCCCTGAAGTGCCTTTTGATTGCTTTTGCGTTACATGTCACGGCTTCATCACTACTCACATGGAGGAGCAGTAGTGGGTAGTAGTCCAACGGCCATACCAGGCTAGGAAGCTTCCTAGTGATGCCCTTAACCTGGGCCCCAGGGAGGCAGCAGACTTCTCTAAGAGGAGGGTCTGCCTTGCTTATTGCCCTGCCTCTGTACCTCTCAGAAAGGAATTACCTACAACTGTAACCCGCTTTTTCTTCTTTGTGCAGGTGGTCAAGATACAGGGTGTATATGGTATATATAATTTCCTTCCACATCCTTCTGGCTAGTTTGCTCAGGCACAGAACATACAGTTTGATCAATAACCACAAGAGGCTGCTGGAAGCTAGCACTGATCTAGCACTGAACTCCTGAACTCCTTCTGGGCCCTAGGCCTAGACTCCAAGGAAGAATCAGATTTTGAGGAAATCCACACAAATATACAAGCTTGTGAATTTGCTCCACTAGCAAATACAGAAGAGTTCTGATCTGCACAGCTGCCCAAGGGAAACTGCTGGGACTTTGCTAACTAAAAATAACTCCAGGTTAGCAGAGCTTCAAGCACAGCAGTGAGGATTGGTTAATTTACCTTCACGTTGTTCTTTGTATCCAGGCCTTTCATGAAACTTGCCAAGCTGTTGAGAAAGCGATCTCCGGAACTCCCCTGCAAACAGCAGAGAGAGTTGAGAATATCTTCATTTGTGTCCTGGAGTCTAGTGGGGGTCACACTACGTTTTTCACAGCTCTGACAGTTTTCTTTCCATTCTGCAGCCTGAATCCACCAAGCCAGAAGTGGTGAGAAGGCTGAGAAACTGCAGCTTTTGTCCCCCCTTTCCTTTCTGCAGTACCAGCAGTAAGAGAGGTCAGCATTAGGCCTGCTTTTTTGCCAGCAGTAAGGATTAACCAGGGTTGCAAGCAACTTTCAGAGACACTGCAGCCCACAGGCAGGCTCAGAAGAAAGCAGTGGCCCAAATTCTCTTCTGTGTCAAGGCAGACTCAGCACAGAAGGGTTCAACTGAGGTTTTGAGGGAGACAGCAACCACTTGTTAATACCCCAAGACAGCCCACCCTGTCCTGTCACGAAACACTCAGAGGAGTCTGTAATCCCCACTGGCTTGCAACTGGCATTGGGCAGAACCCACATAAGCAGCGTGGGCTGTGTAAGCCTCAGAGTGTGTCCCCTAAGCCTTCTATTGCTCCCAGACACCAGCCTGGGAGACCCCAACTCAGGGACAATGGGGAGAAGCCTCTAGACACAGCTAACATACACATGGCTTCCAAGACTCCTCCAAAGCAACAGGACTCTGACACTAGTGCATCCAGGGTTTATAGGGGACAGCTGCTCACCTGTGCCAGCTCCAAGATCTTCTTCACCTGTTTAATGGCATCAGTGACTTCATGGCTTGGAGGAAGCATGAGGGAACTGCTGGCTCCCAAGGAGAAGCCGCCATACCTGAAAGTTCACATAGAAAGTGATGCTAGATCTGACTACACCCTGACCTGCAGAACATGCCACTCTTCCTCCCTCCCCACATCTTCTCTTCCTGCACTATATTCAAGGCAAGCGTCTCATCTCTTACATGCAGGGATGACTTTCATCTTCCTACATTGCTGCTTAGCCATGATGCCTCCTAATCCTTGTTTCTGGGGTTAAATACACATCTTATGACCGGTCAGTGTGCTGTTCCATTTAATGAATGCAGCTATCCTCTGCTGCCGGCGCAGCGCAAAGCAGGACATCTCCCTGCTTCCTTTGCTTGGAAGAACAGCACCTCCCAGCATGGAGTATCAGTAGTCTGGTCCTCCAAATCCTTTCAAGCCAATGCTGCTCCCTGCATAAAGCAGGCATACTTTCCAGTGATGTGCTCTGGGGTTGTCCCAGTTTATCCCTAAACATGCTCCCTCAACATTTCACAGTTAAGAGACACATAAAAAAAGCTGCAAAGCAAGGCAAGTCTGTCCTGCTCAATATAGCTCTCAAGGATTAGTGGACACATGCAAGCTAGAGAAAAGGCAGTAACTCACCGGAACTCATTCACCCAGATCTTATTCTTTAAGCTGTAGAGACAGGAAAGAAAGTCAATGTATATATAATACATGGAACAAGAGGAGAGCCAAATATACCAGCACTGCAGGCATGTGGCCAGAGAAAAGAGTGCAACAGCCTCTCACACGTGGCATGTGTCCCACCACTCCTCTTTGGTGTAATCCCTTGGGCTGGTGCCCAGGCTTTCCTGTACTCTGCCAACAAGGCTCAGGACACACCCCCTGAGCTGCCACAGCATCACTAATAGAGCAGAAGCACCACTTGAGCTGTGGATCAGGACAGTCTGAGCTGCTGAGTGGGTCTGGCCCACTGCTGAAGAGTTTGGGTTGCCCAGGCCTATTTGCCAATCTGTGCAGCATCCCCCATACAGCAAGCAGCATTTGGTGGGGAGGGAAGGGACAGGGTGTGTTCAACAGCTACCTTTTCGCAATGATCTGCACGTAGGTCTTCACTAGGTAGTCTGATATATTGCGGCCAGTGAGATTCTGGAGGATGTCAGCAGTGTCTTGCTCACGCTGGCATGACCAGGGAAAACACAGGTGAACACCCATCAGAAAACAGAGGTGCCAATTCAAACAGTGTGCAGTGCTGCACACAAGAGTCACACCCAGCCACTTTGCTCTCCAGGAGCATCCCTCATTGCAGCACCACCGAGCTCTGTCCTACCTGCGGGGGTGGCAGTCCACCTGCACCAGGGGGGCACACAGGCAACATCTTCTTGATCTTCTCATTGCTGCACTCGCAAGATGGGGAAGGGTTCTCCATGCTCCAGTTGCCTTTCAAGAAGATGTCCAGGACTGAGTCTGGGACTGAAGCAGTGGTCCATTCCCTCTGTCCCATGGTGCAAGGAGTGTCTCTGTGTCAGGAAAGATGCAAGACAAACGCAGTTTTTAAAACAACTATGGTGGCCTTTGCTTACAAGCCACTTAAGTAACAGGCACCACAACCCCGAGAAGAGGCAGGCTGATTTTCAAAGGAGCCTGACCTCACTGAGACAAACAGCTCAGAGCAACAGACGAGGCTCTGCAACTTCTAATAGATCCCAGCACTACAGAGGTTGAGGTTGGCCAACACTGCATAGTGCCGGACACTCCCCTTTTCTCATTCACTCCGCAGCAGGTAAGTGCTTTATTTCAGTCAGTCTCAGCATGCAGAGCTTCCAGCGCTCAAACAGTACCTGAACAATGGTCTTAGTCATATGGTTTAGTTTTCAGTAGTCCTGCAAGGAGCAGGAAGTTGGACTCGATGACCCTTCTGGGTCTTTTCCAACTTGAGATATTCTATGATTCTAAGATCACAGCAGACAGTAATTTCCTGGATGACTTTTCTGCCTTTGAGGCTCCAGAATACTGCTCTTCCCCAAGGCAGCATCGATGGGCAGCCTCCTCCCTGTGCCCCATGGCAGGAGTAACCCAGCTTCTGGGTCTGTTTTACAGGATACTGCTCACTTTCCATCACTGGCCAGCACATAGCACCCCTTGCCTCCCTCCCCACCATCCTGTGAACATGAACTGCAGTTCTTCCAGTCTAGAGCCGCACCATGCCAGATTCTGTATACCCTTTCTGCACTCATGGCCTGGATCTTCAGTGGCCCCAGGCCATGCATCAATTCAGGGTAGAGCTAGGAAACCACACCAATGCTGTCTGGCTCTCCACTCCTTCTGCTAGTGTTTGTGGGCATGCTAACCTAGGCTTCTACCACAGTTAGAAACAGAGGAGTGTGGAATGGGAACAGCTACAGTCAACAACATACAGCAACAGATCCTTTTCCATGTTTAGGACCAAACAGTACCTTGAGGGAGAGACTTCCATCTCCTTTCCATCCCTATCAGTAAGGACTTGCACTCAAACCTCACTCCCTCACCACGCTAACGGCTGGTAACTTTCCAGAAGGTCCTGAGCAGAAAAACTGAATGAAATTGCAAGTCTTTCGCCTTAACGCCACGCATCACTATCATTCCCTAAAGCCAGCTAAATCTACCGGGTGATGAGAAGTCGAGACTGGGCTTCCTCTTCCCAGCCCAGAGTTCTACTTACGGGATGGAGTGTCCCTGCATACAGCGTGTCCCAAAACCAGGCTTATTGAGAAGGGCATCCAAAAGCTTCTGAGTGCCTGGATCTTCTGGAGCATCGTTGCTATGGGAACAGCAGAGAAACACTATCAGGTCTGTGGGATAACAGGCACAGAGTAAAAGCAGCAGCAGAGAAAGGCTGAGAGCACAATGAAAGAGCTCAGGAAAAGGATATGGGTGGAGATACTCCTTTGAAGAATGCTTGGCCTAGGAGCACACACACACTCCTGGTCTTTGTACACAGTATTACTACAGTCATAGCACCACTCAGAAATGGATATGGCCTTGCCAGTAGTTTAGAGTTGGCATTTAAAGGCCTAAAAACAAAATACCAGGACTCTATGACAATATGGTTCTGAGCTAAACAAATTTAAACAACCTGGCAAGGAACTCAGTAATTCACGTTTGCAGAGAAGAACAGAATTGTAGGATTTAACACCACTTCTACACCACAAGAAACATACCTAATAAAAGTGTACTGTTCGTCATACATCCAGGGCTGTAATTCAAGGCTGGGATACTTCCCAAAAGGAGGAACGATCAGGCTGAACATGAGGGCAATACACACAAAGACAGCTGGCAGCACAATCTGAAATTGCAAGGAAAGAGAAAGTCCTTTTTGATGTAAATATTCCCCGAGGCATCAGGAGCTACGTGTGAGTCACTTTAATGGATTGCAACTTTTTCCGTGTTTCCAAGAAAGGTCTTTGCTATTTACACCAAGCCATTGCTAGACCTACGTTGGCGCTCAATCAGGGCACTCACTTGGCATGCAGAGGATTCAGCCTCCAAATGCTGCTCTCAAGACCAAATTTGGATTTGAACCTCAGCCGCATCCTTGCTGTGCAAGAATACTGTAACCACTTCATTATCCTCTAACTCCTTTCACTTGCACAGGCCCCCTTTTACTCAGATGTGCAGTGAAGCCCAGTTCTGGTTATTCTGTTCCCTTGAGGTTTTCTGCCCGCCTTCAACTCTGAATGCAACATATAGTCCAGAGCTGTTCTTGTTGAAGGACCCTGCACATGTTGGATGCTTTCACCTGAGCAAAGAATCCCTTCCGGCTTCTCTTGGCAATAAGCAGCCTCTTCCAGAACAGAGCCATGAACTGCTGCTGGGTGAGCTTCCAGCCCGTCATCTGGTAAGATCCTTTCCCATCCATGCCACTGAGAAGGTCTGTCTCTCTGGATTCTGCTAGCAAGAAGAAATGACCCTCATTCAGAAGCTCACAGAGATGTTCTCTGGGCACTTCCGTGCTGGAGACACAAGGGTGACAGCTGGAGCAGCTACTCTCATAAAAAAAATTTAAAACAAAAGGGTGGTGAGCAGAGATAGCAACAGAAATTTACATGATTACATTTTCACCCTTATCTGTCTAAGACTTGATGGGAGGATTGAGCAGGCTGTGGATACTGCCCACTGCTCCTAACGGCAAATACAGCACCACTCTTTGTGCAGTCTCAGCCTTGTGATTTGTAATATGAGAGTGTCCACAAGAAGAAAAGAGGCTCGTGCCCCAGCAATACCTGGATCTATGTCTGAGTCATTAGGATCAAATGCATCATCTTCTGTAAATGGACGAAGGCAGCTTTGTCTGTCCCCAAACACACGCCTGTTCCTTCTGGCTGGCAATGTCCCATCTGAAAATAATGCAGTTATGATTAGCTACACTGCTTCAGTTAATCTCCAATTAGCCCCAGAAAAAAACAAGGCGCTATAATTTTAATTTTACAAGTCTTCCATTTGCAAACAGAGGAGCTGATCTAGAGTGACTCCAATGCAGGTAAAACAAACTGCTGCTTTGCAAGGGTCACATGTTTTATGCACCACTTTTTTGTGTGCTGTCCAAGAACCATAGAATTGCAGAATGGTTTGGGTTGGAAGGGACCACAAGGATTATCTAAAAGGTTCTTCCAGTGCACTGGACACATTTTTCATTTAGGCATGGAAACTACAGGCCGCTCTTAGTGTAACGGAAATCACTTAATGTGCGTGCGACTTCAGGTGCAGTTTGCTAGCAGTAGTTTATCAGGAAATGCTGGCACAAGCACTTAGTGCAATGAGCTGCTCTCAGAAAGTCATTTGGTCCCTTACTGTAGTGCAGTGAAGACCAGTTTTGGTTATCTGTATTCCCTTGAGGTTTTCTGCCTGCCTTCCTCAGAGCGGACAATAGCATCAGTCAAGTAATTCACAATAAACTCAAACACTAGAAACTCTTCACTACTACAAAATAAAAGTACTACCACCGAGTCAATAGAAGTTAAGAGTGTATAAAAGTATGCATGAAGTATACAAAGAACAGTTATCTTAGGTCATTAAAAATATTAGCAAAGCAGAGTTCCAGTTCGGTTTGAAACAACGCCTGTCACACCTTGGCATGCATCACTGTATATAGCTGGACATGCCGCCATACACAAACGTCACCCACCTGCCCAAGGCTGGTGAGACCAGGAATGCTCCCCACCTTAGTTACCCTCTAGACCCTTCATTCTCTTGGACACTAAGCCCTGCACTGAGATTTTCTCCTGAAATAGCTAAGCTTGGTCAGCCTTGTGCTTAAGCAGCACAAATACCATACGAAAATGTGTCTCACCCCAGAGTCCCCTTCAACACAGTAGAAGACCATTACACCCACCTGAGGTTTCTGCATCCACACCACTATCATCTGCCACTTTCAGGAAGATCTGAAAAGCAATTGTAAGTGAAAATGAGAAAGGGAAAGATACCATGGGGACTGCTTCAGGAGATGCCATGGAAGAGCACAAGACTGACAGATGCAGCACAAGAACAGAGGAAACAGGGTTTATCCACTGCGTGGTGGGGACATGGACTTTGTGCCTTCTCTCCAGCTTCCAGGAGCCAGCCTGTAACCACATAATGGCTGCTCTCCCTTTCCACTGTCTGTTCTCATTGCATTTCAAACACATGCCTCAGATAAAGACTTAGTTACTAAATTAGGGGAATCCCATCTTCCTCCTAGTCTGACACTGCTCACACTCCTGTTTATGATAGAATAGGCACAATTGTGGAGCTTGTCGCATGGACTCGCCTAAATCAGAAAAAAACATTTTTGAATTACAGATAGCAGCCAAGACCTTCACAGCTCTGGTAGGACCTAGAGGGCAACCTCAATAAGTGACACCACCACTGTTCCATTATTGCCATTATTTTTTTTTAAAAAAGGACATATCACTTAAAGTGGGGATAAAGTGCATGACACTGCTGCGATAAAAGAAAGAGATACGTGTTGGTTTGAACACACCCACAAGAACAAACTCTAAAAACATTCCTGACAAGGGCATACATCTAAGTGTTTTCCGTAAAGTACGGTCTCCAGTACTGAACTGTATGTTTTCAAGTTTAATGCATCACAAAGCATCCCTAAAAATACCTCAAAGGTGTTTACACAGCCATTGGAAGCCAAATTGGGGGCCAACCTTCACATGACATCTGAGCAAACTACAACTGAGTACAAAGGACCTGTCTACCCCTGCTTGTACTACATTTCAGTTTTTAATGCACTCTTCGATGAGCACACACTTAAACAGGGCAGAAGACAATCTATTTTTGAGAGGAAAGCAAAGCTGCCTGTTCCCCAATATTTACAGGAAGAGACAAGGTTCTATCTCGTTCTATTTCTACCATGATTCATTTTGTCTAGTTTAAGTCAAAAGAGAATTTGCAGCTCACTCACCTCCTCCAGGGTGGTTTCAGAGATGCCATAGCTGGAAATGCCAAGATCAGAGAGGCGGTCATCAATTTCATGGAACAGCTCCACAAAAGCTCCCTCTTTAGCTGCCTTGTACGGCAAGACATAGGTTAATTCATGGCCGATGTCCTCCACCAGCCTGGCCTCAGGAACATGTTTTGTAATGAGATTTGAAATTGCAGATACATCTAGAAGAATTAAAAGGAAAAGATGGTGTTTGTCTTGTTATTGTTCATTATGTGGAAAGAAGAGCTCAGTCTGAAAAACCCTGCTGGAAGAAAAGGAGGGAAAATGGGACATCTTTGGAAAAAAGCTAATTTCCATGGAAAATCTGGTTTCTTTTTACATTTAACATAAGCTTGGACAAAAGCCCTAGCCTGGCTACTCTCTTTCTTCGCAGTATTTGGGAGAGATTGTACATGCTACTGACAGCTCCGCAAGTCAGTGATGTACAGTTCACCAGTAAACATTACATAGTACTAACAGGCCTAGCAACTGTATAATCTTTGCTTATTAAATGTCAGGACACCTTGAGCCCAAAATGGTTGACTAAACAAAAATGTTCCAATGTTTATGAATTTAAAAATGCCATCTCTGTGGATTTAATAATTGCCACAGACTGTGGCTACACAAGGGCACAAGGTTAAGGCAGTTGTCCAAGTTCAAAGACAGAGCAACATCAACACTGGGACTGAATCTTATATTCTTTTCAAGGACTCACCTATTGTCAGCGTGTCACTTTCATGGTCACTGCCAAGGCCAGCGTCAGAGCTGCTCTGGGAGACACTGTCATCCTGGTCAGAAAAAAGAAGACAACCATTGTGTTTCTCGCTCTTTGATCAAAAAGGGATCCACCAGATGCCACACTCTAGGTGACTCCAACTAGATGCTGCATTGTGTTTATACTCCACAGAGGAGTCAGATAGTGACATACCACTGCAAAGGGCTGAAACATGAGCAAGAGGTCACAATTAAATAGGTATTACAACAGCATGCACTGTATCCCTCCAATGAGCTTTGGACCAGTGGCACTGAAAGAAACTAAATGGAGATGTACATTCCAGGCAACAGTTTAACCAGACATGATGTGGCATAATACCTACGAAAGCAAGTATCCCTTCTTTTGAAGAGTAAGGCATTTCTCTTTGAAACGTTATACCATGTAAAATCTTAGTTGCTACTTCCCATAAGCCCAAGATTTGAAGATGGAAGAATGAATATGAGTAGGAAGGGTCAGCTGTACCTTTTTCAGATAGGACACTGTGCTGCTGCTATTTCGGCAGGAGCTCAGAGAGGAGTCCACATCCTTCTTGACCAGGGTCAAGTAATAGCCTGTTCCCAGCTGGTTCTTCAGGAAGAGAGAAGAACCAATACAGCAGAGCTTGCCATGAGAAATGATGGCAATCCGGTCCCCGAGAATGTCTGCCTCATCCATGTGATGCGTGGAGAGAATGATAGTCCGGCCTGGAAGAAAGCAAGGGAAGACTTACTGCTGGTAAGTCAACCATACCCATGTTCCCAAGTCAAAGCCATAATTGTCTGCATCTTGCCATTAAGTTGGACGGGAGGTTGATGCTGCAAGTCCAGGCTCCTTTGAACAAGGCTAGGAGCATGGAAAATGCTCACAACTGCTGTCACAGGTTTATGCTCCCCACCGTCTGCAAGCCCTTGTCACACTCAGCAAAGGCAGGTTAATTTCTCGTCAGCAAGGTTGATTGCACAGAGCAGAACATGACACTGCTATACACCAAAAGTGAATTTCTGGCTTTAACTGCCCTCATAACCCAGCAAGGAACTTTATTCATGAGCTCTGCCATGAATAGGATGAGAAAGGACAGAGGAAAGATCAGAACATTCTTGGCTTGTTCTTTGTTCTTTCCTCAGTGCGGACAACAATAGATTTGTGAAGACACATTGCTCTTTTGGGAACAGGTATGAATCTGATTTTCTTTTTGCTTTCCACGACACATTCACTACAAGTAGAGAAAAAGACCACATACCTTGCCGATACTTCAGCAGCAATTCCCATATTCCTCTGCGAGAATAAGGATCCACCCCAGCTGTAGGCTCATCCAGGATGACAACTTTGGAACCCCCAACAAAGGCTAAAGCAACTGAGAGCTTCCTCTGCATGCCACCTGACAGGCACAAGAAAGAGGTGTTCAGGCCAAGACAGGGATGCGAGGAACAGCAACAGCTGCAGCACAGAGAATAATGAGCTCTCCAAGAAAAAGCAGAATTGCATACTGAGAAGACCAAGCACTGCTAATGTTTCAGGCCTTCAGGGTCTGAAGTTAAGACACGTTCAGGACAGGGGATAATTCATCTAGATGGTCTTCCCTCTGTGGAGTCCAACTCTCCTACTGCAGGAAACCAACACCTTGCAAGCCCTTCCATAAATGAATCATACTATCTCAACATTGAGAACAGCAAGTCACCAGCTTGGAGGCCTAATCATACTTGAGGATCTGGAGCACAGGTCTCCAGAGCTTGAGCTGCAGAAATAGGTCCCCAAGAGACACCCCTCTGTGGAAGCGTACCAGAGGCAGCAGCAGCAAGGAATTACATTACACTCTCCAATACTAAAGCTAATCTGTGGCCATCTGCTCTCCCCTCCTAAGGTCAAACGTGCAGTCTGTGCTGACAGCCGAGTCAGAAACAAAGGAGTCTCGGTCCCTCAGCTGTCTGGTACAGACGGGAATCCTGCTTTTCTTAAACAAAGAGGATAGACACTCTGCGACACCAACTGAAGAAGCGGAAGTCAGCATAAGAAATGCACATACAGTTCACAAACAACGAACTTGGAGATTATGGTCTGAACCACTCTCATCTAAACCCATAAAATCCAGACATCAGTAAGCATTTTGAGAATACATATGCAGCTGGACTACGCTGTCATAGAAACAAGTAGAAAATACCCAGAGAAAGTGAGTGGCTTGTTATGGTCATTAGACAGCATAAGACAGTCTAAGTTTGTTAAGTTTGCTAAGATATACTGATTAGGTACTTATTAAATGATTGACTTCCTTAAGTGTTTAATTATGTGGTAGTCTATATTTAACTGGAGGATCCAACCAAGGTCTGTGATGCAGCTTCTGTGAAACCAAAGAGTTTTCCTGGGGCTGGGGAGGCAGCTGAGAAACATAAAAGCAGCTGAACCTACCGGAGAGTTTGCTTGTCCTAGCTTTCAGTTTGTGAGGCAAACCAACATCCACTGCCATCTGCTCCATCTCCTCTTTCACCTTCTTTTCTGGCAGCCCTTTGAGACGAGCGTAGAACCAGATGTGCTCCTCCACAGTCAGCCTAGGGAACAGGAGCAGGCTCAGGCACAGCTGAAAGCACCATGCCGGGACTCATCGCTTGGATTAGCATCACAGCAAGCATGTTTGTTTGCTCAGGAAAACATCTTTTACAGCCAAGGTTTCGGGAAGGAGCCACAAACTGGGTGTGCTCAGCATAGACCTGATTTCAGGGTATGGATACTCAGCAGCAATGTAAATAATCCTCCTTTAAAAGTGCTTGACAGAGTACCCCAAACACCTCAGATCACTAGGCACTGGGGAAACATTTGGCCTAGTTAACTTCAGTGAAGCATATTCCTTTAGAGAGAGGCTGAAGGGTAGGCTCTTGATGACAACTCACAGACATGTACGAACACGCTAACAAACAGAAGGTCCTCGCGCCAATCTCACACCACCCCACAGTTTCATATGATGCACACAGATAAAGATAGGACTGTCCTAGCTGCAAGTACACTACCATCTCCTAAAGAACCCAAACTTCTGTGGGGTAACAGCAGCCCTAAGTCTCCTGGATGCTACTCACAAGTCAAACAGCACATTGTGTTGCGGACAGACGCCCAGGTTCTGCCTGATGGTGCTGAGCTCAGAGCGGATATCTTTGCCCAGGATGAAGGCTGTACCGGAGGTTGGGGGGAACAAGCCAGTCAAGATGGACCTGAAGGACAAACACAACAGATAAGCAAGTTCCACCACCAGGATATATATAGCTGCTGCACATGCCAAGATGGATGAAGAGTGGTTGGAAGGCCCAGGAAGCTCCCATATCAGGAAAGTAGTCTGAGAAACACCTCACTAATGGACTAAAAATACTCAAAACAACTCCAATGGTTTTAACAACAACCAAAGCACACTCACATGACTCTGCTTGAAGGAAATATTTCTTTCCTATAAAAGCTTCTTCTTTCAGCCCCAACTTGTTTCCTTACTTTCCTTCATGGTAAGTCAGAGTCACAAATGGCATTACTAAGAAATGCCAATATGCCAATGCAGATTCATTCGTCACAACCTCAATCTGAGCTACCTCCAGTTTCAGTCCTCTGTATCTCTGTATCTTCTGAGGCATCTGCAAAACTAGGGTAAATCAGCAGAGCACCCACTGAAATCAGTGGAGCACCCTAGTTTGCACCAACTTGCACACTGCAGTTGTACAGCTTCTTCTACCAAATTACAGGAATCACAGTATGCAGAGTCACTTCTCCCACTGTCTTAAAGCATTATTTTGTTCTTACATGGTAGTGGTTTTCCCTGCTCCATTATGACCCAGAAAGGAGGTGATTTGTCCTTCATAAAAGTTCAGTGTGAGACCATCTACAGCAACTTTCTTGCCATCACGATAAACCTTGACTAGGTTCTGGATGGAAACACCAAGGCTCAGATGTATAGGCTCTTCCTCCTTGCAAACTGAAAGAAAACAGAGCGAAGTAGAGAGAAATATGTCAGGTTTTAACAGCAGCTGTGTGGAAGTTTAACAAACATTATATTCCCCCAAGTCTGTGGAGATCCAAGGAGAAATGAGCTACATGAAGAACTGACCACATTTTTTCCTCAGGGACAGAAACCATCCACAGAAGTTGTACTTTAGCTCTTTGCTCTCTACTGGCTTCATCTGGGAGTTGGAGATCTCCAGTGTCACCAGGGTCAGCAAAAATGAGAGGAATTCTCAACTCCATGAAGCTGGACTACCCATCTGCACTCAAGTGGGCAAAGTACCTTCAGTTTATCTAGATACACCCACCTGAACAGCATACCCAAACTGTGATAACAAAGGGGTGACTGATTTCGCCTTAGCCACGCATGCCAGTCCTGCTGTCCTTGGACTCGCCTTTCAAAAAGGCAGACCGTAACGCATCATTGCAGAAAGGCTCTGCGTCCAGCACTTACCTTCCGACGGCCCCTTCTGGTCAGAATGAGGGTGCTGCCTGTCCTGTGGTTCCTCGCCAAACCAATAGGACTTTGTGAAAGGAAAGTACCAGGGCCTGGGAATCCCGTACTGGCCTAAAGAGAAAAGCATTACATGAGCCTGACTGCATCTGTCCCTCTTCTCATACTAGCTTTCAGGACAAGAAGGGAAGTACTTGAGCCCCAGTAAGCCTCTAGGTTAGGCAGGACTAAGAAGAGATCTTTTGTGATGAAGACAAGGCCAGACTTTCAGGGTAAGAGACACCTCTTTCCCCAAATCTCACTTTAGGGTTAAAAGCCCTGTGCTGAAAGGTGCTAAGCAGCCACATGTGGTGCTGATACTTTCAACTCCTTTCCTGCAGCAAGGTCTGTGGACTTAGCAGTTGAGAGATGGGAACAGCTGAAGTGCAGCAAAGCTTCTGGGACTAGCTCAGCCATCGCCACAATGGGGCACAGCCTCTGTGCTGGGCAACAGTCACTGCTATTAGCAGCAGCAACCTTACTGTGATGCTGGTCTGTGTTTTTCCTCCATGACCCTTCTGCAGCTCTGCTTAAAAATAAGCCCAGTTTGCACTTTGGCAAGTAAGCAGGGTGAAAGGAATCATTGTAAAGTGTGAAGACATGATCCTCCTTCAGAAGCAGACCTTACCTGGGAAGACAGACTCAATGTACCAGGTCATGACCCCATATAGGAATGCATCGAACAACATCATGACAGCAGACGTGGTGATGCTAAAGCCGTCTTCTTCCAATGGGCTCTCAAAGAAGTTGTCCCACTGAACACCAACTCCCTGCTCCTCAAACAATGCGAAGTACTCACAACCAAAGCCAAAGGCTACTGGAGACAGCAGACTCTGCAAATGGGAGGCATGAACAACTGGATTCAGTTTTTCACAACTACTTTCCAACTGGGCAGCTCAGCTCTAGCACAAGGCAAAGGGACAGGGGCCAGAGGCCTTATAGGAAAAGTCAAAGGTCCAAGGAGCATGACTGTATTTGCAGAGAGGAAATGGGAGACTCAGTCTTGGTTCCAACAAGTAAGCAAGGCATGAAGTTTCTGCTGGACCACCACCTAGAACTGTTTGTTTCCCTATTTTCTTTCTCTTGCCCTTTGTGAGGGAAGGGAACACTAACAGCCATCCTCTCCAGACACGGAAGAAGTGCTGTGCAGAAGAAAGGCAGCTGGTTACTTCAGCCTGCATATCTGGTGGTACAGCATCACAGACATCCAGACAGCTTAGTCTGGCTGAATTACTTCTACTACCAAACCCAAGAAAATCCTCCCAGCAGCTTCTAGCAGGTTCAGTCAACTTCTTTACCAAGTCCAGCCCCAATAGCCTCTTAGACTGTAAAACTGTCATTGCCACCTTCGCCCCTTGTAATCAGTGTTCAGCTAGAGAGCTGCTGAGTGCCATACTGGTAGAGGTATAGTACACAGGACAGTTTCCTCAAGACTCACCGCAAAGATCTTGAGTGAGAAGCTGATATAGTCCTGCCAGGCAACACACAGCACATAAGGCAGGTACAGTGTGAAATAGACAATGCCCCCACAGGCAGCTGCCAGGTTGGCCCTGGAGAACACGGTGCTGATGAGGAAGCACTGGAGGATGGTCACGACACCGAAGATCGAGAGGAAAACAAACACCACGCTAGGGTCGCTGTAAGGCAGCAGATTCCCCATCTGGCAGGAAAACAACAGGTGCATTAGGCTTTGAAAGGGCTCTCCAAGGTGGCTCTGGAACCAGCAGGTCTGCAGAGCTCAGGGGAGGCTGGGCTTGCTGCAATTTGCACAACAATCTCCCCAGAAGTGAGGCAGTACTAGAGGCACTTTTACAAGAGCACTGAATCTACTACAGCCCCTCCAGCTGTTTTCAGCTGCTCAGCCCTGTTTTGTCCCAACACCCTGTTCCCAAACAGTTGCTGGTCAAACCACACTCACTAACTCCTCCTCCCCATTGTGCCACCACAGACCACTGCTTAGCAGGCTCTCCAGGCTTTAGATTCTGCTGCTACAGACTAAGACAGTCAACTCACCTTAAGGATGAGCACCAGCAGGCCTGCACTCATCAGGAGAGGGACGAGGCTGCTAATGAACCAGCTTAGCCAAAGAATGCCATTGTCAAGTCCCATAATCCGCATTGTCTCCTTCAGCCGGGCTTCTTTCTCATATACAATGCCTTTAATTATCACAGCCACTGAGTAGATCCAGGCTAGAGTCATGAAAAGAGGCATGGAGCGGCTCATGACACGCAGAAATCTGAGAGGAGGAGAAAAAAAGCCAGAACAGAGTGAGAAACATCAGTGCAACTGCAGGTACCACTCAAGGGCTAGCAGAGCAAGATGACGCCTATGGCTTCACTGCCCAAAGCAGCCCATGTGCAAAGCATGACACAGGATCAGTGTCTCACCATAAGGTGAGTCTGATGGGTCTAGAGCACATCACCAGCCCAGAGTGGGAGCTGAAGTTGCAACTGTCACTCAGTGAAGACTGGGTGCAGAAGCCTGCCTTTCCAGGGGACTGCTCTCCACTGTCCTCTTCCCACCCTCCCATGCCTAGGTCTCTGCTTGTTTTCCCCAGGGCTGTTTTTGCCTGTATTGGGTTTAGGAATATGGGCACATCTCAGGAATGCACTCTGTATGTGAAAGTCCTGTACAAACAGTCCTCCTCCTGGGAAGGACTCTGCAAGTCATTACGTATTCTAAATCCTCCATGCAGGCACCCTAATCCCAGGAGTTAGAAGCACTAAGGAGATTGCTTCCCCACAGACAGCAGGGATGCAAACCACGTCTGAGGAGCGACAAGACCCTATGCTTCCCAAGCCACAATCCTCCTGGGAGCTTTCAAAGCAGCCTGCATACATACATGTCATCCACGTAACATGGATAGGGCATCTGCTGCATGTAAACTCCTGTAGTCTTCTCCGTGCCTGTCTGCACCCTGATGATGGCCTGTTCCACAACATCCTGCAAGTAGGCAAAGCCTCCCCAAACATAGCGCATGTCCTCAAAGGGATCAGCACGAGGACCAGGATCCCAGTACCTGCACCGAGGGAACAAGATCTTCCATTAGAAATCCTCATCACTGCATCCCCCATAAGACATTGTTTACAAGGCAGCGTGTCCAGACTGACCCGTCCTTGATCTTGTTGGTCCTTTCCACATTATCAATGTCCATACGTATCTTGTATTTCACATGTTGAGGGAGCTCTATGCTGTTAGGAGCTACTTCAGTGAAAACTATGCCAGCCCAGAACCTCCTTTCATCCAGGAGCTCCAATGACTTGTTTATGAGCCGGACTTCTGTGGCCACAGGCTCCAGTTTGTCCAAGTTGACACACTAGACAGGGAGAGATTTGCAAACATTTATGGGGTAAGTTACCAAACCAGAATGTATTTTGTTTACATTTGGGAGGAATTAAAAAGGAGGAGAACTCTGCAATGGTAACGCCATGCCCAAGAAAAGACTGCAGTGCTGGACCACTTTGCAATGGTTCACGGTAGCCCAGCAAGTGGCTAGAGATGTTATTTATTCCTACTTGATGGTCACCTGTCAGTCAAACATGTATTACTGAGAATACCCCAGCAGAGGTATTTTCCGGACAAAAGGTCAGGTAGCATTGTAGTACTAGCTACAGGATCCCATCCAAGCATCAATTTCCATAGATAGTCTTATCTTCTCTATTACCAATAAACTAGGTTTGATTCAAAGCCTCTAAAAATCACCAGACACACACACACACTTTGGACCAGGTCCCTGACAGGCCACGGTCTGTTTCCGTTTGCACCCATCTGTCAAGATGACCAAGTAACGAGTAGAACAAATGTCATTATTCACTATGTCTTCCTCAGCTTAAAAGAGCTGCTAGCTTTACCGCAGTCCCCAGCTAAAACCCAAGACTGAAATAGGAGCTGTTACACTGCAGAAGCAAGCAGCAGCTCTCAGTCACTTCGTAACAACAGGGTGGGGAAACCACATGCAATGGCCAACGCAAGAGCTTCAAGAGCAAGGCCTACAGTTAGGTTCCTACATCTGTATGAATCACTGGTATTTTCTAACACGTGGTGCACTCAGCCCTCCTACAGCCTGGTTGTTTACAGAAAATGGACTGAGGAACATCTATCTTCCCTCCCTGGGAACACCTCACCGCACAAGTAGAGACCAAGCTGCTGCCCTCTCCCAGATGCTTGTGCACACTAGCAGGCTCTCACCTCCATGAAGCGGGAGATGGTCTGGATAGCCCGGTCTGTCTCATTGAAGGCATCCACCCAAGTATACACTGAGTCGTCTGCTGTCTCAAAGTCCTCCGGACGGTTTGACAGGAAACGGGCAACATCCTCCACTGTCCAGTTGTAAGCTGGCAAGTGCAGGTCCCAGAGGGCTTTGCCTTTCAGCAGCGTCTGTGGATATTTCATTTTCAAAGGAGAAATAGTTGTAGAGAATTCATGTTAGATCTCCTCTCTCATCATGAAAAGAAGTACTACCAGGGAAAAGGTCTTTAAAGAAGGTGCAGCGAGAGGCACTCTGCCATACTGAGAAGATCAGCAAGGTGGGAGTCCTTCCTCTTACCCTTCCATTGCAAAGGATGTGCCTCCCCGGTTATAACTAGCTACACCACAGGGTGTCCTTCACAGGCTGGCTGCCTGCCTCCATGTCCTGTCACCCGTTTCTCAAGAAGAGGGCAGCAGAGCACCAGGCACAGCTCTGCACACCACCATCCAAACCAGGTCTTGCACCAGCAAAACAAGGTCTTCAGGAGAAACGCATGTGACTGACGGTGGCTGCTAAGCCCTGCTCACCTCTCCCAAACAAACCTCTGTTCCTGGGTGGGATAGAGAAGGGCTGTGGCATGGCTGGAGGCTGAACTGTCACAGTGCTGAGCAGAAATACCAGCACCAGGGGCTGGGTGGCTTTTCTTACATATTTTGCTATTGCACCATCAAGGCTGGCTGAAGCAGCCCTGTACAGCTGTGATGTCCTGCCCCTCTGTTCTCCTATCTGGCACGGTGTTTTTTTTTTCACCCGGCTTAACTGCCAGCTTTCTGAGGATGGAGTATTGCCCCACTATGTGTATGGACAAAGCCCCATGCAAGTGCAGTCCAGGTAGAAGGCACCTGGCATTAAAGCAGAAACCAGTCCTCTGGGCAGACAAATAAGGGCAAGCATGAGGGGAGCATTAATTGTAAAGGACACTGTTGAAGCGAAGTGGGGGAGAGGCAGAAAGACCCTGCACATGAAAGAAAACCATAAAAATCCTAACCAATACAAACAGGAAACAGATTTTCTGCCAGAACAAAGAATGGAGAGATGAGGAGCTTCCCCATGCTCTGCTGCTACCAGAAAGTAAACAGCATCACAAAACAGGAAAACGGAACAGGCCAAGCTGGCAAAGGAGAAAATGTGAAAGAGAAATCTGAGCAAAGAGGGATCAGCTGCGCTGCACTCTCTTCACATTTGGTCTCCTAGGGTTGGCTTGTGCCACCCTACCCAGCAGGAAGGGCACGATGCCTGCAGCAAGGGGCTCAGCCTCATCATGTTCAGTGGCAACATTAAAGATTCTTAACTGCAGGAGTACATGTTGTCCTCCCTGAAGTTAGAAGCCACATTAGCAGCAAGCTAGAAGTGACAGAGATGGGTAAGCAAAGCACTTTCCTCTCTTCCGGGAGGAAGCAACACGCCAAACAGATCGCACAACCCAGAAAGTTGGGAGGTCGCTCAGTGGCTAACAGGCAGCAAAGGACCCACCTCTCCCATGAAAGCAGCCTCAAACAGGCAACCCTGTTTCAGCCTATTCATGCCCAAGGGATCTGTGCTGCACCCCTAAAGTGAATGGGATGCTGCCTGGGAGCTGCCCAGGCACTAACGGTGAAGTACTCCTGCTTGTGCGAACTGCAAGAGGTGACAACAAATGAACCCCTGCTACTGCACCAGTACAGAGGAGGAGACCAGGCAGCTGGGAAGATCTAGAATTGAACTATCAGAGGC
The DNA here is from genome assembly GCA_013399095.1 of Psophia crepitans. Classification (NCBI taxonomy): domain Eukaryota; kingdom Metazoa; phylum Chordata; class Aves; order Gruiformes; family Psophiidae; genus Psophia; species Psophia crepitans. The sequence continues at coordinate 291,712 of VWZZ01000850.1, read as the reverse complement.
AGCTGGGTTAGCAAGAAGCACAGAATACAAAACTAGTAAAAACCCAGGGCTCACTAAAATAATAAGAAGAAAATAAATGCAGCAACATTCACTTTTCAAAGGACACGACTGCAAACCAATACCCAACCCTCGACCTTCTGTCTGGACTCTCTGCATCAAACGGTTCAATTTACAGTTGGTGGCCCTGATTCTCACCTCCCTGATGCCAACAGCTACAGAATTAACTTTCAAAAAGCCAACAGAGGCACAGGAGTGATCAAAATGATGTTTCGGATCTTCTTGCGTGTCACACTGATGGGGAAGTACAACAGGGCAGGTCACAGACTATTCAGCCCAATTCATTTAAGGCTTAAAAGACCTAGGGAAGTCTCTGTGTAACAGTTGCACTATGACAGCCAAACAGCTGCCTTGCAGAGACAGCAGGAAAAGCTACTTTACAACTTCCTCTGTTGTGCGATCCCAGTTTTACACCGCTGTGCTTCCAAAGACATCAGCACAGGGTGCAAAGGTCCTCAGAGTTGCACCTGAGGGAAGAAACAGTGAACTAAGCCACGTAAGCAGATAACGCCCCAGTCATGAAAGTCTAGGCTAGCAGAAAGTGTGTCAAATCCAAAACAAGACAACCAGCCCCTTCTTCATGGTCTAATATGCATTGCAAGTCATGAAGCAATCAGGTGTAGGATGATGTTAGCTCTCCTCCCATGAGCAGCCAAGTATTACTAAATTAAGCATACCATGCAACTTCAAATTAAGTTTTTACAAGATTTGTGCCAGTTTCCAGCCAGGTATCTCGGTTCAGCTCTAGCATGATAACCATTCAATTCCGACTGTATCCAGTGGGGCTTGAGGTCACCTGGCACCTTCCAGGATCTGACCAAGGTATATGACCGTTTGCTTCGCTGCTAGCAGGAGAGTACTGTTGCAGAGAAATGCACAGCACAGGGTGCTGAACGTGTCACCAACCCCACAGGTCCACAGTTCACAAAATTACCCCAAGACAGATACTCATATCACATAAGGGCAACGCTGTGGAAGATACAGCCCATTTCGCCACAGAGGCAGGTTAGAAACGGGTGTGAAACACACACAGCTCCTGTTTGCAGCAGGTTGTTACATGAAGAAAGGAATGCCAAGCATAATGCAAGATTGGTACAATCACAGTGCATTTCAAGAAGGGGTCCCATACATATTATTTATCTGTCCAGTTCAGCACTGATGCACTATCTAAAATAAATACTTCATCATTTACTGCAGAAGATGACAGTGGTAGTTCTGGCAAGGACAATGTACTGACCCGAATGAGATCCATTTCCTGACTACTCTCCATGAACGTCCAAATCTTCGGGCTTATCTCCTCCCACATCCCTCCGAGGTCACGAAACACACCCAGCTCCTGGAACGTCCTGTTCACCTGTTGGCAAAAGAGGAGAGGAAGGTTATTTCCAAAAGCTGGCAGAGATCTGCTGTGGGCTGAGAGGGTGCATTGACCTGTCAAGTGAAGTACTGAGTGTTGCCTATGTTCAAACAGCAGCTCAGCTTCTGCAAGGACCAGAGCAGGGAAAATCAAATGCACATGAGAGGAAAACAACAGCAAGTGTGGATGCTTGTGGCTGAGCACTGCCTTTCAAGGCTTTGTGGAGAATGACTCTGCCTTGGAGATGAAGGGCACACAGAGGCAGCCCCTCCCAATGTGCCAGAAGAGTCTTGCTGAGGGAGCTTGAGAAATTAGAGAGCACATTAGGTAAACCACAGTCGGAAATGATTCAGGATCCGCTGACCAGCCTGCAGTGGAGGAGAGGAAGGACACCTGAAAGCTTATCAAGGTCTTCCCCACTCCCATACCCCACATCAGAGATACAGAGCCTGTGGGTAATCAAAAGGCACCACCAGGAAAGCTCCCACTCAAGTCTAGCAAGAGAGTTCAGCCTGACCTTTTCTCCTTGAGCCTTCAACAGCAAGTGTATGGGAGGTGAGAGACTAGGGAGGCTGTGCTTTGCGCGCAGTCCTTTCCAGGCTTGTGTTTGGGCTCAGTTTAACACAGAGCAGCTAAGCTGCATGGCCAGAGGACATACCTCACTCTACATATCAGAGGAAAGAGCTAGAGTTACCTCAGACATGACTTTCCTTATGGCTGGTGTGTCTGGAGTGTACAAGATCTTCCCAATCAGCAAGGGTTTCAAAGCCCTCCAGATAATCCTGGAAAGTGGGCTGGATTCCAGGTTCTTCATCAGCTCGTTGCAGTAGGGTGCTGAGGAGGAGAGGACAAGTGTGAGTGGCGGAACAGCACGGTGACAACTGCAGAAGGCATATGCCCCACTTGTGTGGGCTTTCAGGACAGTCACAGCTGAAAGAGCAGCATTTGTCAGACAACAAAACCCTTCCTCTACTGCACAGCTCCAGAAAAAGCCTCTTTCAATCCAGGCCACCGTGATCTGCCCAGCACACAGGGAGCACCCAGGTAACCTCCAGAATTAAGACCCCCACTGCTAGTTCTGCACCACTCCAACAACCCTGCTGCATGGTGTGAGCAAAATTTGTCCAGAAAATGCCAGGTTTCCGAAGGATGCACCTGACTCTGCTCCCTCTCTCCCTGAAGGAGGTCTACTGAACCTCCTTCTGTGGACTCTACACAAGGTCCTTGGGATTCCCTTGCATGTTGATATCCTCACCAGCCTTAAGGGTGAGGTGGCACACGCATTCCTCTCTGAAACAGCCAGAACGTATGCTGTTCCTCAGGACCACCCGCTTTCATCCGTGGAAGTTTTGGAAACACGAGCAATTACAACCATGAAGTAGCTGGGACCTTAGGCCATGCCAGGGTTACACTTACTTGTGGAGTTATCATAGAAGTTAGTTACGTCGTCTTCAGTGCTGTTGCCTCCAAACAGTGCTTTGTAATTGTTATCCTCATACCAGTTGAGGGATTTAATTTTGAGCCCTCCGCCTTCGGGATGGCCGCACACAATGCGCGACACAGCCTGGTAGATCTGCGTAGAGGAGTTCGAGGCGTTCACATTGGTCAGGAACATCACCTCTTGCCTCATATCGCTCCAGCTCTTCATGCTCAGCAGCTGAAGGGGGAGGTGGGAGAAGAGAGTGGAAGCAGGGATAGGAACAGGATTAGCAAAAGGAGAAGATCTTGCTACCCTCCTTCAAATCACGCATCTGTTTTTGAACAGATAGGAATGCCCTTGAACACAGTATCACCGGTAAAGACCAGGGCAACTACATTTCCCTCTACCACAGTGCGACAACATAGAGGGAAGTCTCTTCTGTGCGTGCATGAGGAATGTGCCCTTGCTAAGCTCTTCTAAGTTTCCTCCTCCAGTGATTAGTGTGGTTTCTGCCCTCCTTGCCCCCTCACGTGGAAGCTGTTTCTCCTGTGGCGTGCACAACAGCTTACACTCAGTGGACCGCCCTCATGCCAGGTGGAGTGCAGTGAGTCAAAAGAGGGACTAAGGGACAACACCAAGTGAGCACAGCTCATGGGACACAGGCTGGATGAGCTGCAGGCCACAGCAGTGTCACCTGGTGCAATTCCCCAAGGTCAGCAAGCCTCCACTGATTTATACCAGGTAGCCAGTTTGACCTCCTAGGTTGGTATCACATGTCCCTGCTCCAGCAACTCCCTGCCCCACTGTCAACAGCATTCCCAGAAAACCCTTGAAAACAAGTTGCAGCCTGAAGCCTTATCACAGCATGAGCTGTTGATGCAGCCAACCACAGCAAGGAGCTTTCTCCTGCACAGCCGGCCTGACACCAGGTTCGAGGTGACTGCACAACTGGCCAGGTCAATTGGTATCTCCATTCTCATTTGTCTGGTGTAAGCATCTACCTTGCAATATGTCATAAACAAAAGCACCACCCACTCAGCCTGAGACACTCACTGCATTAACGTCACCATGCTCAAGAGGCACAGCCAAGCTCACTGCAACAGAAAAAGCAATGCAGCTCCATGAGCACTGGTTTCACGATATGTCCGAGCATTGCTCTCAGACTCCCTGTCTGGAGATCTAATAACGTCAGCAGAGGTGCATCCACACAGAATAGATGTTTATTTATCTCAGTTAACTGCTGTGATGGTGACAATAAATGGACGTTAGGAAAAAATAAGGCAAAGGCAAGAAGGTAGAATACTTCCCCCAGGTAACCTTCCAGCTTCCATTTATTTTCAGCTCAGGGACCTTCTGTTTCCTAACCATCAATGAACTACTTCCATGGTAAACTCTTTGAGTTTTTAACATCCACAAATGCCATTCTTCACTGGCAAGGGCTCTAGCCACACTGCACAAGGCGCAGAAGGCCAAGGCAGGGACTGGGAGAATGAAGAACTGCACACTGTAGGAGAAGATCAGGTTCAAGAATACCTAAGGAACCTGAAGGTGCACAAGTCCATGGGACCTGATGAGGTGCATCTGCAGGCCCTGAGGGAACTGGTGGATGAAGAGGCCAAACCATTGTCCATTGTATTTGAGAAGTGGTGGCAGTCAGGTGAAGTTCCCACCAACTGGAAAAGGGGAAACATAATCCCCACTTTCAAGAAGGGAAAGAAGGAAGACCCAGGGAACTACACGCTGGTCAGCCTCACCTCCGTGCCGGGCAAGATCTTGAAGCAGATCCTCCTGCAAACTATGTTCAGGCACACGGAAAGTACAGAGGTGACTGACGACAGTCAACATGGCTTCACTAAGGGCAAATCGTGCCTGACAAATTTGATGGCCTTCTACGATGGGGTCACAGCGTCGGTGGACAAGGGAAGGGCAACCAACATAATTTACCTGGACTTGTGCAAAGCTTTTGACACTATCCCACACAATATCCTTGCCTCTAAACTGGAGAGACATGGATTTGATGGATGGACCACTCACTGGATAAGAAATTGGCTGGATGGCCACACTCAGAGAGTTGCAGTCAATGGCTCAACGTCCAAGTGGACACTGGTGATGAGTGGCGTTCCTCAGGGGTTGGTACTGGGCCTGGCACTGTTTAACATCTTTGTCAGCGACATGGACAGTGGGATTGAGTGCACTTTCAGCAAGTTTGCCAACGACACCAAGCTGTGTGGTGCGGTCGACACGCTGGAGGGAAGGGATGCCATCCAGAGGGACCTTGACAGGCTTGAGAGGTGAGCCTGTGCAAACCGCATGAAGTTTAATAAGGCCAAGTGCAAGGTCTTGCATGTGGGTCGGCGCAATCCCAAGCACAACTACAGGCTGGGTGGAGAATGGATTGAGAGCAGCCCTGAGGAGAAAGACTCAGGGGTGCTGGTTAGTGAAAAATTCAACATGAGCCGGCAGTGTGCGCTGGCAGCCCAGAAAGCCAGCCATGTCCTGGGCTGCAACAAAAACAGCGTGGCCAGCAGGTCGAGAGAGGTGATTCTGCCCCTCTACTCTGCTCTTGTGAGACCCCACCTGGAGTACTGCGTCCAGCTCTGGGGTTCTCAGTACAGGAAAGACATGGAGCTGCTGGAACAAGTCCAGAGGAGGCCACAAAGCTGATCAGAGGGCTGGAGCACCTCTCCTATGAGGACAGGCTGAGGGAGTTGGGCTTGTTCAGCCTAGGGAAGAGAAGGCTCTGGGGAGACCAAATCATGGCCTTCCAATACCTAAAGGGGCCTACAGGAAAGCTGGCTAAGGACTGTTTATCATGGAGTGTAGTGACAGGACAAGGGGAAAAGGGTTTAAATTAAAAGAGGGGGGATTTAGATTGGACGTTAGGCAGAAATTCTTTACTGTGAGGGTGGTGAGGCACTGGAACAGGTCACCCAGAGAAGTTGTGGAGGCCCCATCCCTGGCAGCGTTTAAGGCCAGGCTGGATGGGTCTTTGGGCAATCTGGTCTAGGGTAGGGTGTCCCTGCCCATGGTGACAGGGTTGGAATTAGATGATCTTTGAGGTCCCTTCCAACCCAAATCATTCTATGGTAAGTATTTAACATGCAACACATCACTGGAAAAGAACCTTCTCCCTCCTCTCCTTGACTTAGCTACGGTAAGCTCCATCTGGTGCCATGTTTTTTGCACTGGAAGAGACAGTGAACATTCAATCCCTACCACTTTTTTCTGGGCCACTCAACTCTGCAGACCTCTGCCACGTCCAACTCATCTCTTTTCCAAGCTGACAAGTCCTAGCCTACTCTCTTGTTCCTTCTGTGAAAGTAATTCCACTTCCAAATGTCTTAATTGCCCTTCTGTGAACTTTTTTCCAGTTCTCTTTTTGGAGAGGAAGGGCCTAGTTCTGTATTCCAATTGGAACAGGAGGGCAAGCCACAGTTTTACATACGGCTGTGCTAAGATCTTACAGCCGGTTCTCCATCCCATTTTAAATCTTTTCTAGCATTTGATCTGATTTCTTGACTGCTACTGAAACATCAGGTAACATTAACTTGGATGTTCTTGCTGTGCTGCCCAGAACAGCAACACGCACTAATAAGGGCAAGCAGAGCTGCTGAGACACCTATTTGTAAATGCTCATCAGCTGCATCTCAGAAACAGCTTTAGATGCTGTGGCCTAACTGCCTTCTTTTCAGAGACAATAACAGAGTTAGTCAAAGGACCATCTGCCAGTTTTGCTCACTGTGTACTGGTTTTGTCACCTTTGCTTAAATAAAATGCAGATAATCAAAGTCAAGGACAGCTGCCAAAGCCAGCCAGCAACAATGCAGAAAGTGACGGGTGTGCTGCAACAATTCAGTCGGACTTCACCAATGGAAAGCACATCCAGCGTCTCTGGCTTTGCAGTGGGAGGCAAACCTGACCCTTTGTGTTCACCTGTGCATGCTTTAGATGTGCCAACACCTGGACAAAAATTCTGGGTGCTAAACAGCAACTACTATGTGTCACACACACAAGGAGTCTCTATTTTTAGCTGCCTGAAAACACATGACACTGATATGATGGAAGACAGCTCTGAGCACCCAGAGTGACTGTTTCAAGCGTCCTTTGATTTCCTCGCTACTCACTGCTGTCTTTGTCTGCACCCTGGTGCCACTCAATCTGGCTCCACAGGTTCAGGATGACTGATGGGACACTAGCATCACAGGACATGATGTAAAAACCGTCACGCAACAGCGTTCGTTGGTTACATATGCTCATGCAGGTTTTTGGATTTGACGATTCCTCACCCAAAACGCCAAGGCTGTGTTTCAGGTGTGACATTTTGAGTATCCAAAGCAAAGGGCCCCCCCTGGAGAGTTTTTGGTACTGTAGGTAAACCAGCTGATCTTTCCTCAGCAAAAAGTCAACCGCTTTAGTTAAAGTACCATAAACTCCCTAACATGAGCAAAGGTACACAAATAAGAAGCGCAGCTAATTCCCATGAACATATGAGGTGTAAACCATCTTGCAGAGGGAGGGATAGCATTAGCAATGGTTTAAAACCAGTTTTAAACCAGTTTGAGCAAGCAGCTTTGTTTCATCTTTGGCACCAGAAACTTAAAAAGTGACATGCAGAGCTGCTCTGTTCACACCACTGGACGCAAGTATCTTATGTGTGAGGGGTTATTGAGCTATTTCTTCTCCCAGACATCAGTTCTGGCTCTCTAAGTGTTTCTTAACAGTTGCCCTTGCTCTCTGTGTTTAATCTGCCCTCCTAGGTTGATTTAAAGAGCCCAGAGACACAGATCTAATCAATCCCCACACTGGGAGACAAATAGTTTGTTCAGACCATTCTCTAATTAAAATTCCTTGCTAGAAAGGCTCCTAGACATGGCACAAACAATAGTTCTCTCCACCCCCTCAAGCTGCTGCCCTTTGAAACAAGGGAGCAAGTCCCTCCTTTTCACACAGAAATCAGCCTGCCAGACAATAAGAAGTAACTTTCGGTCAAGCCATCTGGAGGAAAAAGCTGCCTTTGTTTTGCACAGCAATAGGGCAGAATAGAAGGTAGCCCTACCCAAAACAGCTGCCAAGCAAAAGGCACGTTACCCTAGGACATTTTCAGCCACATCAGCAAACTAAATATCACATGGTTTCAATTATTTTTATCCCAGACAAGAAAAAAAGGCTAGCTTAAGTGACGTAACGGGAAACAGCTGTAATCAGGCTCTGAAGGGCAGCCTCCCTGCTAGCTGCAAGAGCTCTGCCACGGTCTTAACTGAAGCTGATCCTGGAATCATTTTAATTTCACTGTAAATGGGACCCGGCGGCAGGCTGTGGGACTCGGGGAGGGATGCATGCCAGGAATTGTTGGCTGGCACGGCGCTGGCTCCCAGCAGCCGCCCCTTCGTGGGAGTGGAGCACACGCTAACCTGAAGTGACCTGCTCTTCTGCGTGCTCTCAGAGGTTACTGCCGTTCACGGCTCCCAGCCCTCTTGCTCTGATGCAAAGACGGAAGACAAGTGAAGGGGGGGAGGAGGAGGAGGCGGCACTGTTTAGTTTAGATGGGTATGATTTCTCCTTCAGGGAGAGACTGTTTTAGCTTTCAAAGAGTCAGGCAAAAAGCAACAAGATAAGTTTCTCACTCAAACACCCCCCCACCGCAGTTTTGGACTTCTGCCTCATGGTAGGGATGCAGGGCTTTTTTTCTTAATGCATTGTTTCATCTGCAAAAAACAAACACTTGCAGTTTCTATAATGTCACTTTGCCCCTGCAATTCACCCTTTCTGTTTTGCCAGAGCCTTTCTCAGCCAGTGTTGTGATGCCATTGCACTCGGTGCCCTACAAAGACCATCTCTGCCTCAAAAAGCTAGTCAGATGAAGAGCAAACAGTAGCTTAGAGCTACTAATCTAGATGAGAACTGCCACATCTCTCCCACAGGCCATATCCTCACTGCACCCAGAGACCAGCAGATACAAGTAATAACTCTGACTTGGGTGGCAACTGAGTGAAAAGCGAGAAGGCAAACCTCCACACGCAGTGTGCAAGGCACTGCTAGGCAGCAGACGCACTGCGAGCCGAACAGCTGTGCCGCCACCGAGATGGCGAACCCCAACAAACACGTCTTAATGCTGGCTCCTCCCATGAGGACCCAACCTTTAGCCACACATCTGATAAGGATCCTACAGTGACTGTAACTTGAAGTGCCAAGGGGTTGCAAAGCTCGTGCTGCCTCTACCGACACAGAGGATGGCTACAGGATGGGGGGATGTTTCAAAACAAGCCAGGAATTTGACTTCGAGTTGCAACCAAGGAGACTCATGCTTCTTGTAATGATTGCAGGCTAAGACAGCAACCATGGCAACGTGTTCCTCTGACATGAAGGCGCTCCTTACCTCTTTAATAAGCTTTCCAAGGCTCGCTCTCAAAGCTTCCACTGTTTCTGACAGATCACGCAAGGAGGAATTGAAAGAAATTCGTCTCTGTGGGAAGAAAGAAAAGAAAACTAGAAGTCGCTACGTGGCATAAAGAAATTAAACTCTTGCAAGCATTCTTGTAAAGAACAGTAGTAAGGATGGTTTACACAGAAAAGTACTTGACGGGGGAGACAGAGCTGGCTTTCTGTGCAACCTTGAGCTTAAGATACTCGGTACCCTGGGCTTCAGCACCCCTCAATGCAAGAGACACCCCTTTCCGTCTTCACAGGTTAGGTATGCAGATGCCCTAACCAGAACCATCCCAATAAAATGCTCAACACATGCACACCCACTTACAGTGCAGAGGATGGCCTGCATTCCAGGCCACAAAACAAGTACAGCCTACAGGACAGCATGCGGACAGACTTGAAACCCTGCAAGCCGGTGCTAAGAAGGGGATGCAAAGTCTACATAAGGGAGGAAGAGACCAGTTGGTAGACACAACCTTTTAGTGGGACTCCACAGCTCAGATACGGAGAACTCCTGTTGCAGTGAACATCGTATTCATCACTCAAGTTCTCCCATCAGGCCTTGACATTTTTTATCTAAACCAAGGGTGTATTTTAAAACAACCAGCTTCCATGAAACAGCTGACACTCACCAGCACCACAACAGAAAGACCAACATGTTTCCAGAAGCAGAAGGCACAGCTTTCAGTGAACTGTTTGCTCTAGGCAGGGCGTCACACTGAAGACAACTTGTTGCTCTACATGTAACTGGAGGGCCTGGGTTTTGGTTTGTGGGGTTCTTTTTCCTTTCTGTTCATGTCTGGAATATCTTGCAAAGGAACCATTTGGACACAATCCTTCTTTTAAAAGTATGAAGATTAAAATGATTTCCTAAGATTTCACGTTACCAGCTACACACTGCAGCATTTGAAAGCATGCTAAAGTTACAGCATTACGACACAGAGAGGAACAGCCAGGCTCTTGATTTTAGCACACGTATTTCGGGCTGAAGCTTTTTATTTTCACATCTTCGCTGAAGTTAATTTCTGGAAGCAAAATCTAGAGTCTTTCACATGTTCTAGTTGCTTTGCTGGAGGGTGATCAGACCTGGTCAGTGCCAGCTAGTGTGAATGGGCACTGTTCCACTGATCTGCCAGGGCATTTAAGACCCAGCTAACTTCTGAGTGCACAGTTAGTGCCTGCTCCAAAGCCAATTCCAAATTCAGGGAGGGTCTCTATAACCCCTACAGATTTCTACTAAATGCAGTTCTTAGGGTTCAGATAAATCCAAACACACCATTAGGGCTAAAAGTAAAGCAATTCAAACTCCCCATAGGCTAAAACCTTCAAGATACTTTTAAAGAAACATAGTCAGCAAATATCAAAGCTACATAGCTGCACTACCACTTCAGGAACCAGACAAAGTAGAAAGTCATGCGTAACAGTAGATGTGCTTTACAGCTCCATGTATCTCATCAACCTCTACACAGGTTTGTGTTATTCACTGTATTCAGAGGTGACTTGGGGACAGGGTGGGTAAGTAAAAGAGTTTGCTGATGATACTAATTGGTTCAGAACAGTGAAAAGTCAAAAGTCAATTGCAAAGGATTAGTGAAGGCATCATGCTGACACACTGTTATAAAGTGCCAGACGAAATTCAGTGCTGCGAAGTAAAGTACATAGGGAAAAGACAGTTATACCTTGAGATACCCTTTGATGGCTCTGAACTAGCTACTGCCACTCAGAAAGGGAGATCTTAGAATTACAGTGGTAAGACAAATCAACATCAATATAAATCCACAGTGCAATTCCAGTTCTCAAGTACTATGTGCAATTGTGGGTCCTCCATCTCTGGAGGAACCTAAGTACAGAAAAAGGCCACAAGTATGATTCAAGATAAGAACGGCTTCTGAAGGAAGAACAATAGACCACAGTACTTCCAATGAGACTTGTAATGACAAATAGAGATTGTGATAGAGGTCTGTAGAATTACAAGTGGGATAGAGAATGGGAACAGGGGATGATTGCTTACTGCACCTCATCATACTGGACTAGATGGCTTCCAGTGAAAAGATCAGATTAAAACCAACCAAGTGAGCCAAGTTGTGCACACACAATTTAGTCAAAATAGAAAAATTTTGTAGACACCACATAATGCTGAAGGTACTTAATGTGGGTTCAAGAAAGGCTTAGAAGAATTCATTAAAGGAAAAAAAAACACCTTATTGAATGCTATTAAACACCAAGACCCCAGCAGTAGCTGAGAAAGTCTGAACTGCAAGCTACTGAAGAACAGGGCATTATGTTGAGGAAATGTTGCTGTATACTTGCCCCCTGCCTGCATGGTTTCCCATGCCTCCATTATGGGCCACTGCTGGACTAGCACTCAGGGGCCACTATGTTGAACAGGACTTCGGTCTGACCCAGAATACAAGTCTTAGGTGATTCAAGAGGCTTACAAACCTTACCCTGAAAGGTGAGGAGAACCCACCCATCCTTTCACACCCCACCACCCTGACCTTTCTTCCCTAACAAATTCACAGCACTCCCAAGTTCATTTCTCACCAGAAGTTGCAATGATGCCACTGCTATGGAGGGAATTTTGCTTTCTTTACCACCACCCTTTACTCCATAAAGCCAACTCAGGGAGCCTCTTGCAAGTCCTATCTCCAGACATAATGATAAAAATCAGTCACAAGTGACAAGTCTGCTTTGTATGGATGAGCATATAATAGCTCTTAACTCAGTGAAGTTAAAATAGCTCTTAACTTAATGAACCTCTGCAAAGTAGCTTATTACATTCATAAGAGATTCAGGGCAGCTCCAGTTAAGGTTGGTCCCACTGTGAAGGTGTCTTTAGTAGGTGTCTGCACTGGGGGAGGGAGCCATGTTTAATTTTCCAGTGAAATGCAGAAAAAACATCACCTGTCTTGTCCAGGAACACTGTAGATAGAAAGTTCTAGCAGGTTTTGGTCAGAATTGCCCTGTACAATTACTGTGTTAGTGACTGGCAAATTAAGGTACTGCATCCAACTCTGGGGTCCCCAGTTCAGGAAAGACATGGAGCTGCTGGAGTGAGTCTAGAGGAGGCCACAAAGCTGATCAGAGGGCTGGAGCACCTCTCCTACAAGGACAGACTGAAGGAGTTGAGCTTGTTCAGCCTGGAGAAGAGGCTCTGGGGAGACCTAATTGCAGCCTACCAGTACCTAAAAGGGACCTACAGGAAAGACAGAGAGGGGCTGTTTACAAGGGCAGGGAGCGATAAGAGAACAGGGAATGGGTTTAAACTAAAAGAGGGGAAATCTAGATTAGATCTTAGGAAGAAATTCTTTACTGTGAGGGTGGTGAGGCACTGGAACAGGTTGCCCTAAGAGGTTGTAGATGCCCCATCCCTGGAAGCATTCAAGGCCAAGTTGGACAGGGCCTTGGGCAACCTGGTCTAGTGGAGGGTGTCCCTGCCCATAGAAGGGGGGGTTGAGGTTTGAGGTCCCTTCCAACCCTAGCCATTCTATGATTCTACCTTGATATCTAGACTTGTCTTTTGGGGGCAGCCAACATCATAATACTCTTGAGGTACAGATTGTATTGAATGGACTCTGCTTGTATGTGCATGCGGCAAGACTCAAAATGGAGACAAATACTTGAGATGACTAGAGTAATTCCACCTGTCAGCTTCTACTAGAAGGGATAGACAACTCTTTAACATGCAGGAGAATGCACATATCTGAAGTGTTGGGAGGTCATAACAAGATTCAGCCACTGTCGCATCATACAGTACAGACCACTCTGCTGCGGTTGGCGTGAAATAGTTTTTACACCTTCATATTGAACTTAGCAGAAACTTTACGCTGAACTCTGCAGAAAAATCACGTGCTTTAAGCTTCTGCTTTTGTTTCCTGGGAGTGGCAGCCCCAAAGTACAGCTGCTTAACAGCATGATATCATTGTGCTTGACTGAAAACACTGAAAATACGCTCCAAAGAGCAAGGAGAGCCACAAGTTCAGTTGCAGCACGTATTTACATTAAGAGACCTTTTATAAAGCCATTTTTCAACTGCAATGCATTTATTATTCAATGCTTAGTTCATGATAACCATATGACCAAATACCACCATTATTACAAAGGGAGAAAAACAATTGGATTTTCATGTCCTCACCCACACTCTTTCACAGACCACTACAGTAACAGAGACCACAATATATTTATGGCTCATTACAGACCCACACCACTGGAATTGAGTGCGGCAAGGCCCTTCTTAGGCAGCGCGTAGAAATGAAATCCCACAGAACCAATTTGAATTGTCTTTGTCCTTCAACTTTTCTCCCAAAACTGGGGAGACTTGCAGAGGGACAGCTGTCCCACGGACAGGTATTTTTATGATATAATCCAGTCCCCACCCATCACATCACCAATCCAGTGGGACACCTCTGACCTACTGCCATTGCTTTTGCTAACCAGGGGTGACTGTAAGCTTTCCCAAATTCTGCAGTTCTTCCACAAGAAGAGTGCAGGCCTAGCACTGGGAGAAATCTGAAAAGAAAGTTTATATGTATGCATTTGGAGGTACTGTTTCACTGTTGTTCTCAAACCAGCTTCTCCTGCCTCACATGCTCACCGAATACAGTCAGTACAAAGCAAACCTCAAGAAGAGAAGACGTGTCCACAAGCAGCTTGTACAAGATGTCCTATGCCCTGCAGTACTTATTGTTGGCCAAAAGGCTTCAGAGAATGGATGAAGATGCGGGTCCTGGCAAAGTGAATCTGACCTTTTGAAATATTTGTTTCTTCTAGTGGAGCAACTAGGCAGCCAAGAAAAGCTGATTTGCCTTTGCACCCTGTGACTCTTCTGGGTTTTGTTCTAAACAGCCTGCCCCAAATAGGTTCTTACATAAGAAAGAATAAGGAGATGTATTTTAACCTCCCTACAATGCTTCTGTGCACTTGGCTCTGTTTTCTCATCATAAAGAGCAGGTTAAATTGAAGTCATACAAAGGATCAGTGGCAGAGCTACAAACCCCAAATTTTAGTGACAAGTCCTTCTTTGTCTTAACTGTACTGTTGTGCTTTTGGCAATGCTCAGGCTGTTCTGGACAGAACTGATGGGCAGGTATGTAAAGAAAAGCATTTATATTTTGCCTTTCCTTGAAAAAAACCCCACAAAACAAGCAAACTTCCTTAACAGTGCTGTGACATTTACAGCTCAGGCATTTCACCATGTACACACTTTAATTTCCTTTTCAGAACTGTGCTCTTGCCATAATTTTCTAGTAATTGCTGTGTTGCTATGAGTTACCTAGAGCACTTACAGTTCCCCCTCAGGCTGCAAATGCAGATGCACTTTAAGCCAGCAGAAGCAGGCACTGACATCAGGTTTTCAGCACCCCACACACACACCCCCTTGACCACTGGGTTCTCAGTGTTGCACCCACCCCTTTGTGTTTCAGCACAAACATTTTTGTAAGCACAGAATCAGGTCAGTCACTTTTAATCTGGATCAATTCCAATGTAATTTACTGCATCATCTTACAGGAGGAAAAACAAATGGGAACAGACAGGGGCAGGAACAATCAGGTGGATGCTGGCCTGCATCTTCTGGATTAAGAGAGCTCAAGAAACTATAGTCACTCTACTGCCCAGTATCAGAGTGGCAAAAACTCCCATTTTACTGTTCGAGCCCTTTGTGTTGGATGTACACAGTTGCAAGCCCTTTTCACCCCAACTGTATTCACCTAATCATGCTGCGATGCTGCCTCTCCATAAATCACAGTGTGCTGCTAGCAGTGAAGCCCACGTCCCATTATATGAGCCAAAAACCTCTGAATTGGTGTAGTACCTGCATTTGATTTGACCCTTAACTTTTACTTACTGAAATGCCGTGCTGTGAATTACATCAAGAGAATTAGGCAAAAAGACTTCTTAAAATTAAATCTCTGGGCAAATTGCTGGCATTGGTTTACAGGCTCTGCAGTAGATACAGTGCGTGCTTCAGTGTGCGTGTCCAAGATTTCACCCACAGTGCCTTTAATGATATGTTGTGTCAAAAGCCTCCTTTGTTCATGAACAGCAAGTTTCCTCCCTTCAAAGATGTTACTGCAGGCCAACGCACTTCTTAGTCATTCAAGACACTAAGTTTCAAACATGTTGGTCATGAACCCAGAGTTAATTTATTCATTTTGCCTGGCTACATTGAAGCCAGTTGGTTTTTATTTCACACTGATGCATTACAGCAGCTTAACTATGCCTGTGACATTTTTCTGAGGAAACCTGTGGACATTTACAAGACAGTATACAATACACAGCAGGTTTAGAACTGCTGGCTTCTGGACTCAAACTTTTTTCCCCTCTGAAGCCAGGATCACGAGCCAGCATCTCAGAAGCCCAAAATTGCACATAATGTCTTAATCTACTCTGCCATTGCCAAGTGGCACAGGGTGGCTTATGACTGCCTTCTTTCACCAACAAACAATACAGATGTAACAACACACACAACTCAGTACTCAATTCTGTCAGCAGAGCTGTAGAGACTTCCATAAATGAGAAAAGCAAGACTGAGTCTCCAGAGGGTCCAGAAGACAGTTGTAGTACAGTCGGCTATTTTCACCTCCCTCAGCACCCAAAATTCTAGCATCGCTGCATGTATTTATTTTAAATCATTCATGTACATTTAACTGAACACAAGAAACTGCTTATAGCCATTCCATTTCAAACAGCCCATCTTTGTTATGGGGATGATTTTAGTGCTGTTACCTCATCTCTTAATGCTTATGATTAGCTTTCTCTTCCAGGAGGAAAGAAAAAGCGCAGATGGAGGACACATGGAAAACGGAAGATGAGCTGTGGAGAAAAGTAACGGACCGCTATGTACTGCACAGAAGAGTAATATGATTCCAGTACTTGATAATGACCCTTTCTGACTGGGGACAAAGCCAAACAAGTGGTACATGACTTTCAGTCCTGAAAGGCTCATCAAATCTGGAAACTCACACAGCCAAAGTGTTTCTTTCTTCCACAGTAGACAAGAGAGTGTTTGTTTTAGTGGGTAACAGTCAGTTCTGTGGTCCCCTCTCTCTACTGATACTTCTTGCACTAACTTCCTCAAACTTTTGTATTTTACCAAATATCGCAGACCTATAACAAAGATCACTGGGGTTTCCTAGATAAACAGCTCAGTCTGCTCCAGTCTCCAACCACCCCCTAAATGATGTATTTTCTTGAAGCTCATCAATTTCTTGCTTCACAACCCATTCAGTTGGTCAGTCTTTGAAACAAGGCTTTAAAGCTTGACTCTTCTTTGTATGAATTAAGTCTGGTAAAAGGTTGAGGCTTGCCTCTGGCTAGAAACTTCTGCACTCAGTGGCCCCATGGTAAGGGCAGAGTGTGGTGGTTTTAGCACTCAGAATGGGCTAGTCTAACATCTGGGCTCATTCCAGCCACGACACAACATCTGACCAAAACACAACCAAAAGCCTGTTTGTTGCTATAGGGCATAAATATTTTTGTCTTTACAAACTGAACTGCAGACCACATATATTTGTGTTCTGCAAGCACCACACTGCAACAGGAAGGGTAAGAATGACAGGAAGGAGCAATGTTGTTCATACTCCAGTGATAAAGACCATGTTCCTTCTCTCTTACCGCCAATGAACCGTTCACTCTGGAAATGCAGGGATGAGTTCCTGGACTGAAAGCCCTAGAAAATGTCAGAGTGTCAATGATAGCCTCTCACAGATGGGACCAGCAGACTCACCTGAAGGGGCTTGAAAGGATTCAGGTTAGCACGGAAAGCTTGTTCAGCTGCATGGAGTTTTTCCTTTGGCAAGGTGCAAATGAAGGCGTCAAAGTCCATGGCCACCGTCTGATTTTGGATTGTAAGAAATTCAGACAGTGTTGAGCTGTTGCAGAGATCTCGCAGTCGCATTCGGTAACCAGACACAATGACCTGGAAAAATGGGGAAAGCATATGTCTCTTCATGTAAGATGCGCAGCACAATATTGGTTATCACCTAAACAAAACAGACTTAAGATTTCCAGATAGATGTAAGAGAGCATTTTTCTCTACAAGTTGCACAGCCCTGACCCATGCACAACTCAAGTCCAAGAAAAACACATTCCCCTGCTGAGTACATGGGGTAGATGTCCTGGAGGAAGCAGGTCTCTCCCCACTTCACGCACATGCACAATGCAGCAACGATCCTGTCCTGAACAGCAGCCATTTTCTCCAATCAGGGGTACACACATTGCCCAATTTTCAGTCTTCTGGGAACTCAGCCACAGAGACTGAGCAAGGCTTGTGACCAGACACAAGACTGGCAAATGTATGTGAAGGGCAAAAGACCTATGGCCTAAACTCCTTAGAAATATCTGCCAGGCACATTTTCTGTGCTGTTTTGGATCAGGAACACCTTCTCCCTTAGCTCTTAAGTATCTCTTTACTAACTGCCGAGAGAAACATTTCACAGTGTTTTGGGCTAGTGAAACATCTTACTGGCTGTAACAGACAAAAGATCCTAGAGTCTTCTTTGACAGGTGTATTTTACTTAAGCGGATGGCTTGCTTGGTAATAATATTTCCTAATCCACAAGCAACCACCTTAATTATGAGAGAAATGCATAAAATCCTTCTGGATTATCACCAGTCCCTTGCAGACCTGATGGCCTAGTTTCTTTTAATACAGTCAGTTACAGAATGTAGGTTTGCTGAACAAACAGATACATGTCAAACAGGTGTATGTTTCATAAAGGTGATAAACATAAAAATCCAGAATCTTCCCTTGGAAGTAACTTTTTGTTTGCCTTTGGGCTAGACAGAGGGAACAATTTTATTGTAAATGCACAATGAACAACAGCTTTAATTTCTTCCTGTTCTTTTGTAATATCTAGTGTACGTTGCCCAACTGCCAGCAACAACTAAAGAGGATTGATTTACATCCCAGAAGAGTTAACAGTTCTTGAATCATGCTGGTTAAGTCTGAAAAACCTTCCCATCTTTCAAAATCCGAAGGGCATCAACAATCCAGAGGGGTGAGAGAGGGAGCGCACTATGTTCAGAAAACAAGCAAACTGAGCTAATAGGACAGGGAAGAGATTTATAATGCAAGACTTGTGCAAATCTTTAACTTTAGTCTGCATCCATATGCCAAAAATAGGATGTTTCCATGTTGCAGACTCAGCTGAATAAATGGGATAGATCTCGCATCAAAAACATTGGCCTTCTGAAAAAGTCTGGTCGTTGGGTTTTTTGCCAGCAGTGCTACTACTACCACCACAGTCATGCTGAAAAGGGGATATTCCTGTGGCACTGCAACGATGCTCAGGAGACCTGAGATCAGTCTAAAGCAGCTTCGCTGTGTTGACATACAGAAAGCCGGTGTCTCCCAGTGCCTCAGTGCTCACTCAAAAAAGTGAACAATCCCTCACCATCGACTGTGTCTGTCCACCTTTTTCACCTACATTTTAAGCTCTTTTGGAGAAGAGCCGCCCTTTCCAAACACAGTGAAGTCCATGGCACGTAAGCCTAGAATAAAGGCCCTCCCTATGCCCCGCAAACTAAAACATCCAGTCACACCAAACCACTTCTCTGCAACCACTTCAAGTCATCTGAACTCGTGGTATCTTCAACAGGAAAACATATTCTAAATGACAGGCTAAGTGCCCTACAGCCTCTCAAAATGCCAGGCTCATGTCTGAAAGCACAGCTCACAGGTAACTTTTGTGCTCACAGGTCACACCGTTCTCTTCTGGGACCGTCCCTGCTATGAAACGGGGAGCTTTGCTCCAGTGTACGCCCTGACCATCGCTGCTTAGTCCTCACTGCCATTCAACACATCACACTGCAACCTTGGCCCAGGACCTCACTCTGCCTCTGCAGCTTTTCTCTGGAAGAGGACCTACTCCTGCCATCCATGCCATGTTACAGCTGCCTGGACACATCTGGACAACAGCAGCATACCAGACTTGATTAGATAGCTGTCTGCCCACTGCTAATCCAGGCTCCTTCCAAAACCTACACCTTTCAGCATACACCTGCCACTAATCAGAGAAACACAAGGTTGAGCTACTCTGCCCCAGGAAACATGTCCATGAAGTAAAGGCGTTGGCCATTTTTATGTATTTACACTATATTCAGTATGCTGAATATGTGATCCTGCTTGGCATGTTAGGAGTACTGCCACTGCAGTAACACCTGTGAACAACAGTCCCATCTCCTTGGCGGTCTCAGTTCCATACTTGCTTTCAAATCATAACTTCTGGGCTTGTTGGACAACCACAGGACACTAACTGATTGCTGGAGAAGGATGTTTGCTATAAGAGGTTTGCATACTCTTGAATAGGCCCTTCTATACGACTTTGAATGAAGCTGTGACACATTCATGCAGCCAGAGACAAACTGCTGCCTATTAATACTGAGGTCACTATGCAGCTCAGTAGTGAGGTTAGATCTCCACTGAAGATCTCCAGCAAAATCAAAGGGGCTCCATTTTGTGATCAGATAAAGTCATTCTGCAGGAAGAAAGAGCTCTGCCTCTCGGTTACTTGTATTAGAAAACTGCTCAGAAAACAAATGTGATGGGCCACTGACCTCCTTTGTAGCTTCCTGCCCTGACGCTTAGATTAGCTCTTCCTGCCATCCCAGAGCATAAACCCCTGTTAAGATCAAACACCACCATCCCTGGTGTCCTGGTAGAATCAGCACAAGCATGAAGCATTAAAGCAAGAACTAGCAGAGTGATTACCCCTCCAAGCATTACAGAGATAAAAGCTAAGCTTTTCTTCTTCCACTGGCTTTGCCATATAGAACCAATATAATATGGCAGTCACACAATGTAAGGTCAGAGCTAGCTTTTTTGCCTCTCTGAAAATCCTTCCATCAGCTTAGGGAGACAGACTATGTTATTGCTGCTGAAGCCTTCTTATCCCTGCAGAACCATTCGCAGTATGATTTGGTGGGTAAGATTTTCTTTTCCACTTTACTTGTTTTAGTGAAACATATCCTTAACTTGTAGGATTAATAATCAAACTGCACGAAAACAGATGGCTTGACAATTCACTGAAAAAAAGGATGTGTGTCAAGGGGGGGCAGCATCTGTAACTACATGAAAATGAAGTCTGAAAGGACTATCAACTCCACTTCAAAGAAAAGATCTGATCTGGACTTGGGAAGCAGAATGGATTTCCTCCTCCTTTTGCATCACAAGTCTTCCTTTGAAGTCTGAAGCAACCAATTCTGACTTCTGCATTAGAAAGGATGTTGGTGGACTAATTAATCCAGTCCAGTAAAAACATGTTCAGAGCTTGACAATGGCCAGCAGCCATCCTAAACGGGGGCTCCAGCCCACTATCACCACTGCCTATGTTTATGAAGGCAATCATGGGAGCACTCTGGAGTTCCATTTGAGATCAGAACTCTCTCATACTACATAATGTACAAGTTTACCATCTGTCTTGAAAAGCTGGTCACAGACCAAAAACCATGCCTCCTTTCACTGCACAGGAATTTAAGGCAGAGCAACGCACAGAAACCCTGCTCAAGTCCATGCTGAGTGACCAAACCACCACCTCATTTTTATTTCTAAGCAAAGCAAAATAGTTCAAAGAGCACTAGGAACCTAATTTAAAAAAAAAAAACCAGGAAAGAAATTAAATTTAGCATGAAGACACTAGGGTATTTTCTCTGATGAAAACGTCTGCATGTAGGTCTCAGTCATTTTACAGCTCACAACCAAGTAAGGCAGTAAATAGAGGGCAAGAGGAAAGAGAAGCAGGGATTACATTTTCCTCTGTGTTTACACAACACCTAGCACAGCATAGTCCTGCACTGTGGATCTTGGCACTATGGTTAAGCAAACAATAGACAAGTATTGTTAGTGATTGAAAGTTCTCTTTACCTGCTGGAGGTTGACCTCTGCATCCAGTAGCTCCTCTACCGCAGATGATGGCATGGACACATTATGATAGAGGAAGTCTGAGAATGTCTCATTGTCAACCAGGAAATCCCGAAGTTTCAAGTCTGGAAAGTGACAAAACAAGCAAAATTCTGGTCAGGGTGAAGCCAAAGGAAATTCATGTGAGAGCTCCAAACAGGAAGAGCAAGGCTGACAGATGAGGGAGAGGGTATTACACAAACCATAGCACAAAGGGAAAAGAGGAGCTGCTTGCACAGTGCTCTGAAACTTGGCAGCTTTCAGATAGAACAATCCACGACGTCTTGATCAAAAAAAAAACAAAAGAGAAAAAAACAACCTCTAAAACCAACTCCCTCTAACATCATTACTTCAGCTCAATTGGCACATACATAACACAGAAGCAGCAAGGCACACCAATCACAGAATCATAGAGGTTGGAAGGGACCTCGAAAGATCATCCAGTCTAACCCCGCTGCCAAGACAGGACCACCTAGAGCACATCACTCAGGAACGTATCCAGTCGGGTTTTGAAAGTCTCCAGAGAAGGAGACTCCACAACCTCTCTGGGCAGCCTGTTCCAGTGCTCAAGCTGCTTCCCCTGATCTGGGGTGAAACGTACACCAGCATTAGCCTTGCAGAGAGATTCAGCTTCACTTAATCCCTGTGTTGTTACTGAACACGGGACTGAACTGGTGTATGTATCACTGAGGGATTTACTAGTCTGTATCTAATTAAGTTAACAGTAGATGTACTCTGCCATAAATTTCAAAGTCTGACAGATGCAGACACACAGATATGATACAGAATCGCACACAGATCTAGGAAGCAATCTTAACCACTTGGCAAAATTCCTGCAAATGCTTTTTAATTCCATTTTCTTTCCCAAAAGCTTCACCTTCTGAAGCGATTGGTGTTTCAGCCCTTGGCTTTAAAACAAATTTGTATTTCCATCACAGCAGAGGGGAACCATCTGGAAATCAGAATCTATGTACATTAAAGTTCATGAACCTGGAGCTTAAGCAGGTTAACCCTCACACTGTTTCAGGTTGTTTTTGTTTTTAAAGAGAGAGAACAATTCTATCTTTACTATGCTTAAATGAGCAGCAAAGAGGAAAGCAGCTAAGCCAGGAGGAGCTGAGAAAGCAAGTCTCAGGGGATTTACCGGGGTGAAGACTTCCAGGCTAAGTCAGCCGGCTAGGTGTCACACTGCTTTTTCTACTTTAGGAAGAGAGGATGCCGCAGTCCACGGCAAACATGGGAAAACAATGAGATCTAAAGGTAAAGTAATGCAAGGCTGCCACAAGAGATTGCACCTTCCCCTTCCTATAGGGAAAAGCTGTAACAGAACTTGGTTTTTTTTGTGTCCCTCATGTTTTTTGTTAGTTCAGCAAGTGATACCCTCAGGAAAGTCCAGTCCCCAGGAAAAAGAATGCTGGGCACTCAGGGTGCCACCAGCGGTCACAGGGAGGCTGCTGGTCCTGCCACTTCTGCTTCCCCAGCAGGCCCGGGCCCAGCGGAGCAGCGGGCCAGGGAAGGAAGCCACGCGCTCCGCTCTTGCGGCACGAAGCACGCGGGGGTTACTGACGGTCATTGCTCTCTCATCTACATATCCAGTTACAAATTCCCAGTTGCCTTCTGTTCCACACGAGAAGTAAATCACCCCCCTCTGCTGAGGTTACTCTAGGGCAGAAGCTCCTTCCTTGCCCTCCTCTCTTGCCTCCCGCAGAACCGCTGAGCAATACATAGGTTTTGACCATGCAGTGCAAACGCCCCACTGCCAACAAAACCACCACCATCCCCTCTCCCAGCCCAGGGAAAGCTGGAAAAAGAGCTGGCTCCTGCAATAATGTAAACCCATCGTTTTCTTTCCAGCACAGGCTGAGGCACCCTACTTCACTGCAACTGGAGGAAAAATTCTCCCCACCCCGATTCCTTGGTTAATTCCTGAATGCATGGAACTTCTGCAGCTTGTTTATTTTTTGGTGAGATCATAAACAGCTGGGAAACTCAGATGCACAAAGGGGTGGCTGGCTGAAGGCACAGTGGCATGCAGAGATAAGATGTGCTAACTTTTTCATGTAATCTGTCCCTGCTAAAATATTTTAAGCTCCTCTTAAAGGGCCACACACCTTTTAAAAAGCACTAATTTAACCTTTAACCAAGCACTACTTCTCAGATTTTTCTGTTTTCTCATTGTTGCTTTGCTTTTGGGTTTGCCTAGGCTTTCTTATTTGTGGGTTTGGTGGGTTTTTTTGCCATAGGGAAGCAGGATTTTCTTGGTCAGAGACATATTCTACAGGTAGTTGGAGGAAAGCAACCTGAACTACACTGAGATTCCTGCTGGACTGTCCATAATCAAGGTGGGGAGTAAACAAGTGCCTGCTATCTTCCATGGCTGTAACTAACCAGCACATTGTTAACAGGGCATTTCTCCCCTCCTTTTTTGTCATGCCAAGCATTTTCAGACTTGTTCAGCACTACCATTTGCTGAAAGTTGAATGTGCCTTCCAAGGCAACTCCTACAAAAGTCTGAAGGAGTTTTCATCATCGTTTGGAGGAGGAAAACACGAAGGGAACAGAACGTAAAGTTACCAAAACTGCTTGTTGGACAATGCTTGGCTTCCAGCCGGCTGGTCACAAACCTGTGCTCACTGGTCACAACTTTCTCTGCCCAAGACCACATGGAAGCTCCGTGAGACCAGGGAACTGAATCAAAACACCATGGTCCCACCGCAGTGCCCTAAGCAAACAACCGGTCCTTCTTACCATGCATTTTCACCCCCACCCCATCTGGTCCTACTTCCAGTATTTGCGGCTCAGTGTCTTATGCAATCCCCCTCAATCATGGAGACATGCATAATGACTTGCACGTGAAACCACAGAAAAGTGCCCAACACTGCAATCAGTCTAAATTCCTGCCCTGGATACTTCAAAAAGACAAGAGTTCATAGAGGTTTCCTCTTGAAAACAGCCATTCTCCTCCAAGACTGCTTGCCCACTAGGGCTTAGAGAAATACAAGAGCATTAAAAATCTCCAAAAATAGAAAACAACAAGCAAGTCTTTTTAAGACTAATACCAGCCTTGCCTCATAACGCAAACATTTGGAGTGGAAGAACACTTCACAACCAGAGGCCTACTACTGCAATATTTTCCTGCCGTAAAAGTTCAGACGCACTATCAAGTTACTCAAAAAACATGAAGCAAAATATGTCAGCTCAAACGTGATTTTACGCACACATCTTCTCCCACGCTTGAGACTGACCAAGAGCATTGGTATGGTCATCTATGGCAAGCCGGCTGGCACAAAGCAATGCAGCTGCAGCATCCAGACACCACCCTGAAGAGAAGCCTCTCCACATACTTGCACTGACATGGACATGCAGCCTCTCCTTCCCTGTCCCATTCATCTTAAACGGAAAACCAGGGGAGCCACAGTCCCACAGGTTCCCCTCAACAGCACCACATGGTACAGCTTCCTGGTTGAAATTACAGGTCCTAGAAACCAACACAAACCCCAGGCACAAATGTGGCAATGAACTTGAGGTTAGACTGAGCAACCACACTCAAGACAGTCAGATATGACGTGAACCACTTCACCGATTCAGTGGTGGGACACACACCTGCAAAAGAAACACTAAGGTAGCTTGTACTAATGGTAGACCACTTTTAACAACTTCAGTCCTGACCAAGGAAGCAACAGCAGAGAATGTAAACAGAGGCTTGGCTTATAAACCGTGCAAATAACCTCCAATGCCAGCAGGTGCAGTGAGGCTGAAACGCTTTTGTTCTGCCTATCTCCAGCTTGGGCACCGTACAGCAAAGCAGAGGCAGCTTCCATCCGCATGAAACAAGCGGTAGAAGTCAGTTTTCTGCACAGGACAGGGAGAAAGGTCCTCCCTACAGTCACATAAGGAAGCCTCCAGCAGAACTGAGAGCTCCTAGAGCCGGAGGTCTTGTGCCTTAACCACAAACCCACCCTCCTCTCTGAAGTCACAGGTCAGGATTAGACAATCGCACATGGCAGCATTTCACAGATACTGACTTCATGAAAGGCACAGCTGTCCTTCATTTCCACACAGTTCAAACTGACCTTGGGGCCTGAATTCTAGGCATGGAAACTAGAAACTGATGATTTTCAGGCTGCAGAGCATCTCCTACAGGACTGACACACTCAAGTATTTAAGATTTATGTTTTCCTGACAGCTCAATCTTTTCCAGCAACTTCATGCCTGAGCACAGAGCTAGGCTGGTCATTCCTTGCTTGAGAACCATTGTGACAATAGAAAAAGCTTACTCAAAGAGCTCAAGACTTCCACATGAATTAGCACAGAAAAACAGAACCTCCATGCTTGTTACCTTATTTGTTAAACTGAACAGCCAAACAAAAGTATTCACTAGAAAAAACAGCAAGGCAGCACTATGCAGGGGCCTCCATTCCATGCAGATCAGAACTGAAGCATTCAGTTCAGTGTGGTGAAGCAAGTGTCCCTGGTGCATAAACTCTTCACAGCCAGAGATTTTTAGTGTCCTCGTTCTAGAAACACATCCCCAGTTACTTTCACGAGCTCAAAAGATGGCTCAATGCAGGAAAAAGCAAGAGAAACCATATCCAGGAACCAGCATGACCATGACAGGTCCCACAGTAAACAGTTACCAGTTCCAGCAATACTGGTAAGATCAACAGACAAAGTGGGACAAAAGAGCCTGAGGGGACAGGTTATAGAGCAAGACTGTTCTCAAACTTCTCTTCCATTTTTTCTTGCTTCACTTGGAAGTACAGAGAGCTCATACCTTCCTCCGGAAGCTTAATGGTGCAGTGTCTTTTAAAATTAAACAATAGGGTAGAAAAACAAAACCCCACGGAAATTGTGGCTACAGTTTTCATATCCTGAACACTGCATTCTAAAAATAAAAGGCATGCAAGTGGTATTGCAACATATCTCAGTCCACCATAGAGTACAAAGCTTACCAGGTCTGACTTCAATTTGTGGGGTTCCTGCCCAAAGGCTTTGTGCCCATCATCTATAATAGACCACATTTTCAGCCAGTTTAAAGCTAACAAGCTCAGTGAAAACAATGTGACAGTCGGATCTACTGTTTACTTCCCAGCTTCACATGCTGGAAGTCCCTACAAAGAACTGGGTGAAGAAGAGGGAGAATGGGATTCATGCCGTAAGTTAATTCAGAAGGTAAGAGGAAAGCAGGGTAGTGTGTCCCACCTACAAACATGACTGTCTTCAGGGATTTCACTCCCTACTGATGGAACATGCAAGGCAAAACCCAATTATGTTGTTTTCTGTATATCCATTGCAGCTAGAAGGTTTACTAGCCTTTGGCCTTTGAGTATTCCTCACAGTCAAGCATCAAAGCAAGAGAAAAACTGGTCTTAAATTATGATCCTTCATTTCTCGTCACAGATACTGCTCACAGGGCAACCCAGTCATTTTTGTAACAGCAGCATTGAGGCATCACAGCAAGATGAGACAGTGAAACAGGATGGGGCATGAGCAGCTTTAGTTTTGTTTTCTTGGAGTCAGCAGGTTTCCACAAGTACCTGAAGGAGACAAGTGGGTTCCCAGCACAATACAGAGGCACCTGCCTCTACCAGTTAACAGCAGGAACAAAAACAAGGGTGAGCAACAAGTGAGCAAATAAGTAATTTTCTTCTCCATGCACAAGAAGTTCAGATTCACAGCTTCCAGTTCCCCACTCAGGTAAAACCATGCTTCTACAGCAACGGAAGGAGTTGCACAGCACCTCCATGGCACACTCACATGAGGGCAATAACTCAGACACCTACGCCAACCTGACTGCACAGCTGGTTGTCAAGCCTGTAAGACACCGCTTCACAGCGCCTGGGCACAACCAGAGCATGAGGTCATGAGTCTCCCCAGTCACATAGGCCTGCTTCACCCAGGGCATCATTTGTTCACCGGTCACACTCCCAGCAACAGCAGTTTTCAAGAGACAAGCACATGAAAGGAGGGGCTGAACCTGAGACCAAGAGCTGGAGCTCCAGCCACTGAACAGTGCATGCAACTGCTAGGAAGACTCCGGCTAGAAACCTGCCTTAGCATTCAGCAAACCCTCACACAGAGAGCCAGGGCAGGCAAACGAAGTGCTGCCACAGAATTACCCCGTATACTGGAATTTTGTATTAATTTTTCAATGAAGTATCTGGGAAGCATTCCTCAGGAATACACGATAGACGCACTTGAACATCTCAACTGCTTTCCACACATTATTTACCACTTTCATTTATAGACGAAAGATATCTGAAGCTACTTCACATAAAAATAAAAGTGGGCTTTCAAACACGTTCAACAGTGGAACCCAAAGACTGAATTACTTGTGAATTGACAATCACCCAGAGGGAACAGCAATCTCCTAATTGAAGCCTGTTACTACTTTGTACCCTACTGAGCCAATGACTCTGATCTACAATGTGATAAGCAAACCTTTCAAGGTGGTACTGTGCTGGGCTTGGCAAGGCAGCAAATTTTCATCCACCTTCATTATGTTCCTAACTTTGGACAACACATCCAGAAAACATGATTAAGTTGTTTTTTTTTAAAAGCAATTACTATGTTTTAATTTTCTTTTCCCCACAAGGCACTCTTCCACCTGTGTGGTGGGAATAGCTCTCAGAGCTGCCCATATCCCTATGGAAACTGGCAGGAGCTAAAACTGTCCTCTGAACAAGCTGGACAGCCGTACCCTGATTGCTGACAAGAAATCAAGCAGCACAGCAGGCCTGTTGTGCAGGATCAGCTCATGTGAAAATACAAGCCTAATTGGCTCACAGTTAAAGCGCTGCTCCTTCTGCAGCCGTGGCTTGCCCTGTTTTTTTGATAGGCTATAGTTTTCTGCTCTGTGTCCATCGAACTTGTAGCAGTGGTGCCTCTGCAGACATTAGATAACAGCCAGGTAAGCACCCACTTAACCAGAGCCTACTGCCTTCATTTGCCATATCAAACAGGGATGTGAGTAGAGAGGAGTCAGCCTGCCATCCACCTCCAGCAGCTGGGATGGGATCTCTCCTGGGAGAAAGGGAAACTTTCTGTGACAGGTTCAGTCTTTCCCTCTCATCTTGGGAATGCAAACACTGGGGCCATCTCCATTCCAAGTCACCAGTTTTGTTTAGAAGAGCTTTAAAAACAGTGGCCAGCACCAACACTCTGGCAGAAAGCACAGCTGACACTGCCTACTGATGCATGCACAAGAGACCAATCCTCAACTAGCCTTCACTGGAGGCATGTTGGCTTCAAGATGCAGAACCCATTTAAGCCTGCTGAGATCTCACCTCCAATCTGCATGGAAAGTCAGCAGCAAATACAAGACTCATACCTCTCTCTGGGTAGTACTTTACGTCCCAAACACCATCAGCCCTCCTCTCATGTATAACACACATGACAAGAGAAAGATTGCATCAGAAAGCAAAGACCCAAGGCACAGAAGCAAAACCCATAGGTTGGTCACCAGCGGTCCTGCCAAACAGCCTGCAGAGCTTCTACGAAGGGACACACCCAACCACTTCCCTAGACCCTGTGTAACACCACAGAAGAGATAATTCTGTTATCTTCCCATGTTGCAAGCCAAATCCTGTTATCAGCATGGAAAACTGAAGTACAGCTTGCCAGGAAAAAATAGAAATTAAAAAAATAATTGAAATTGAAGTTTCTAACAGTGCAAAAAAAAGTGAAACAGGTTTAAAGAAAACATCTTAAGTATCTTCACTGTATTGCGTTAGGAAGCAAACCCCAAGCAGAGCTCCAAATTGCATGGCAGTTAGGACTGGTTGAAAATTCTCATGCTAGTTTTCACAAAATAAAGACAAACTTCAAGTTTCTCAGCCTTTGACTTTGCTTGTCAGCCACAGAGATGACAGACTTCAGATATGATCAGATACAATACATCATTTCAACAAAATTATTTTCAGGAGTTGCATGCAGAACATGTTCAGGGCTGGTACAGGCTATGAAGAAGGCCTCTAAAGGTCAAATGCAGCTCAGAGAAAGGTAAGTGCTTCTGAAGATGCAGAAAGCAAGGGTTTGCCGTTAAGATTGGATTTTGACTGCAGTAGGTACATTATGCTCCAGATACTACACATTTTTTAGACGTTTCAAAACATCGACTCATACACAGTAAAACACATTAGAAAAAAATCAGCATACTAGAAACCAAATGCCATGGTCACATCAGCCCACATACCAGTATTCTAACGGTAAATATTGACGTAAACCTGTGAAGAATGGCATTATGCTATTAAAAAGCATGGAGCTAAGCAAAAGTTTAAAGTGTGAGCTGTGACCAAGGAAGACCCCATCCAGAATTCCTTGTACTTCAGCAAGTGACCTTAAATTCAGTGGAAACTCAAGTCACAGAAAAAAGCAGGACTGGACATGTCATTCAAGAGACCATTACTAACCGGCAGAAGAGTTTTCATGAGCTGGCTAAGTGAGCATACATCTGAGACACTACTGGTTCAACTGCCAATAGAAGACACCTATATGAGAACCATTTCAAAGCCCCGAAACAAGTAGGTGGAAGCACCCCAGCAGTATCATGCTACTTAGTATTTATCACAGCACCAGATACCCAGTTTGAAAGGCTTGCCCCCATGAAACTGGCATGGGTAACGATGAACCTCAAGCAAAACATCAGGCAGAGCTGCCCAGGATCAAATAGCCCTGGGTGTCCTTTACTTGCATTCGTTTAGCCTCACATTGAAAAGCTGATGAGAACAGAAAAAAAATCACCTCGCTCTTGGGGGTGAAGCCTCACCCTGCCACAGTTTCCTTCTCACTCATCACAGATTTGGGGAACTTGACTAACACAGTATCAAGTCTGCAGTCAGCAGATCATAGTGGCTCTTGCTTCCCATACGTTCAGGAAAACCTGTCACTTCTGGATTTAGTGACATGTCCTAACACACCTCATCTAGTGCACAAAAAAGCCACTTTTAGAACACAGGGTCAAACCAAGCCAGGGAAAAATGTTGAAGATTAACAAAGGTAAGCCAATCATTGCAATTCAATTAGCTTAAACAGAAACACTGTCTACTTACACTGAAAATGTACCTGCATCTAAGTTATTTCAACCACCCATGATTGCTCACTATCATAGAATCACTAAGGCTGGAAAGGACCTCCAAGATCATTGGGTCCAAGATGTTTCTATATAGTTGGTCGTGGAAAGTTATCGTTATAGATATCCTATCCAAAGAAAGAAAAAGTCAAGGTTCAGCACTAAAATAAGGGATTATGTTTAGAGCAAACTTTGCAATGATTCAGCCCCTTCAGTAGCATCAATCAATCAGACTGTTAAGCAACAGCACTTCAAAACAGTTCAAGAACTTTCTCAATCTTTGGGAAAGACTGAAAAGCAGATGCTTAGTAGATATGGATTGCCCAAATTCCCATAAAGTCTTGGCTAGAGATCCCATCTCTTGCATCCTTAGTTTGACAACATACTGCTGTTCACATAGGGGTGCTCTCAGACCCTGCCCTGGTAGTCAGAGGAGCTCATCTTTGAGGTTGGTGTTCTTTGGACTGTCAATATACCAACCATTCCTTCCCTTCAGTACTGACATAACTTGCTGGCTGAAAACACACCTTGGAGTACTTGCACCAGTGGGTTTTACATGGAAGACAGGAATATTACTAGTAGACACAGAAAAACGCAGTGTCTCTTGTTGCTTTAGGAACCTGTTCCTGTGTACTACAGGCCCAAAG
This sequence comes from Psophia crepitans, assembly GCA_013399095.1. Classification (NCBI taxonomy): domain Eukaryota; kingdom Metazoa; phylum Chordata; class Aves; order Gruiformes; family Psophiidae; genus Psophia; species Psophia crepitans. The sequence goes on along the minus strand of VWZZ01000850.1, from coordinate 260,836 downwards.
CAGCACAGTTAACCTGAAGAAAACTGTGTACAGCAGTAGAGGTCTTGCACATTTTTTATAGGGATGCACTGGTAAATTTCTTTGCACTTTCTTCTGGCAGCAGCAACACATAACATGAAAAAGCAAGGAAGTGACCAGGTAGACTTGTGGTCTTCAAGGGCTACTCCACTGTCCTGATTTCTGTTCTCTAGCTTTACAGCACACTTCTCACCTGCTGGGCAGTGAGCAAGTATGTGAGCAGAACAGTACAGTAACACAGTTGAGCAGGGATATCTGAGGGCTGCTGACCATGTCTTTACACAGCTGTGCCTCTGCTATGAAGCAAGTTGTTGGGACAAGTCACTTTCATGCTAGCATCTTGCCGCAAGTGGCAAAGCACTACTGTTCTGAAGTAGCATTTTTGTGTAGACAACAGCTGCTCCTTTCTGAAGCAGCTGGCTGGCACAAGTCAGAACAAGCGCTCAGACCTGAGATACTGCTATCTTTGCAGCAAGCTGTCTTTGCCCCACCAGTAAATCCCCTTCTGGCATATATACATATGGTCCAGTTATGTTTCAGCTGCATGTAGTAAAACAGATGAACTACAAGTACCTAAGGAAGAACAATCCCAGGCACCGGTAGAGGTTAGGGGCTGACCTGCTAGGAAGCAGCTCTGCAGAGAAGGACCTGGGAGTCCTGGTTGATGACAAGCTCTCCACGAGCAAGCAGGGGNCAAGAAAGACAGGCAACTACTGGAGAGAGTCCAGCAGAGGGCTACCAAGATGATGAGGGGGCTGGAGCATCTCTCAAATGAGGAAAGGCTAAGAGACCTGGGTCTGTTTAGCCTGAAGACGGCTGAGAGGGGATCTGATCAATGCTTATAAATATCTAAATGGTAGATGTCTAGAGGAAGGGGTCAGACTCTTTTCAGTGGTGCCCAGTGATAGGGCAAGGGGCAACAGGTACAAACTGGAACACAGGAAGTTCCATGTCAGTAGGAGGAAACTTTCACGCTGAGGGTGACAGAGCACTGGAACAGGCTGCCCTGAGAGGTTGCGGAGTCTCCTTCTCCAGAGATATTCAGAACCTGCCTGGATGTGATCCTGCACTACACGTTCTAGGTGATCCTGCTCTAGCAGGGAGGTTGGACTAGATCTCTAGAGGTCCCTTCCAACCGCTACCAATCTGTGAATATGTGACCTCCTCAGATGTGATAGCTTAGGCTTACTAAGTTCTGTCTGTGGTAATGCAAACCTTCTGCCAGTGTCAACCAAAAATGTATTCAAGGACTAACTCAGGTAGAATCTGCCTCTAAAAAGACAGATTTAAAAGAACAGAAAGGTTCAGGGACAGGAGAAACACACAGGAAAGGGCCTTATTCAAAATCCCTTGAGAGAGTCTTTCATTTGCACCATCCTTAAAACTAAATTAGAAGGGGAAGGAAGCTTTGGCTTTTTACAGAGAATGTGTGTCAGAACAGCCTAGATCTCCTCCACATATAACTTAGTACTGCCAGGTCAGCATAAAAAAAAGCTAGGGCAAGATCTTCAGCTAATAGATAAGCTACACCCATTTTTCATCAGCTGAGGATCTCATGCCACAGAGGCATAAGCAATATGTAGTTTCAACAAACTCAGTAAACTATTAACACTCAGTTAATACATTAAAAGATACTTTTTTTAATTCTACAGCTTTTGCAGAATTTTTTCCGAAATTCTGGAAACAAAACATATGTGAAGTATGATACAAGCATAAAACCTGTAACCTGAACTACAAAAACATCTCAAGACACAATCACTAATTCATAAACACAGAAACACTAAAAAATCCAAGGACTGGAAGTGAAGAAAGTTGCAGTTTGTTGAAGCTGCAAAGAAATTTAGCAACAGGAGGTGGAACATGTTGTTTGATTTCAGCCAGGATCCTGGCATTAACACTCACTTATTTTATGACCAAAAATATTTAAATAGAACAGCATCTGTTTCCTATGAAAAAGGCTGCCTACAAGAATTGAACTCTCAGGGATTTAAAAAACCCAAAAATCAGTCAAGCAGTGCTCTATTCTCTCGCCTAGGTGAAAATTAACTTCTGTTTAACGCCAACTATATTTCAAATCCATCACCTTTTATTGCATCCTGACTGCACTGAACACCGCTACACCCTACTGTGTTTCAGAATAAGGACTCCAGTTCCTTGGCAGCTGTTTGTTTATTCAGCTCTCAGAAATGCTGCAAAAATTAGGTGGTAAGTGTTCATAATGCACACCGAAGCTGAAATGTATTATTACTAATCAAATCTCCAAAGCTGAATATGAACTTGAGCAATAGAGGAGATCAGATCTGAATTAGGCACTCAGGTCTCAGTACCAAGTGGGACACAGAAGTGGACAGGGCTTTTTCCAACAGTGACAGTTTCATAACAGTCACTCTCACAGGAGCTCAGCCCCACAGAAATCCCCTAAGAAAGCTGAACTTTTCGCCAGACAAATTTCCTAGGGGACTACTAACACCAAGCTCAAAGTAAAAAATCTGTCCCACTCTCTCACCTAACCTCAGACCATAGTTTAAATAAACCAAATGCAATCCTCCACAAATCAGGGAATTTTATTCTGAGATTAGAAGCCACCAAGAACCAATCCAGAAACTGCATCAGAGTGGAAAACAGATAATAGATGCAAATTGAAGTTAACACTGAGCATAAGTTTTCAGCAACATAATGCTGTTATTAGCAAGCTGCACTGATAAGGTTGCACACAAAAAGAGGGATACAATAGGATAGTGTGGAAAGTGTAATTGTTTACTTAACACTCTCCATTTTGTTTACTGGTTCAAAATGAAAGTCAGCATTGACAGACCAGGCTGAACAGCGTTAGGAGACTAAAGAAAACACCCAGAACTTCTTACTACTGTCCTGCTTCCGCAGCGCATGCCAATATCACTTATACTGTGACAAGCACAGTAAGCAACTCTTGTTTTCTTTGTCATTGTGTCTTTATCCAGACAAGTTAACAGCAAGATAAAGAGGGTGTCTCTAAGGTACAGCGATTTGGTATCTGCCGGGATAGCTGTGTCGGTAACTGTTGGCTCCGCTGCATTCAGTCACACTATTAGCTGGCACCACCAGGTTAGCTGGTCTTAAAGTTGGTGTAGCCCTTCACCAGTGCAAACCAATGCTTACAGGCTTGTGATTCTCCTCCTGTGTTTTTAACAGGGTTCATACAGCCTTCTGTAACAGGATTCTCAGAAATGTTTTTCTCAAGCTCCCATCACTTAGTGTAGTGCAGACACTACAGCAAGGCCAGATTTAACATAACACTGCATGGGTTTTTTTTTTAACACTCTCCTGCCAAAGGGATTTCAGTCTTTCCCCTCCCACATCCATACACACCTAGAATCCAAGCTGACAGAATTCTAACCCTCTCACTTCACTTCAGAAGCATCTCAACAGAAGTGAAGTTCAGACCAAAACCAGGTATCAAAGCCCAGTTCTGCAGAGTCAGAAGACAGTGATGCACAGCATGCTGTACCTGTTTACCTATCTCAACCTCTAAGCCAAGTCATGTAATAACAACCCTGTTACAAAGAAACCTCTGAAAGTTCATGGAGAGCCCTATGGGAAAACAAGTATGATTGTCCTGCTAACAGATTTAATGCTGCAGCAGACCTTTGCATCTAAACCTCTATCAACATCATTTTACTACTTTAATCTCATCTTTGGCTTCAAAATATTAAGGAAAGCAGAAGCAGACTACTGAAAGTGGTAACTGTGCAAATATGTAATTCAGCAAACATCACACCACCTACCTAATAAAACTACATAGCTAACTGCCCAACACACTACTGGGACCCACACTGCCACAGGCACAGGCAGAGAAGACTTCCTATCTCTTGACTGTCAGCCTCACAGTTTCAGTTCAGACAGAAAAAATAACAGAACCATTGGATTAACAGAGAGACTTTGTCTACGACCTGTAGTAAGAGACCTGAAGTGCCCTTCCAATAATGTTTTGGAAAGGTTTTTCAAAAAAATCTACAGTTGCCTGCACAACTTCCATTCACTTACAAAAGGTCTAAGGTCACTCAGGGCTGTACCTGCTCAGAGACCCAGTGGTTTGAAGAAGAAATTAGGTGGGCAAATGTGTGAAAGCTGCCACGTATACCTGAATCCCCTAACTGCCTGATCAACGTGGCATACTACAAAACCCTTTGTGCAGTCTAAGTACCCGGTACGGTCAGCTTGTTCCACCTGCACCACCCGCCACAGACTGCACCTGACCAAAGCAGGAGTCACACTGGTTCTCATGCTGTCCCAGGCTACCCTTGCTGGCCAAGGCTCAGATTCCTGGCTAGAAATCAGCTGCCAGCATTGCGCTGGGGATTTCTGCTGAGGGCAATGCAAAGTAACCTGTACTGAAACCCCAGAGTAAAGCAGCCTTCCCACCTGCCCCTGCGAGTCAAGATCTCTCTACTGATACCACAGGGCAGCGTTTGTGGCAACATCTTCACCAGCCTAAAGGAGCACAGTATCAGAGAATCCAGTTGTGCATTTACACACAACCATGCAATGGCAGGAATGTCACCCTGCCACCGCTGGTGTCTGCAGGTGTTTCTGGGGGTGAAGGTCACCGAGACATATGGTGTGTTAGTCTTCATTCTAGCCTGGCTGGTTTGTCCTAGGATCCTTCCCAAGTGAAGTCAGGGAGGAAAGCAGTTTAATTAGGAAGAGGTGGGCAGGTATAAGAATCAATTTGAATGTTTAGCTTGAGGGTGTGGGGTCATTTTTCTTAGGGAGAAGACACTGAGGAGGGAGTTAGCTATCACCTTAATGCCATCTAGCAGATGATGTACAATATCCTGTTTCCCTCAGCATCCTGATAATCATACAGCAGGACACATACCACCAGAAAGCCTCTCCCAAGGCTGCTCTTCAGCCCAAGCCCTCCATCATCCTTCACCTGTGAAAACAAAAGCAGCACTACTGGCACTGCCCAGGCTGCAAACTCCTTCAGTGCCAACATCTGCCTGGGCAGCAGGGTGCAACATCAGCAGAGGATGCCACCCAGCTGATGTTTTTCCTAAATCACGAGCAATACTAAACCAGTAAACAATCAGGAAAGGCAGGGTGCATGTGGAATAATAGCCTGAGATCTGATGCAATTTCTCAGCCAATGTCTGTTTCCCTCTGCCTATTTCATTGCTCCTTTTTTGTTTAATTGGGTTCATTTCAAGAAAAATAGAAACATGCGCTTTGGGATCACTGAAAACTAAGAATAATGAAGTAAATACCAGCTAGACTGGCTTATATATGTAACTGTTTGCAACAACCAGAGAAGGTGGCTTTGATTTTACCTGTTGATTTATTACCCCATGACACTGCAAAACAAACTATTTGGGAGCCCTGTTGAGAGAAGGAAGAAATAAAGAAAGCATGCCTCAGAGCCAACAGCAAGCTGTATCCCCAACCTTTCAAGACAGGAGGAAAGCTTTTCTTGTAAAAACATTATCCTCTGATAAAAATGGCACTGAGGCCAGTTGCAAATCCAGTGCCTGTAAGCAGTGAGCCAAATCTACTGCAGATGGCAGTCCCAGCAGCCACGTCACGCTCTTGGAAGCTCCATCAGCAAGGTCTTTGACTCTGTTTTGCACTCTGCCTTATCATGAGTGTTGAAGACCTTGGTGACATTGCTGGACAGAGATGCAACAAGAACGGGGAAGGAGGGGGTGCCTGGCACTTGCCAGCAAAATTGATTATGTTAGGTATGTGTGTGCCGGCACGTAGATTTCACTGCTTGGGGCTTACTGAAAGTGGCCATAGAACAGCAGTGCTCATACCACATGACAGCTGCCAGTGCTGAACTCCTCCACACCACCAGTCAGTACTTCATCCTGGCCAGAAAAGGTGCTACATGAAGCAAGAGTGGGCTGCTCCCTATTGATAACACCTTCCCCTCTCTGCCACAGAGCTCTTCTGGAGCTCAGAGGAGCAGAGAACAGGAGCCACTCCTCAAATAACTGGACAAACAGCCCTGTTAGGAGGGATTATCTCCGATCTCAAGAAGTGACTTGGACACAAAGGCTGTTGGCACAAGCACATGGCATTGCCTGAACAAAATCTCAGTGACCTACCTTGCCTTTAACCAAGACACTGACTTGCAGGCACATGTATAAGCACCTAGACATCTTAAGCAAGTCTCTCTTCCCCAGGGTTCAGCGCATGCCTCATTTCAGATCAGACAATGCTAACAATCACACTTTAACATTAGTTTGTGACAGTTGTTTTAAAACAGCTTGAAGTGAAAGGACTTTGGTAAACGGTCTCTGAACAGATTCAAAAATCTGAAGCCAAATGCAGACATGCATGCTCTGCATGACTAGCATTAGAACAATATCCATACCACCGGTCCAAGATCACCTCCTGAAGCCTGTTTTAAAGCCATCAGGCAGTAGTGAGAAGTGTGTGGAAGAAGGACACCACACCAGTGTGAGACAGGATGAAGGAGATGCAGAAACTCCAGCAGAGCCCACATGACAGAAGGGAGCGTACAGTCACTCCCACTGAGGAAATGTGAGCTGCAAAGCTGCATCTGTCTGCACCACTGATTCACACAGCTTCAGATCCAGGCTGGAGCTGGAACAGATTATTAGCTTATCAAGTAATTAACCCTCCTAACTGGGGAGATGCATGTATATAAGGCAGTGCTTCCACGTTCGGAGGTGTGCTTACACCTGACATTCACTCCTACTGTCGTCTTAGGCCTCAGAGAAAAGGATTTACACATCTCACACCATATTGTCAACAGCAGCTTGACCTTCAGCTGTACTTCCCTTCCTTGTAGAGAGATCTAAGCACTGCTAAGCATAAATACACAAGTAGTTGTAAGATTAGAGGATGCTCTTTCACGCATGCTGTCAGAGAATGACTCAGGCAGCAGGAACCCACAAGTTGGAAGCTTTCTAAATGAGCATATCATAAGAAAGACAAGCAGGCTTTGTTCCCTACAAGCCCTACCAACAATGGGCAGTCTGTCATTCTAGTGACAGAGAGACTTGATTTCTTATTTCACATTTGATATATTTTATTATAGAAACATGATCTTTGATGACTGGCCTAAGGGTTATTTTTTGCAGTCAGTCTGCTAATCTTTACGGTATAGAGAAACACAAGTCTTCTGACTTCCAGCTTGTACAATACTTCCTATGCAAAATGGTTCTTGGAATCACTCCTCCCCTCAAACCTCCCCAGCAATGAGAGCTTCAGTTTATGGCTGTGGTAGTTTCCTTGTAAATGTCCACGTCTGATGTTCACTGCATGTTTCAATACAAAACGCCATTATCTCCTCTCTTTGGAAGAGTTAACTTGCAGATACTACTGTGGCCACAAAGTGTAAACAGAGTAACAATAACACCCATCATTCTGAAGGAGAGGGCTTGTTCCCACAAGACCACCAAGTCAAACCACGGGTTTGAAGAGCTCAGCTAAAAACAGTATTAAATCTGTCCCTGGGAAATAGTAATCTTACCTTGTTTTGTCTGTGTTCATTGTGCGTCCAGCTCTGCACAAAGGGTTCACCCTGCACCCTCTCCCACTTAAAACTGCTGCAAATTAAGGTAAAGCATGATGATACCACTTACCAGACCTCAGAGTAAAAAGACGGTAGCCCAGCAATTGAGCTCAGCAAGGAAGGGTGTCCCTTATACATAAGGACAACTGTAAACTAATGCTGAAAGAAAGTCAATAGACCACAGTAACACCTGCAGATCTGATCACATCAGGATTCTTTCTGCACAGCCCTGAAGGGCTGAAAGAAGGGTTATATATCCAAGACAAATCCCTTGCTCAGTTCATGTTTGTACGTACAGTCAGCACATCTGCCAACCCACCATTAACAATACAGATTATTTTAAAGTGACCTGCAATGCACCAAACAACACATGAAAGCATGCAAAAACACCATCTCTGCTTTAAAAGTGTGCTAAGGACATCATACATTAAACTATTAACATCATACCAGGTCAGACGTTTTTCTTCCTAGAACCTGAATCACTCAAATGGAAAGCTAGGAAAAACCACAACTGTAAAACCAGGGACATCTTCACAAAACACTAAAATACCACCCATGGAGCACTCCACATGCCTGGATTGAGGCAGCAGGTGAAGACACTCAATCGCTGTGTTCCCTGCTCTGTTTCTTTCTACACCATTACTTTCCATCACTTCCAATAGAAGCATGCAGCACTAACACAAAAGCCAAGAGAAAATCTTTCAAAGAAGAGTACCCCAAAAACTCTAACAAGTTGCCATGTGAGAGAGACCTAGCAATAATGAGAAGCCTGCCAATTTCCTGAGACTGGGCAGAGCTGTTTCACACTACAGCTCTGCTGCAGGCTTCCCATGTGATCTCACGCTAGTCATTCATCTGCATGGGACAGGACGGCACACCAGACCTTCCCCCACAAACTAATAACAGTAGGATTCTCAGTTTTCACAGCAAATGGGGCTGCGTGAGCCTCCAAGACAAAATATTTTCTTTTGGCCCCTGCCATTCAAAACTCTGCCAGACAATAGCAGAGGATGAAATATCCTACACCAAACATTCACACAGAAAAAAGGGAAATGGAGACTTCACTGTCAGATAATAATCAGCTCTGAGTTTGTAAACCAGAGGCCAACATCAGCTTTTCCTCATCTGCATCCTTCCAGTGCACTTCCCTCTGGAATGCAGGGGATAGAGCACTAAATTGTAGCCATATTGCGTTCACTGCTCCACTGACAAAATAGCAAAATAACTAGTGCTTTCCAAAAACACATACTACTTAGACTCCTTTGAGAAAGTCAGCATTTTAATTGACTTCAGTGGGCTGAGGGTTGTAATTTCACATCCAAACCAGCTGCTATTCTTGGCATTACAGACCATCCCCTCTCTTTTCCATCGAAGAGAAAACAAAGCTCTGATACAGAAGAGGCTTAAGGTACTTCCACAGGATTGGAAAGGCTTGATAAGCTATAAATTATCACCCATGCACCTTCTTCCCATTATGGTACGTTTCAGAAACTTACATGAAGAATTAGCCAGACCAGAAACACCAGATGTAGGAGGCTTTCTACCATGCTCTTACCTGAGCCAGAGGAGTTTCCCAACTTGCGCAGTTTTCCCAGGACCTTCTGGACATCCTTTATACTTGTGTCCTGTTGGCTGTACAAAAGTAACCTCTTGGCATCCGAGAACAGGCGGGAAACACTGGTTTACGGGAAAACACAAAAACAATCAGCAGTCATCAGCTCTGTGAGCCAGCCTCCACAGATACAGTTTTACATCCCGATCCCAAACTTCAGTCACTTTGTTATGCCACTGCCCTCTCCAGTACAGTGAGCCCTTTCTTCAGGGACCACCCCAGGGTAATACAGGGAGTCTAATAAAAGATGGCTGCTAGTGCAAGGTCAAACAAAGTTACATTGGGAACCTCCATGCATTTGAAAGCGGTTAAAGAAAGGGCCTCCTGCTGCCTGTAAACTCCTTCCTATTAGAAGATTTAATTATGCCGTTGCTGCATTAAAAATGCTTCTCCAGGTTGCAAGTACATTTTACCCTGGATTAAGCCTAACTGGCCTGGCAGTGCAAACACAGCAAGCAGGGCAGGGTGTAAGGAAGCTGGCTGTAAATTGAGCTTTCTACAACACATTAACCAGTAGCAAATGACAAATGTCAGGAGTATCTCCCAAACCCACCCTTAAACTACCTGTTGCTTTACACCATCCATCTCAAGCTCTTTAACCAGGTGTTCCCTGAAAAAACACCTTATGCCTTGCCTTTTTATCCGTCACATTCCAAGTAACCAATAAGAGAACGGACTCTGTCCTTGCCCAGGCAGAACTTTTCATTCACCAAGAGCTTCAACTGCTTGGACTCAGGAATATTGCACCCCTACCAGCCTTCTGCTAGCCCCTCTGAACTTGGTAACTGGAGAGCTTGGTACTTCAGTGGCAGCAGAAACAGCAAAACCCTCGATAGCGTAGGGTTACACAACTAGTTGGCAACTTCCAAATAGCCCTTTTCCACACATTCCCTCACAGAGATGAGGAAAAAAGCAGACTCACATGGAGGCATTGAAGTTTCCAACAATACCAGGGGATTCCCCAGGAGTTGGGTAGCGGAAACAAGGGTTGTTGGCATTGCAGATGATCCCCTGTATCCATGGCAAGGTTCCTGCTGAAGGCATGGCTTTGTTTGGGAAGTGACCTATACAGAAGCACAAGAGTTAGTAGACAGAAATACAAGATACATGCCACACTGCTACACAGCGTTACATTTGGAGGGCAATGCTAATCCTGTGCTGGTTACTGCCCCAAACTGTTTACAAGACACCAGAACAGCTAACACGAAGAAGAGGTGAGCTCATCTTAAGTTCTCCACATAGCTCTCACCTCCTCTACTTAAAAAGCACACATTGTTAAGCCTGTAGGAGAACTTCTTTGTACCATTGTTTTTGATCATGCTAAAGAGGTTATAGTACTTCTTGCTGAGGAATGCCCAAACTCCAAAGCTTCCCCTCAATTACATGCACTGTAAACACCAAGAAAATAGTCAGCAGTTGTGGAGTGGGTGCTTACAATGGTTTCCCTGAGATATGTTTGTCATCATTCTCTCATATTGGTTTGATTTCCAGTCTCTGAACTTCAGGTTTCCTAAAACATCTAGGCACCTGCTGCCATATTTTTGGTCTTTTCACTGAAATCTAACTCTTGCTACTGAAGACCTACCCAAGACATAGCCCAGATTACATCCTGTTTATGTTCTGCATTCTGGTGAAGCAATAAAGCAGTAACAAACTACCCATTGCAGATCTCCACTGGTACGCCACCCCGACACTCGCAAATCCCTTACCCTCCAAAAGTGGGGTAAGAAAAGCTTCCTGCAACTTAAACAAGCCATCAGGTTACTTTCTGCAGATGAACTCCCTCAATCCCACACTAAGGAGGGGAGCATGGAGGAAGATGACATCATTTCCCCAGTACCCCTCAAAGCTACTTCAGGCAGCTACTCCAGGCTTTGACCACAAGATGCACATTGTCTCCTCTGGTGCCCACACTGCCCTCACAGTGTGCCTGCAAGCACACAGCAGGGCTAGCTCCCTAGCTCTACAGCTGTGATGGAGATACCAGACCCCCAGGAGGTTAAAGCTGCTGAATTACAGCAAGGCTGGTTAATGTAGGTGGCTGAAGAAAGACTGGGAGTTTATCAGCCTCCCTAGAGAAAGCTAAGGACTCTGTTCAGGAGAAAGGTGAAGGAACCAAAGCTTCATTGTTTCTAGTAGCCAGGGAACTATTTGTTCCCAGTTCTCTTTTTAAAATGGAAAAGCTATTTACCTGAGCTGTCTGGCCTTTGTTTCATTTTGCTTTTTTGTTCTTGGCAGAGGCGCTTGGAGGGTGGCGGGGAAAGAGGAAAAATGCTAAGACTTTCAGTTCCTTTTCCTAAAACTTCAGAGAAGCATCTTCCCTCTCCTCCATGCCTTTTATTTTACATGGCTAAGAGCTCATAGAAACTATTAAAAGCAATGTGAAAAGAGCAAAGGAGCACAATAATTCCTGATAACATTTTCTACATACAGTGATGCATGTAAAGGTTTCTCAAGGAGTGAAGCACAAATGAGCCAGTTTTAAGTCACCCGAGTTATACAGAAAACACGGCATAACAGCACAGTGTTCACTGACACTGCTGCAGAATCTAGGTTTTCAGTAGACATCGAAGTAATTTTGTCAGATTTTTCTTCCCCAAAATAAAGTGCATTTTGAATACCTTACAGAAAAGAAAGTCAGCCTCTACAAAACTGAAGTCAGCAACCATGCTCAATAGCAATTTAAGATGTCTTCTCTGGCTGGTCTGGTGAAAGCCATGTAAATACCACTTAAGAGCAAGCAAAATTTTCTCCGATGTTTTCAGAAAGAGCTTCCTCACACTGGGCCAAGACACAAGAAAAAACCCTCACTGGAAAGTCTGATCACAGAAACAGCTCAATCCCTGGTTCTTCTCCTTTTCCTCAAACAGAAGACAGAACTGAAAATCTTACCTGTTTGTTGAAAAAACTGTACCATTAGAATACTGAGGCTATCTGGAGGCTACAAAGCACTTGCATGTAGCTCTGTTACTGCTATCATCAGGCATTACCAGCAAGTCATTTCATAACAGCATACAGCACCGCCACTACAGATAACAATCCTGTTTCCCTCAAGGCATCCACAGGGTTGCCAGAGTTCACCACAAACTCAAGGTTTCTCTCTTTCTATCTCTGTTCACAGTTCAGCAAAACATGTTCCACTACACAACACATCCTACATGTCAGCATATGAGTCAATGTTCAATGAAACCAACCCAGACTGAAATAATATAGTTACCTGTCCTCAAAAGCTTTTAGAAAAATGGTGAGAAATTAACCATAAGAAGTGAATTAAGAAGTTACCAGATGCTCTACACTCTACAGTGCCTGATGACAACACAGGGAGAAGCCAGACAAAACAACATCAGTTAACATAAACGGGAAGGAAAAAAGGGCAGCAGGTGAAAAGACTCAAAACTGCTTGTGACACCAGGGTGCCAGAGCAAATGAATTACAAAGAGGCTAATGACAACAAGCCCAGTCTAAACAACTGAAAAGGCAGCTCTTTCTGCCTAACAACCACCTAAAGAAGCAGCTCTTGCTAGGTTTGAGTTTATATACAGCACTGCCACAGCTGGGACAAGTTACCATCGAGGCTGCTAGTTATTATACCAGCTGAGTAGACTGATGATTGCTTCTTTTCAGCTTCACATTCATATTGCAGGTATCTCTCCTAATGCCACTGTAACAGTCAGAAAAGGCAATTCAGATGTCATGCAGCAAAGGATAAAATTTAATTTAAGGAAGCTTCAATTATCCTGCCAAGCACTATAGGAAGTGAGCTAGGCTACACAAGGGACCAGCAGCGTCTGAAGTGCAATGGGAAACTGCCCATATTACATTGCAGCTTTGAAAGGATCCTTGCTAGGTTGAAAGCTTAGCAAGCAGCATAAAATGCCCCAGACACTGCAAAAAAACACAGAGCAAGTGCTGCAAGAGCTAGTTCTTTACACATTTTAAGAACGAAACACTTCAGAGTGCCATCCAGAACCATGTTGTGCTGACCCTCAACCCTTACCTTGTCGTAATCAGGCAAAGGAAAGACAAACAAGGAGCTCTTCCACAGTCAACTAATTGCAGTGTGAGGCTGTCATCAGTCATAGTAAAACTAAGCATGGTGCTAATAAACAAGTCATTCTTCCTAAATCAAATGGCAACCAATATAAAGGCCTAAAGATTGTAATTTGCAGAGCAAGAATAAGCTTCCTTTGAAAGAAACACAAATGTACTCATTTAGGATGTAAAGAGAAAAGTATAATGGTTTCCCCCAAAAAATGTATGACTGCTGAATGAATCCACTGAATACAGAGCTGACAAGCCCATGGTTAGAAAGAATGGAATTGCTCTTGTGCTCTTTAATGTGATACATTAACCCGCATTACTGCCTGAAAATGAGATTGCTTTCTTACAGATCTGAACACTGCTTTCTTTTTATGCTAAGTCATACACAAATCAGGGATGAGAAATAAGACTCGGGTTCTCTGAGTTTTGCAGACTTGTTGCATTTCCATAGCAAATTCTCAGCTAATACATTGTAAATGCAAAAACTGAGAAACAGCAAGAAAAATGGTAGTAACACAGAGTCCTGGAGCAATATTAACATGTCAGAATATACTGCAGTTCCCAAGGTGGAAGGAAAAAGAGCTATCAAAAGTTCCCTGAAGTCTTCTGACCAAAGTACGCAACTACTGTCCCTGCATCTTGCCAGCTGCATTATTACCTTCTAATCATGAAACAACCACCATTCTGGATGCAGCTGTTGTGTTTGTACTTACATTCATGCTGCTCGTAGGGCGGATATGAAAGTCTTACAGAGATCAGGATGAAGAAGATAAACAGAGGCCAGGCAACTTCGATCAGCAGCTGGAACTGGAAACAATAAAGACCAGGTATTAAGACATCATATTCAAAATACAGGACAGAACAGAGGTTCCAGTACTTGTAAACCAGGACAGTTTTGCAAGCAGTGCCTCACTGCGCTTTGCCTATGCATTCCAAGACGAAGAAGTTTGTTCCTCCAGCTTCAGAGGATAGTCTGCAAAGAATTACAGCATGTTCTCCTTGACATGTGCCAGTTATGGGACTAAACTGGATGTGCTTAAGGGACATTTTTGGCTTTTTATAGTTCTTTTCATCCCCTGAAAGAAGCCTCCCAATAAGTCTTCCCAGCAATAAGCTGAATTTTCCTCATTTTAGTGGGAAGTACTTGCACCCCCATTCTCACAGCAAACCACTGAGCTTCTACCCTAACACATGAGGCATGGAAATCAGGCTGGTGCACAAACAACTATGCCAAATCTTTTAATACCAATACACTTTTGCACCAGTAATATCAGGAAAGCAGAGCTACTACGATTAGGCTCATACCTAGTCACTGTTCAGAAACAAATGTACGTTAGAACAAAAGATAGGCACCCAACGGTCCAGGGTGCTTACATAGAGGTAGTGAGTGTCAGGTAAAGATACAAGACTAGGGGAATTTAGGGGGACTAGAAAAGAATACAAGAAAGCCCTGCTATTAAGTGCAGAGCATTTTTAGACAGGGAATTAAGCCCAGAAAAAAAATCACCAAGATCTGCCATGTCCAACAGAAGCATGTAGCAACACTACAGCCTAGAACTGAGACGCAAGCCGAGGTTTCCTGGGCTTGAGCTTCATCAGCCACATCCCTCCTTTCTCCCACTCCAGAAAGGTTGCTTAAACCTGTATTTTATTTAAGCCATGAGACAAGGAAAACCAGAGCTTTTTATGCTGCTACTTCTTATATTTGTCCTCTCTTGGGAGAGGGGAACTGGAATGTAACCTTTTCCCCGTCTTTCCTGAAAAATCCTGTTTCTCTAGTAAGATGTCTGCATCATTCTTATTACAAGCCAGACAGACCTGAACCCTAGGGGGGAGAGAGAATCCCCACACACAAATGTATTTTCCCATGTTACACCATTAAGAGTTAAAATTAGACTCTTGACACTCAGCACAATGCGCTCCAGGCAAACTTTGAGGTGGGACTTCTAGGTGATTACTGTACCTCAAAATAATCTCAGTGTAAAAACAGTCCATTAAAACAAATGTCACCTGATCCAGCAGAGGAAACCATCTATATGATGGCTCCTCACAGATACCCTTAATGGATGATACCAAATGGCAACCCTATCAGAAAGACATGAAGGTTGAGCAGTTTCCCAGGTTCTCCTGGTAACAGTGCCAGGCTCTGCAGGATAAGTCTGGGATATTGTTTCCCACCCATTATTTTCATGCATATACTCTATGACTAGCAGATAAGAAACTCCAGAGGCCACACTAACAAAGATATCAGGAAGATGCCTCATTATCTTTGGTTTCTGTTTTTACAGCAATGTAGTTGCAGCATACACACAGCCATTAATAGTGACAGCCTGCTTCCTTCTGCATTAAACAGTGGTCTGGCTCCCAGAAGCCAGAGATGCTCAGAGCTAGGATACTGACAACTTGTCTACCTCTGCACTTTTCAATATCCCCTCACAGCTGCTGCCAGGATGGTGTAGAAGGACCTTCCCTCCTCCTGACAGAAAGGTACCTGTGAGACCAGAACAAATCATTCCCTCCTCCAGCATCAATGGCCATGCTTCGGCATACATCACAGCCCTCTGGCACTCTGGCTGTAGGCATGGAGCATGCACTCCCAGTGACTGATACTACACTGCTTAGGGATAGAACAGCATCAGCTGGGCTTGTGCAGGTTTCTTGGGGTGACCAAGGTGCCCAGATAGCCTCCTGCAGCCCTGCAACTGCTACAGAACCAGTGAGAAAATGCTGTCCGTGCGAGCAAGTCCTGGGTCGCTCAAAGAAACATCAGCCACAGCCACACCACACTGGGGTGAACAGTAGTGCTTGAGCAGCCCTGTCGTTCCAAGGGGAGCCTGGCCACCTGCATACATAGCTCCTCTCTTGCATGCCCAATTATAGTTAATTACACAATCACAAAGCTAACCACATGTGGGCTGCATGCACAGTGCTGTATGCCTCTGCACATACATGTCTAATTTTGCAGACTGACAGGCTCAGGGAAGACAGAGAAAGGAGAGACACAGCTTGGACTGGCCAAGTTGCACTTTATAGCTGAATATTGCTGCATTATGGTAGCCACCGAAATGCTACTTAGAAAGCTAGCAATTGCTGCAGCACAGGTTTGCATGAGGTCAAGCTCAATGTGTCAGCAGCATTTCAATTGTGAGGCTGGACTCCCTGGCCAGCCTCTTGTGCTATTCAACAAAACCTGAATTCTACTAATTTTGCACCTAAAGGTCAGTATGTTCCTTTCCCTACTGCTTCCTGACCTCCCTGAGACGGCACTTTTCATTTGCTGGGACCTTTGCAGACCAGGGCATGGATTTTTACAAAACCAGGACATGTCTCACTAAGGTTCATACTAAGATTCGTACTAAGGACATACTGAAAAATCAAATCTCCTCACCCTCTTGTGCTGCAACTGCTAGTCCAGCCTGGTAAATAGTGAAATGAAGCTTCAAACCTCCAATTGCTTTGCCACCCTTGGTCCATCTGCAGTTGAAGGAGGAACATCCCATTTGCACACAGCAGGTGAAATCAGAGGCAGCACTTGGCCTAGAACAAACTGCTCCTAATTTGACTGGGGCTAGTCCTCAAAGCACGCACAATTGATACCAGTTGGCTGATAATGCAGGATACCATTAAATATTGAGATCTACACTGTGTCAACAGGAAATCCGTTAGGCAAGAACTAACCAAGCTATCACTGTCAACCACTCTCCTCACCTTCACAGTCCAGTTTCAATGCCGGGAGCTACCAGCAGCTGACCTGTCTCTCCACTCAAGTTTGGGGTGCCTCCTCGTTTGCGAGACAGCAGGGAGAGAGAAATGTTTTTACACAGTGACCCCTGAACATGATTTTTCTTCCCTCTTCTCCCCATGTAAACTCTGTCCCCCCACTCCAGTGCTGTTGGAAGTTATCCAGTACAAAGTAACACTTGAATTGCACACGTCAGGCTGAGCTTTGAACCCAGCTTTCGCAATGCAGCCCAAACTCACAGCAGCCGAGGAGAAGGTTCAGTGGGAAGCAAAGGCTAACCTGCACTTCTAGCAAGAAGAATAAGGATGAAACTATTTCTACTCTACATCTTCAGTAAGCATAAATAGGAGAGAGCCAGTGCACCCAGCTCAAAAATGCCAGTCTCCTAACAGTAAAGCAAACAGAGGAATGACGGTAGCCATGACAACAGTGTGGTGAGATGTGCTGCTACTTTCCGGCCATTTTCTGCTAAGTGGCCTTCCCCTCCTGACATCTCCAGGTAAAGCTCAAATGGGAACTGTTAATGTGAAAAACCCCAGACGTAAGGAACCCTGCAAAAACAAGTGACGTCTCAGGCCTTCATTGTGAATTGACTAATACCATCAGTGTGGAACAGACTACGAGCAGTCTTGTGCCCTTTGCACGACTTGATGGGAAGCCAATAAAGCAGCTCATTGAGGGTACCAACTGAGCAGATGCAAGATGATGACAGAAATACTGGCAGGAAGGTCTTTCACTGACACATGCTTAGCCCACTGCGTTTTTGTGGCATCAAAGATCTGAATGCACTGCTGCTGCCCAGCGAGCCAGCCCACAGCTACCTTGACAGGACATGTCATGTTAGAGTCAGACCTCTTTTCAAGTAACCTTCAAATCTGATGTATTAATTTCAGAAGGCCTTGCAAAAACAAAAAAAGCACCCATCCTCAATGTAAAACTGAACTCCTCTGAAATCTCCTCCTGGTTTAACCAGTTTTAGTGTAGCTCCAGCAAATCCACTAATGTCCTAGAGTTCCCCTAGCTGCTAAAGCCACTGTGGGAGAGGTCAAAAGTAAGATCTCTAGCAGCAAGGGAGGAAGAGACTGTTTTCAGCTCAAAGACTTTAGGTTACATGGGCAGCAGCTAAGAACAGCCTATCTTTTTAGGACCTGTAGCCAGTTTTGAGACTACCTTCCCCAGCTCCATTGCAACATCATTCTAAATTACAAGGCTGTTCCAAGGTCAGAATGCTGGCCCATGCGTCCAGAGAACAGCCTCGCTCCTTGTGGCTGACACAGCCTGCAGCTTCTCAGCTGAGCAGTCCTGTCCCAGGAGATCAAGGCTCCTGGGGTGAGTACAAGAACATACAAATCACACAAATTCCTGTCATCACTGGCAGCTCTGTAACCACAGAAAGAGGCAAAGATGCCATGAGCCCCCCCTTGTCTGGTTTTATTTAGGAATGGACTAATTCCAGCTCTCAATTCACTGCAGATAAGTCCCATGAAAACAAGCCTCAGACACCTAAGCAAAGACTTCAAACATGGTCTCTATCTTCAATGGCAAGTACGATAGCTTCCCCTCACTTATGACTGAGTTGCCAAAATGACCCAGCCCCAGCCAGCTGGAGAGCACCCAGACATTTCACGTCAGAGAGACCCCTTTCCACTCACCACTTTGGAATTCATTCCCTTCACATTCCCTACCCACACCTTCTCAAGGCCAGATCTAGTGGGACACATCTTCTGTACAGGTCTGTTGTACAGGACATGCCCTTGTCCAACATAGTTATGCCCTAAATCCCTGGAGGGTAAATAGCATGTTTTCTCTGGCTTTTAGATGCCTGCAGGAGTTACAGCACCCTGTGAGGTCTCATTAATGTAGAGGCAGAAGAACCTCAAGACCACCATACAGGATTCATGCTCTTATGCCATTGTCACCACAAGCAGAAACTCTTGTTGCGTATTATCTGAACAGGTACAGATACGTTCCCACACTGCCAATAGATGGTGAGGCTTCACTGAAACTAAATGAGAACGCATCTTGGTAGAAAAACAGCTGTCGCCTGGATTTGTCTCCATGCTGATAGAAGGGGGTCTCATGCCAGTCACTTAAACTACACCTCCTGTTGTAAAGTTATACCACAGGCTTGGATATCTCCCCCTGATTAAAGAGACTGAAGCTGCCTGCTATTGCCACCACCACCACTTTTTCTATCAGGAAAAGGCAGAACTTTGTTGCTGCTGTGGCAGCTTGCAGAATTCAAAAGCTTACAGACCCAAGTGCATATTCTTGCAGTTTGGCAATGCCCCACTCGCAGAGCAGATCACCACACAGGTTTTCAGTTTACATTATCCTGGCTGCACATGGCAGTCAAGCACCCTCTTTCATCTGACAGAGTGCAGATTTACATTAGATGTTAGGAAGAAATTCTTCCCTGTGAGGGTGCTGAGGCACTGGAACAGGTTGCCCAGAGAAGCTGTGGAGGCCCCATCGCTGGCAGTGTTCAAGGCCAGGCTGGATGAGACTTTGGGCAACCTGGTCTAGTATAGGGTGTCCCTGCCCATGGCAGGGGGGTTGGAACTAGGTGATCTCTGAGGTTGCTTCCAACCTAAACTATTGTAGGACATGAGTGTTTCGGTACTCCAACACTCTCACACTTGGATTCAGGACAGAAGTCTTCAGCATCTCCAAGCCCTCTGGTTTCTGTCCACCTATCACTCTTCAGTTTGAATCAGGTCTTTCCAAAGGCAGACCAGTTGCTCTGCCAGGGACCACTAGACATCAAACATGAAGATAAATGATTTTTCCCTGTTTTGCTTGAAAGGTAAACTAAAAGGCTACAATTCAGACCTCAAAAAGCCCTTTGGCTAACACTTACAGTCTGTCGTCTTCTGTAGGTGAAGTTCTTCCACAGCAGCAATCCCAGTTGCGTCCAAAAAGCCATCTTCCTTCAGAAAAGCCTAGGAGCTTCCTTTGTACAGCAGCAGTGGTAGTACACAGCAGAGACGTGGTTGGCTGGGCATTAACTGGGGGATGGGGAACAAAAGAGTTGAAAGGGAAAAGCTGTGTCAGTCAGAACAGAAAATGTGACAAGAGAAAGGCAGAGGCTGCACTCTGTCACCCCAGGTAACCTTACAGCCCCCCATGGTACTCCCCACTGCTGCCTTCTTACCCCATGCACTCCAGCCAAGTCTCACGGGTCTCAGTACGCTCAGATTTAGACTCGCTCTTACCTCAGAGCTCCAAGGCACAAAAGAATGCAATACCTGCAGGACAGTGATTTTCCTCCTTCCTGGCCAAAAATTCCAAGAATAGGAACAGCACAGAAAAGGGGAGAAAAAAAATCATAGGCTTTGAAATCTGATTTAGAGACCCCCTGAATGAGATTGAAAAAAAGAGGGTTGAGTTGTGTGGCTCAGGCTTCTTTCCATATTTACTTTTACAATGGTGAAACACCTGCTGCCAAATTAGGAAAGCCTTTGTTTTGAAGTCCAGTCAACATCACTTGGAGGAGAAAATGCTGTCCAATTAACAGGCAAGGGAGAGACATCATTTTCCTTGAAGTGACTAAGAATGACCCTACAGTCATCCATATTTGAATAAAGTAAATGGAAAATTGCTGTTGAGTCAGCGTCAGGTCTTGCAACCACCTGTTCTCCAACACTGCTGTGAATCGGGTGCACTCAGTATACACACCTTGCGAGAGCACGAGAAAGTATAAAGGGTTGAACAACACATTTGTCTCTTTGGTGGCTATTAATAATAGCATGGGATAGGCTTGGGTACACAAAGACTTCCAGGAAGACTCAATCAAATGGAGAGGTGAGCTTATAGTACATTAAACTTCATTAAACCTTTTTTTTTCCCCCCGGAATTAATTTGGCATAGCTTAATTTACTTTTGAGTTTAAACCACTTCATATTAAGAGTATTTTCATTCTGAGTAAGCATCCATACAGGAATTTAGCTAATCCACATCAAATTAATTCTGATTTATGTACTCAAATACACACTGTTGACAGGCTCAGCGTTAACCGGACAGCTAGCAGCCTAGTCAAACACACAGTGAGACAACCATTCCCTCCAACATCTGCTAAGCTGGGAACACACATGTTTTTGATTCCAGTGTCCCACATACCAGTACCCTAGCCCAATGATTCAGAGTTGCATGCCTGATAGCAAACTGCATGGAAAAAGTTTCAAAATCCATAAACGTGCTAGGAACATAAGACTTCCTCAGGAAGTGCTGACCAGTCTTACAGTGGAGTAAGACTAGAAGACAAACGGCAATTCTGGATGTGAGCTTTGAGTTAATGAACACTTGTGGCCTTCAAATCTCATCCAAAATAAATTCCATTATTTCAATGACTTGAAGATAAAAACTTCTAATAATCAGGTCTGTGTTACAAAAAATAATTTCCCTAATATGACTAACAAAAACAATTATACCCATTATGCAGATTCTTCAGATAATTACACTGTAGCAGCACAAGAGGACAACAGCACTTCTTAATGTCAGTGCAGGAAAGCAAAGAACAATAACAAATGCCTACAAAAACCTACAAATTGAACCTCATGTCAGCACACAGACAGCTGAGTGCACAGTCAGCATGCTGTCATTAATTTCTGCTAGGTAAGGACATGGTTTAGTGGGTAACAGGTGGTGGGGGGATGGTTGGACTAGATGATCCTTGAGGTCTCTTCCAGCCTTAATGATTCTATGATAATTCAGCGATGTGACCTCTGCAGGTGCTCATCTTCACAGAGGGATGCCCAACTGATCTGACAGGAGAGCCTTCCTTCCCTGCCCAGTGCTTCCTGCTGGTTGGACCCCCCGACACTACACATTCCAGCTGGCTGGTAGATGGTAAATTCCCAGACACACTCAGAGGGAGGCACCTGACATGGTAATAGCACACCTACAGCAGGGAAGAAACCTGCCCTTTGTGGACAATCTCAAAGGACAAGCCCTGGCTGCTGAGGACTGTGCATGCATGCTCATGAACCCAAAGCACACCTTTGCTTACAGGATTGAATAAAGGGGGGGGCTTTGCAGCATCTCCTCTGTGCGTCAGATTACACATTTAAATCTGTAATTAACGTGTAACTCAGAGAAGAAACTAAGTACAGAGTAGCGTCAGCCCTCCTCTGTACCCCCTCCACTGATCCATTTCTGCTCAGGACTCAGCAGATTTGCCAACAATGCTTTTACTTACCCAGCTGAGCAACCTGGATTGCTACTCACACGGTGCACAGGTGCTTGATGACCAAGGTGGTGCAAAAATCCCTCACAGAACACCAGAAGAATTGCTCTTTTCAAGCATTTTTCTGCAAGGATACTGGTCTATGGGTCACAGACCTACATTTGCTCTACTGTGCTCTGCAGTGTGCCAGAGGACATAATCCCTTCTGCCCGAGTACAATCCTGCAGCCATGGGACAAGTTTGGCATACAGAAGCAGAGGACAGAAAGGGACTGCGCAACCTTCTACAATTACTGGTACTTATGCAATAGATTTTATCTTTGGATGGGTGTTCAGAGTACCCACTCCATATCCCTCCCCTCTACAGAGACTTCAACTCTGCAGCAGACTACTTCCAAACATTTTCCAGCAATTACAGCTGAAGACCAAAATCTGTGAGTATAAAGTACCACAGCAAGAGTGCAGGAAGCATCCCAGGGAGAGCCGGAGACTTTTGGCATTGTTGACAGAAATACAACCAACTCCTGTACCTTAATACCCTGCACAATGGCAGAACAAACTTTGAAACAGTCTGTAGGACGTTTGAGCTGATCATGGAGCAGTTGATTTAACCCACATCAGTGAAAATCCAGACACTGGTCCCTCACAATTGCAGTCAGTCTTCAGGATCCAGAACACAGAAATACTGTGTTGCAGGGTTCACTTTGCACTAGCAAACAGTAGTGAGGTAAGGGCACACATCTCATCATTTAACGCATCTCAGCTGATCAGCAGAAGCCTGTGCAGCCAGGACTCCTCAGATGTGGCCAACCAGTTGGACACCAGCTCTCTGGAGTTCAGCTAAACTTTACTGGGAACAAAGCAAGCGTGGCTGTTTGCATGGATACGACTTTCAAATGAAGCAAACACACCAATTTGTGAAGACTGGAAAACATGGCCCAGATGTAGGCCCTATCAGTAAAGTCCCTACATTAAACTAGGAGACAGAGCCTAACACTGGGTTACTCATCAAGAACACAAAACCTTAACCTGAAGTGTGCCCAGCTCTTCTTCCAACCATGCTGGGGTACAGCTTTGAAGACATATTCTGTTCCAGTATCTATCACAGACTGGGTAACACAGGTTTGTTGATGCCTAGAGATGCCTCTGATTTTGATCCACAGAAGCTGACATATTTGGTTCACTGCTGATACAAGTTAACTAGGTCCATTTGAATTACTAATGCATCAGAAAGTGTTCTGCAAACTAAGAATCTCGGAGGAAAATGGGTTAGCACCCTTTCAGGTGTTCCTCCAGCTGACAAAAAGCAAGAATTACAAGCCAGAGATGCAGAAAACTGATAGACCCTACACTCTCAGCTCAGATGGAGCTGAAGTCCATCTGTATTTCCACTTCAACACAGCTGGGAAATCCAACTTGCCTTTTAGCACTGCAGTGCCAAAACACACAAGTATCAGCTAGTTTCCAGTGCAGGCTTCTGCATTTCACCTAAGTAAGATGTTGTGAGCCAACAGCAGCTATCAGTAATCACTCCTGACACCTACCCAGAACCATCCAAAGCAGCAATGCTTCCATCTAGAAGAAAAGCTACCTGAATTCATCACCATACTCCAAGTCTTCTGTGATGTAGAGCACCACAGCTCTCCTGATGGAATGGGGATTTATACACGCCCATACGGGACCCATGCTTTTGAAGTGCAATCTCTTGCTCTTACAGAGCACTTACTCCATGACAGTAGGAATAACTCCCTCAACTGCAACAATTAGTACAACGGAATCCGGAGAGGTCTGTGTAAAACATCCAATTTACACATCCAATCTTCTAATTGCATGAACACTGCAAGTTTTCCTGTAGAGGCAGATACCAACATACAGCAACTTTAACCCTAGAGGCATCAGGCTTTCTTCTCTTCATCACCCAGAAACCTGTTTTTGTCTAGCCCTGCTTAAGGATCCCTCCACCTCTTCAAGCAGCATACACAACTGCACAACTCAATCCACATGGAGCACGCCAGGGGAGACTCAAATCGCCTAGAACTGAGTTTGCACTGGAGCTACAGCTGCCGGGTGTACCCCAAACTGCCACCCTACTACAAGTAAACTGAGACCATCATGGGGTTTGTTTGATAACAGAAACAAGCGATGTGTGTTTGGAATAACACCCTGATACCAGGCACATGCCCTACGCAACACAGATACAGCAATAAGCATTCAGTTAACCAGCCAGCCAAGGAAAAGCAAGGATTAAGAAGCCATTTTATATTTAGCCAGCAAATAAATGGTGGGAATCCAGGACAGAGAGGTCCCTGCACACTCTACAAATATGTCACTCTTACACACTGCATGCACTATTTTAGGTGTCTCAAGTTCTCCCAATTCCAAACAAAAAACACAGAGGGGATCAAGTAGTAAACACATCCAAATACTTCTCCAGACCCTTTGAGAGAGTTACCCCCAGTCTTTTCCTAAGGAGAAGTTTACACTTACAACGACCAAAAAGCTTCTTCAGCAAAAATCAGTGGACAGAGTATTGGCAGGAGATGAAGAGCAATTTGCATGTACCTTCTGATCTGGCCTGGGGTTAGCAAAGTTCTATGACCAGGATCAGGACCTTCTCCACTCTTCTCAGACCAGCAACGACTACACCCACCAGCACAGTTAAACGACAGGGTCCACACGCTTGTCTCATGGTCTGCCTTCGCAGAAGACTCGCCGCACATGACATTTCTCTCTGCTGCAGAAACCCTGCATGGCCTCCAGACCTATAGGGCTCCAATTCTATCTCAGCATGCAACTCAGAAAATTTCTTTAAGTTAGGCTATAGGGCAACCTCTGAAAATGCTGACAGTGAAACACACACTTGACCAACCCTTTTTTTCTACATCAGTACTATCCATTACTTGGAAATAGAATGCTTGTTGAAGAGTCCATTAGCTAGTATGCCAAGAGTCTCCAGACCCAATCCATCTTAAATACAAAGCCACGTATTTTTACAGCTGTAGGTTTAAAGAGGAAAAAAGCTTAAGTGGCAGAGAATCAATTCCCCACCCCCGTGCCTGGTGTCTGTACTAAGTAAACATAAAACAGCCTTCAAAAGCAGCTTTCTGCAAACAATGCAGCTGTTTGCTTTCTTTTGGGGATGAAAAAAACCTTTCCCCTAGAGAAGAAATGACTATTTAGTCAGGGAACAAAGCAAATTTATCAAACCCTACGAGACTGGTACGTTTCACGATTCTGGCAATAGGCTATAGATCCTTTATGTCTCCAACAATAGCTTAAACCCAGATCTGGTCAGCAGAGCTTGAAGTTTTTACTAGTTGATGAAGGTTCCTCCATGAAATCAGTTATCGGCCTCTGTCTTGTTCTCTCATTCAGATTTCCACATCACAAAAGCTATCACCACTGGCGGCTCTCCACAGACCAAGCAGCCAAGGAGAATACCAATCTAGTATCTAGAGATGATGCCCTTAGATGAAAAAAAGCATTTGGTGGACACAGTGTGGATCGGAACTACTAGAGAGTCATGTTCCTTTTCCGTGAGGGAGGACATGGTATAGCACTTTATGCTTCCTGCCTCAGACAAAAAGTTGTCATTTGCTTACATCCAGAAGCTTTTGCCTATGTATGTATCAAATCAAACAAGACCTTTATTTTGGAAGAAAATGGGCAACTGAGGCACAAACACCAGGTATCAGCAGAAATATATGCTCTTTGGGAGTGCTGAGAAATGTCTTAACATTTCATTTCTTTTAGACAGTGTCAGGTTGTATTTTGTGGAGCAAGTAATATCATCAGCCATGTCAACTCTGCAAAGTCCACATCCAAGACCAAAGTCCCCCACTGCTCCATATATCATCAGTTGAGAGCAGGTCCCTGTGAGGTCTATGAACACCAAAGCAGAAGTGTCTGCCTCACGAACTGACATTCTGACTCAGACAAGACCAACCATCAGGGAATTAGTGGCCTGGATAGGCATTTGGGTAACAGAAGTGCAGATAAAGCTAAGAGTCCAAAATTAAATCCCTATCTCTCAAATCAAGGTCTAGCATCTTGGTCACTTCTCTGCAGAGCACCAGGACTTCGCTTCCTCCAGCACAGTAGATACAACTAAGTAACTCACTCTTACACAACTGAATCCACTTTGTACAACCTACGGTTGTGCAAGGCCAGAAGCTCTCAAGGCACAAGTATTTGGAGAACACTTTTACCATAACTTCCACAATTCCCAGAAAGGAAGCACTTTGCATCCATGTAACTTCAAGAGAGACTAGAGGAGGAGGGAAAATAGCACTGATCCCAATTCTCTTGAGATCAGGCTAGACAAAGAGCAGCTGTGGACACAAGGCCATCTTTTTTTTATCCCCCTGCTAGGGATCTAACTGGAGACAAACACCCACAGCAGAAAGAGCCAGTGCATAAAGAAACAAAAGTAATATCCATTCTGTGATCAAAACAATTCACACAAAGCTTGAAACACCCATAGCAGCAAGTCTGCCATTCCCACATCTAAAAGTTTCAAGAAATCAAATATCCACTGGACCTCTAGGAAAGAGGGGAAACCGCCGACTGAACCACCACACTTTTACAGGAGTAACAGTATTGCTCTTTTAAAGTAATCTTTTAAGCCAATGAGCCTGAACTAAGTTACAAAAAGGTGCCATGAAAAGTGTTAGCAGCACAAAGAGTTCAAGTAACTCACCTGAGGGCACAAGCAAAGTAAACAGAGATGAAAATATAAGCACCAGATCCCACACGACTGTCTCCTGATTTAAGCACTGCTAGACTCCGCAGCAATCACAAGCAATGCAGGATCAGCAGCAGAGGTGTGAGCTTTGAACCTACAGCCCGCTGCCTGGGACACAGGATCATTATCAGCGGACACTCAAAGCAAGTCTTTCGTAACCTCCTCGCAGGGGACTTCCATTTCTCTCCTATTTGCCAAATGAATATTGGACACCTAGTTTCCTCTCCCATCTAAAAATTCATTCAGTGAAACTGCTCTCTTCTTCAAAACCACCCAGGCCACACCACAGGGTTTACACCAACTCCTTATTACTAACAATGTGACTGGAGAGTTTCTGGGTCAGCAGGCAAGAACTTAATTTGGATCACAAACAATATTTGGGTGGCAATCCTTGGCAAGATCCTAGTTTACATCACTTTGCACACACTGACTACCTGGCCTCAGGTTCAGTAGTAAACAGGTTCTAGCCTTGTTCTCCAGTGCTTACTAATACTGAAAGCAACTAGTACATTGCTTTCAACATGGCCATCCAACTACCCTCTAAATAATGATTTGTATGACAGAAGCACCTGAAGATCCAGCTTCATGATAATCCCCAATCAGTTTGACTCATTTTCCCTCCTTGAGGAGCATGTCAAGTTTTTTTAAAATGAGTATTAAATAGTGCCAAAACATCAAGTAGATGATGAAAGGTTCTCATGGTTCTCTGTCATCTCTGGTCCAGACAAAACAGAGACACTCAGTATCTCACTCATCCACAGGGTCCTTAAGGCAGTATGCACACAGCTACCAAACACTGAATGCCTCCCCTTTGTCGTCTAAGGGCACCCAACCTCACAGAGGATTGGACACAACCAGCAGAAAAGGACTTATCTTAGCACAAGTTGACAAGAAAATACCTACTTATAACCTGTTTGAACTGCTGGTATTAAAACAATTAGTGACGTAACCCAAGCCCAAGACCAGGTTCTGCCCGCTGCGCTAGGTACACCACAGAGAAGCAAGCTGCTGCACCTTGCTTGGACAAGTCAGAGCTAATATAATGGGACGTTAGGGGCAGAAGTCTGCTTCCCAACTATTTAGGCAAGGTGATAAGGGGTTTCTAAAGGTCTCTAGCCTCAGCACTAGGACTGAGCAAATCTTCAGAAGTCACTACACTACATGCTGAGCCTTTCTGAAGGCTCCACTATGAACAGCTGAGCAGATGGGAGTTCTGAACAACCTGGTCCAGAACTAACATAACAAACACTGAAATCCCTGGCCCTGAACTCTTCAGAGTGTCTTCCCTCTTCTGTTAAAGCCGAACTCCTAAGATGTACTTCTAGGCCCCAGGTGGGCCCATCCCTACCAAGCACAGATAAACCGTATGGGGCAGTTCCCCAAATTGTCAAGCACTAGCTTACAAACAACTCTGTAATGCAAATTGGACTACATCTTCCCAAGTCCTCAGCACCTCCTCAGACACTGACACAAAGTCACATTTTCAGAAACGGCTGGTGTTTTTATAAGCGTCCCTTGAGACACAACACGCCAAGCTTTTTCAAAACTGTCACTGGAGAGCAATGTCTGCCTACCAGAATGACCCCAACTGGTTCTTACTACTTCTAGCACGCTCAAAAAGCTCACTGGTGAAAACAAGCGCAGCTCCAACACCGTGGAAGAAGTTGAGCTTGCATGCACTACAGCTGGACTCACCGAAAAAGGCACGTGCAAGAGACTGTGACATGCAGTTCAGCAAGAGGAGCTGCTTAAATGTAGGGTATAACACTCAGGATGAAAAGCAGTCATCTATTTTAAAAAAAAAACACAAAAACCAACTTCCACTTGGAGGTTGTGAAATACATGAAGCATTTCAACTTTCAACATTACACTGAACATCCCTTACTTTCCCCACGCAACAAAAGAGCCAAAAATCTAGTCCACACTCTGGCAAAAGCAAACACAAAAGCCGATTTGCTTTATCACGGCCAATGTCCAAAAATCCATAGTCCACATTAGCGGATTTTTTTTGGCGCTCAAAGAATGAGCTTTTCTCTAGTGGAATCTAGAAATAATAGAACACCCTGCTAAAATAATAATTGCGACATTTGAGCTCAATTTATGCCATTAAGCTTTGATCTCTGAGCAACTACGGTATCATCAGCACACAGCCTGCAAAAAACCGTGTTACATGGCCCCAGTTACTTTTTCCAGCTGATGACGCAGCCTGTTTAAGGACGTTAGCTTTGCAACTAGGAAAAAGGGTGAAGCATTTCACATTGCAAAAGGTACTTTTCTGCTTGGCTTCAGCTTTCAGGGGCTGCAGGGGAATGAAGGCAGGGCTCCCCCAAGAAAGTCAGTCTCTTGAACCTTTAGGAAAAGAAATCCACAAACTCAGAGGGTGTTAGGCCAGAAACTTTTGACTGCCACCCTTTCCACATCACACCCTGGTCATTGGATCACTTTAAACAAAGCAGCCATAGATCTGGTTTAACAAAACGCAGCGCAAAAGGTGCTCCACAGCCCTACTGCAGGGCGGCTGGAGCATCACTGGGGTGCTTGTACCTTCTGTTGAGCAAAGTTAACAAGCCTCGCAGCTTTGCCATCATGTTCTTAAGAAATTTTTTTTGGAAAGGAATGTCTTCTCCTATCCTACATCTTGTTTTTGTAGCTTGCTCTTTATCTTGGGAGAAGACAAGGACATAAACTGCACCCAGTACAGGATTAAACTGCAGTTTGAGATATATGCCTGCCCTACAACATCCAAAGAAACTTTACTGTTATTTTCCTCTCGATCTTTGTCACTTGGCACCATCATGCTATAAACCAGTGCATGTGTTCAGTAACAGCAGAACACAAGATGGCTTATACTGTAGAAAACATCCAAGTGGTGCCTTTGGGATTCACTGGCATAAAGAATAAGCTGTTAAGCTTCATACGTACACAATTGCACTGATCTGTGACACAGGTATAAGTAACAGCAAATGAAACAAAAAATATCCCCGAACTATGCAGAAAAACATCAGCCACGAAAAAGCCTCTAGCACAATGAAAGGAAATTACAGCGTTGAAAAAAGCAACAAGCTGGCAAAGGCGGTATTTAGCAGCCATTATCAGCCTGAGCAGAATTTCATCTTTTAAAGCCTAGGACAGACAGGGTCAGAACACAGCCTCAGCTCCCACATAGCTACCATCTAACTACATTGATTTGGAACCCTGTAAATCACTGAAGTGATAAACAGATGTCCAAGTGTCTTTGAAAGCAGCGAGCATCAGCTGTGAAGAGGAATGAATTTCTGATCAATTTTGGCATCTGACAGAGAGTTCAATAACCACTTACCTCTGAAGTTATTCATAGAAGAATAGGAAAATTAGCACACATAAGAAGGAAGCCCATGTGCCTGCTATGGCAGGTGCGGCACAAGGCAGCTAGCTGGGAGCTCTGCCAGAAAGAGTGCACCTATTTTGCTCATTTTGCCCAATTCAGAGGAAACAGTTGTTCACACACTGTACGTTCTTCAGTTCCAGCTGTACAACCCACAGCCCCACTGCCAAAGGTTCAGTCTTTAGGGTCAGCACAACAGCTGACAAGACGCACAAAGCAGGCTAACATATGCCTATTTTAACATCACACAGACGTAAAAGAGGTAAGGATGACAGAATTTGTTCATGTCCTAAGAAACATCTCATGATGCAGAAGGATTCAGGACAGAGCTCCGCTAGTTTTCTCCAGCACTTTCAAGGGACCAAACACTGCGGTGAAGAGCTGTGGTCTACTCAACTGCAACTAAATCACTCGGAAAAGAACACGCTTCAGGTCCATGCAGAAGTGGTATGAAATGCCAAAAGGAAAAGCAAGCTTGAAAGAGCGAAACATAAAAACAGTTTGCAAGCTTTTAATAGATATAGGATTCAGACCACTTTTAGTTGAGCTTTGAATCATCTTGGTGGTCACCGAGAAAGTTCCACTGGCATCAAAGTATACTCCCCGCACACAATCCAGTTGACTGCAATCATACAGAATTATATAGAAATACAACTGGAAACATAGACTTAGTGTGGAATATCAGAAGCACATTGCAAGAACTGGGAACAAAGCTCTGGAAGACACGGCAATCAGGAGAACAAGAAAATAACCTGGGGAAAAACAAGACCTGAAGAAATCTGAAAAAAGATGACATACAGGTGATGGTATCAGTTTGCTAGGAGGAAGTGGGCTCAGATCTCTCAAAAGGCAGTAGAAAAACTCCTATTGCTTACTCTAGGATAAATGTATTTAAACACAGGTTTGAGGGAGCTGGGAAACAAAGCACTAAGAATTGCTACTCATAAAGAATAATTAAAATGTCTAAAATAATTTAAATGAAAAAATTAAATTAAAAGCACATTTCCCATTGGTAGAACAAAAATACAAATGCAAGATCAATTTAGTTTATTAAATAAGAATGTTTCATTTAGAGAAGTAGATTTTGAACTTTGAAACCAGTACTGCTACCAGACACACGCCATGCATCTGGGCCCAGAAGAGATTGGTGCTGTTTTATTATTTGGATGAGGAGAGTTTTGGGTTGTTTGGGTTTTTTTAAAATTCATTCAAATTCAGTCCTAACTACGCTTTTACCAGCAAGCACAGACAAATGCTTGTTATGGAAACATAATTACAATGCAGGGAAGAGGGAAAAAAGCCATCAATAGATCCCTATGATATCGTTTATTCCCCATGAATACAGCTCTCAGACAAAAGAACATGTATGATTATTTGCTTGTTTCTTTTGAAGGCACAAAAATTCAACTGGAAAAGCAGAAGCTACGTCTGAAATCCTGGGATTCAAGCCCAGCTTGCTGAAGCTAGCAACACAGCCCAGTCTTTAAAAAGATGCATTACCTCCTACAGGTAAGAAAATCAAAAACCACTTTCACTTCTACCATGAAAAGCATATGCTTTTATAATCTCATTGTCATAATGATGGTGAAAGCAGGTAAGAGGAAATACTGCAGGGAGCCAGGTTCTCCTGGTACCTAGTCCTGATCTCGGCACCTACCACTCTGCTGCCACTGCTGCCCTGAGACCTTCCATATGTCTTCATTTTGGCTTTTACTAAGTTAACGACCAATAATGTTTATGAATTACCTGCACAGTTTGCTTTCCTGTTCTTGGTAACAAGCGCTCACTTGGCAATGGGCTAGCAAAACTGCAAATTGCTCCAGGGAGCCAAGCACATAGGGTGGTAGCAGGTTTTGGCCACTTCTGTCTTTCACACAGCACTGCCTGCCATTTGCTAAAAAGGAAACCAGACCTCCAGAATGATCTCTGAACTGTGTGGTCAGAGGATCCGACTTTGTTTGTTCTTTCCCGGAGAATGACCTTGCTATCTAGCCCAAACCAGAACAGTCCTGGAAAGGATCTTTTGCTCTCCTTTTTCTAATACCAATTGTTCCCTAACAAAGTTAGCATAATACTAACCCATTTCTTACTGCATTAGTTAAAGCTCTGCTAAGCAACACTCCTCCAGAAAATAACATAAAGAGGAAAAAGGTCAGCTTGTGTACGGCTATTTATGCCACTCAAACTGATGTGCATTCTTGTAATCTGTGATAAAGCTTTTTCACTAATAACGCAACAAATAAGGATCTGAATGTCTCCATTTTTCCTACGGCATTAGCTGTTGTGTCAGGAAAGCTGCATCAACAGTTTACCATCCTACTCTGTCTCGCTCTCGGTCCTTGAGACAAGCTCACGTTTTTCCCCTAATGACAAATGCTAAAAAAGACAGGACTAGGACTAGCTTTGCTCTCACCTATTTTTGGGAAACAAAAAAATAGAGAACAGGGTACTCTGTCTTGACTACAGTCAGTAGTCCAAATCATGGTCATTCCAAGTTGCACTGCAAGGATTTCGTACGACCATCAGAAATACAAGACACATAGCTACAGAACATGAAATACTAACTTTTTGTGGTGATCATCTTGTGAACACTACAAGCAGAATCTTACCATGATGTTTTAAATCTATACTCTCAGTAACTGCAAACATGCACGCTGGTTAATTACACAGATCTCAAGCACTCAGGATTCAAAAACTCAGCTGGCATAAATAGGCAACGATCTCAAAGAGTCATTTTCTATCATGTTAGACCCAAGTCCTAGCTGCCTCAGATGAACAAGGAAAATGTCACAGGTATAAAGCATGTTTTACTAAACAGTAGGTCCTGACTCTAGCAGGGGTCATCAAGAATAACCAGCCTAATGGAAACACACCGGTGTTTGGCCAGCCACAGCCTCCAGATTTATTTCAGGATTTGGTGTGTTGCCCAGCCTAGGAGACCTATGCAAACACCAAGGGTGCTTGCTCCAAGGTTACTTAAACAAAGTGGTAGTCTGCTTCTCTTTCTGCTCTGCTCCTGTCATCATCTTTGTGCTGGCACCACAGCTCAAAGCCATGAGAAGACGCTGAATACAGGATGCTAAAAAATAAAAATAAAAAAATCACCAAGCAAAGAGAGAGTTCGTTCTCGATTACTCATCCTGCATTAGTGAACTCCAGCACCAGCGAGGAGGATGAAATGGAGGAGAGCAAAAGAGAACATGCGCTCGGGGGGAAACGAAACAAGTTCATTACTGGCTCACTAGCAACCTTCAATTACTCTGGATTAAAGTTCTAAAGAAACCACACCCTAAGAAATACTGTGCATGGTGCAACGCATGTGATAAGCACCAGCAGAGTTGATCACATTTGGCCACAGACAGATGAGTTCAGGACTGATCTTCCTCCTGTTACGTCTTTTGAGGGTCTAGCTCTGCCAGGTGAACTCACTGGTAAGACAACTGGCTTGCAGAGATGAAGGTAAGGGAAGACTTCCTTTCTGAACTGTGTATATTACACTTGAGGAACACATGAGACATTGTGTGCACCAGCCCAGAACTCGCACAGAAAGTCCAGGGCTGCTTTCCTCAAACCACTGAGGCTTATTCCTGACGCACAGCAGAATGTATTACCCTTGCACTGCCAGGGGGAAGTTCAGACCACGGAATGCTAGAGAAGAGGCTACTCCTGGAACAAAAGCCGAAGTAATTTTACTGACCTTTTTTTAAACTCTTAGCATTTCATTTTCTGTAGTTCAGCACTTCCCTAGGAGCCACTCTTATCTATAGCATGACAGGAGATGTCAAATTTGGTGCCGGACCAAGTGTCTGCTCACACCAACAGCACTGAGCTACGCTCAGTTTTAAAAACAATTTGAGCATTACAAAAAAGATTTGCCAGCAGCTACCTGTGGCAAACACTTACAAACATGCCTCAATCTCACTAGGTGAGGAAACCATTAAGAAATTCTCAACATATCTGCTCACACTGCTATGCAGCTGTATTCAGAGGAGATCTGGAAATTATATCCAGAAAATTAACATGGCTCCTGCAAACGCCAAAATCTTCCACATAGCGGCACCCAAGGTGTTTGTTTCACTTACCTATGATATGGCTAAGTGTATTTCAGCAGCAAATTATCAGGGGAAAGTAATTATGAATGCTTGGGGCTAAACGCTTGATTATTGCTCTCTAACCCCAGGTGACAGCAACTGTGATTTCTTGCGACCCAGAGGCCAGCAGATATCTCTCTCCTCAGAACACCTATAATGAGCATAAAATACAGTCGACTTTTGTGGTTTGTTGGTTTGTTTTTTTTTTAAAGTTAGGCATTCTCGATTTAAAAAAATTCAACTTAGATTCTACCATACACCTCTTGTGCAGCTTGAAGTTTGGTAGGGTGGAACACTTTGCAAAGAACTGACTTGTAATTCTTACTATAATCAGCCCTACCAAATTACAGTTACATGAGAAACAAGGTACTCTGTCACAAGTAAAGGCATCAGATGCCTCCCCCTATCTGTCCAGCCCACACCAGATACAGACTGTACCACACTACTCTACGTACACTGAAATTCAAGTTTGTACAGTGAATTGCAAAGACCCACCAACAGGGTTTTTATCGTTCCATCAGCACCACACTGCAGAGTCCCAGGTAGTACCCATTTAGCTTAATAGCCTGCAGGGGCATTGCAGAACCACGCTCCGAAAGTCTCAGCACATACTGCCATTCCCACTCGTCAGGAAGGCACGCTGTGCCACAAGGGCCAAGCACAAAAAGTATTTGCACTGAATATTTAGTACCACGACCCCCTTTCAAAATTGAGTGAGATTGCCCAATTACAAAAGCCTTTCAACAGCAAGCTTGGCCATCTGTTGCTGGCATCCCCAAGACATCCCCAAGACATGGCTGTTCTTTGCTGTACAAGAACCAACTTATTTTCAAAGGCACCTCCAAACTGAATTTAATGTGTTAATTCACATCAGCAATTTTCAAGAAGTCCAACTCCCCTTTAGGCTTCAGTTTAACACATTTACAAGTACGTAAGCACGCATTTACCTACCTTTGGCTTCAGTAAGGTCTGTTGGTCTATTCCAACACGCTAGAGATCAACTAGACCAACACTTTGATCCCCAAGTAAGTTATTTGTATACCCTTAAAATCTCTAAACCCAACAGCGGGGGGGGAGGAGGAGGTGGGGAGCACAGGCAGCACCCTCTTGCATTATGTTTTTAAAAAAAAAAGAAGACAGAAACACTTCCTAACATGAACTTTTAATTTATATTTGGGGGTATCTTGCCTGTCACGCACCTCCAGGACTAAGCAGCAGTATTTTGTAGCAGGCTGATGATAGGTGGCAATACAGCAGTCCAGACGTAACAACAGCCTGGCACGCAGAAGCAAGGTCTGTTGCGTGCAACCGAACCTCCTGCCCATCGCAAAAGCGGACAGATCTTTTCTTTTTCTATTCCCCCTCATCCCAAGACATCCCACTCCCCCACCCATTCTTCCCCCAAACGACTTTATAGGATTCCCACAGGGGTGGGGGGGATGAAAACCCTCCCGTTATCTCCTAGCACCCACCAGGGCTGTAGGAGGCGGCGGTAAGGTGAGCCACCCTACGCGAGCGCTGCCAAGTCAGAGTCGCCTCGATCAGGATAAGCTAGAATAAAAGAATTATAGAGAAAAGTAAGCAGACACGAAGAAAACGCCCGCTGTTAGCCCTTCCCGAAGCCCCGCAAGCCATCCTCCAGCCACGCTCCTGACACGCTGCGCGCAGCGAGCGGCACCACGCCGGAAAACAAACCCAAACCAAATCGAAAAACCCACATATTTGCTCCCACCCCCACCCCCCATGCTTTATGCCGCCCGCTCCAGACGGAGGGGGGACAAGCGGGGAAGCTTCCCCCGACAGCTGC